>JAXQJY010000029.1:1800000-2372436 GCA_037042185.1 Sordariomycetes sp. S80-01Y | reverse complement strand
TTCTAAAGCTCTATATTTCACATCAAAAAACGATTCACCATAATAACCAAATTTACTATATCTCGCTCCTAATAAATGCGGAGCACAAAGCATCACGGTGTGAGAGACCCGGGCACGTGATTCAAGCTATACACAGTGCAGAACCTCCGAATAAGATCAGGGGTTCTGCTCTTTTGTTCTCAGTCACATTGTCACTGCAGACTTGTGAGGCCACACGCGGCCAGCTGCCCCGATTTGGCGTGACTTGGCCTGGCCGCGCTCGTACACCTGCTCGTGTGCTGACGAACGGCCAGCACAGCTTGCAGGACCCCTCTTGTTTTATGGCTGCCACACCATGACCAAACAAGGAACAATGCCCTGAAGGAGCCCTTACATTACGTCCGGTCGGCGCGTCACGTCGCACCACGTCGTGGTTGCCCCTCCACCAAGTAGATTGACCACCACATGGAATGCTGGTGGAATGCGTCGAGACCAGCGTGCGTCCAGAGAGGGGGGTCTCGCAAATGTGGGAGTCCTTTGTCACTTGGAGGCTAGGAAACTGATTGAAGGGTAATGCGTTTCTTGTCATTTGTCTAAGCTACCGTGGCAATCAGCCCTCGGGCATCCAGCCCGTTCCAAGCTCATCCTGGAGCCGTCATGACTTCGTACTGTCGCTCACAGAGCCTCCGTCTTGAAAGTATGCCAGTACCCGAACAGGCCGTCGAGTCTATGCTCCGAACCGTGATCCCCGCTCTCGTCCCTCGTAAACGCCATATTACGCCAATGCCGTGGTATATAGTTGAAAAAGAAAAAGAAAAGCCCCTATCCAAGGGGATGCATGGCCCGCCAGAATGAATAAAATAGCCGTCCACATAGAGGTGTAGCCAAGTGTCGCTGTCTCTTGGTGCGTACCCTCCAGCCCCCGCAAGCCTTGCGGCGCCCTCTATAGACCCAACCCAGGGGTATCATGATGCAAAACAGAAATACGGAACAGAAAAGTGAAGGGAAAGGTAGGGATCATCTCCATCAAAAGAGACGTTCCAGGCGCGAATGGCAATGAGGAAGAAGGACAATGATGATGAGCACTGGCGATGGGCCGGTCACTTGTCCCTCAGAAGACCAGCTAATGAAGAAGCGGCAGTTCAGGCCAACGGGTGCTCTAGATCATCAGGAAGTCCCAGCCCTTCATGTGCATGACATCGCGCCAGTGGACATGCATGCCGGACACTTCCGAGGCGTCGGAGCCCGGGGTGTTAGCGCCAGAGATGCTGTCGTTTTGAAGCCAGGTCTGGCGAAGAACAGAACTCATGCGGCCAAATGAGCCGCAGTTGGCCTGGTCGCCCAGCTGTGCGGCGCGCTCCTCGAAGAAAGTGCGGAAAGTGCTGCCGGGGAGGCTGATGGAACCGCCTATCAGGTAGACCCAGACCATGTTGCGGTCGTAGCCGTTTGGACCAGAAGGAATGGTCTGGAGCACCTCGGTCAGCTTCTCCACCAGGTTCATTGGTGAGCCTTGGCTGGGACTGAAGCCAGGAACCAGGCTGCAAAGGTAGATACGAGCAGCGATGCGGAAAGCAGTCGTCATGTTCTTCGAGAGCTGCTTGGGAGACAAGCTGCCGTTGGAGTTGAAAGGCAGCTTGGGCGCAGTGTCTCCCATCTCAGTCATGCTGATTTGGTCGCCTAGGCAAGCAACGTGCTGGCAGAGGGTAAAGTCATCCATGCCGCCCTTCTTCAGTGACTCCAAGCAGGCGATCTCAGAGATGAGGTACATAACGCGATCATCACAGCCCATCAACTCACGGAGTCCGAGGTGAGGGTTGACCTGCGACAGGTGCTTCTCGCGGTAGGCATGGGCGAACGTGGGCGAGACACCCTGCATGGAGGCACCGAGGATGTCAATCCATGCCGTGAGTGTCATGTTGAATGGGGTCTGCGCCATTTGCTGCACGGGGTCGAGGACCATCTGCGGAAGCTCAAGCTTTTGGACCAAGTTGATGGCAGCCTGGAAGTGTTGGTGCCACGGGATGTCCAGAAGGCCATCATCGGCACGGCCAACAACGCATTGGAAGAAGATGAGGGCCAGCGTAGCCTCGAGGACTTGCTGGTGGTTCTCATCGAGCTTAAGAGACTCGCACAACGACCAAATGGTAGCATATCGGTGGCGCATGATGTCCTGGTCAATTTCCTCGCTGACGGCGTTGACCTCACCCTTGAGGTGCTGGGCAGCGATGCTGAGGCAACAATGCAGGTAAACTTTGTTTGACTGCAAGGCAGGGAGGACGAGATCAGAGCTGACCGAGCCATGCTGATTGCACTCGAGAATGGGGAACAGGGTGGGAAGCACAGAGTGGATGAAGTGATCCAACAAACGTTGGTCGTTCTCCTCCAATTCAATCTTGATCTGGCGCGCGTCGGTCGAAGCCCCGTGAGCAAAATCGAAGAAGTTGACGTTGAGAGCCTCCTCGGAGAGTGATTCCTTCCGCTCGTGACGGATGTGCTCCGTCCACCCACTCTCGCCAGGGTTGTTTGGAAGTGTTGTGCCTGGCGGAGGAGGAGTCTGGTAGGTGCTGAACGTCGAGATGTGCGACTCCTTCAAGGTCGGGACATCGTCTACGAACATCTGGCGCTCTGTCTTAACATCGATCTCGTAGGGGGAGTAGCCACCGTGGAATACGAAGTCAGGCGGCAGTTGGGTGCTGTAAGGACCATATTCTCCGATGGCAGGAGGGGTGTTGAAGTTGAAGGCGCCAGAGAAATGAGAGTCGATCGAGGCCGAGCGATTGCGGTCGGAAGGATCTGTGAAGGTGGCTGAGGTGGGCAAGGAGTGTGACAGGCCTGGAGGAGAGCTCAGGGAGGTGGAGATGGAGTGCGCTGACTTCTCAGAGAGCTTCTTGCGCTTGATGATGTTCTTGATGTCCTCTTTGTGCTGCCTCCGGGCATCGGTGTTCCCCCACCACATAGGTCGCTTGTACTCGCATTGCAAGCCGAGGTGTTTGCATGCTGTGCATGCCGGGTTGCCCTCGTCGCACTTCTTTCGTCGTAGACGGCAAGTGTAGCAACCTATGCGACGAGTCAGTATGCTGGGAAGTCTTTCGCGAGTTTGATTGATGGTAAAGGTAGCGAAGTTGGTACGAACCTGTTCTGGAGCGGCGGTGCATCTGTGTCTTGGTCTTGTTGGTGCCATCAGCAGCCTTCTTTGGGGCCTTCTTGGCCTTTACAGACTGTGCGACAGCCATGGTGGCAGTAGCAGTATTCTCAGATGCTCGCATGGAGCTTCTGTGAGTGTTGGGGGGCGGCGTAGACATTTGTATATCAATGCCGGACTCGAGAGCCACGGGATAGTGGAGGGACCTGGAGTGGCACTGGAGGGGGGGGGTGTGGCACGGTGAGCCAGATCTTAGTGACACTGTGAGGTGGAGTCGACAAGGAGCGGGAGCAAGAGTTGCTGGGGTTCGGGGCCAGTCGACAGGGAAGCTGTGCAAAGCCAAGAGAAGGGCTTGAAGGTGCCTTGGAAGCCTCGAGGCTCGGTGTTGCTGAGTGGCCGAAGAGGGGGAGAGTATTAACAAATTAGGTGGTGAAGTCGTGGTCGAACGTGATCCGGCGACGAGAGTCCAGCTTCGTGTAGTATGGTGGTAGTAGCAGTGATTGTTGAGCGGGCGATCGTGTCAAACGTCGTCGCTTTGTTTTGATCCTTATTGAATATGTTGAAAGGCGCGAATATTAAGTCAAGGAATGATTGGGCAAGGCCAGCTTGCTGTTCGCAGAACGATGAAGAGACTCGGAGAAGAAGATGGGTAGGTAGGCGGGTGAGAGGAAAAGGGGGATAAATGGGATGGACGACACCAAGAGCGATACGGAATGAAAGGAAAAGAGGGCAAAATTACACCAGGCCGCGGCCAAAGTTATATATTTTGGCCGCTTTCTTCGAGGCCCGCTGTTGGTATTGGCTCATTTCGCGATGTGTTGCTATTTTTGACCCAGGACCAGAACCTTTGCAGGCCATTTTGGTCATGGCACCAACGACGTCGTCCATCCGGGCGACTGCGCTTACAGAAGCCAATGAGAACAGGCCTCGACCACCATCGCTTGAGTTCCACTCCGGGTGAAGACAAGTGCAGAGGGCCATGCAGCCATGGCCGGGGTAGCAGCAGCTAGAGCAGAGAGTCGGCCAGAGAGTGGTCAACTTTGATGGGGACACCTTTCCATCGTGCGCCGGGCTGCCGTGAGGGCGGCCAGCTCAACGTCCGAGCAAGTTAGATAGCCGACGATCTGAGCGGCGGAGGCCGACACAGACCGATCATGTGTGAGTGTCTCCTGGGGAGGCGGCTGCGATGGTGCCGTACCAGGCACAGATGCGCGAACCTCGAGCGCCGCCCGCCATGTTAGGTGCTGTGCTGTATGTAGCCGTAGCCCCAGCCCGTGTTGACCGATGCGCTTCCCTTCCAACCCTCGTCGAAGGCTAGGCGCATCCCCGCCCTGCAACATGCAATCTGATGCAGCTACGGATGGAACAGCCAACTCCACCGTTGTCTGTTCGCCCCAAGAGCCTTCGGGGGGTTGCCTATGATGCTACTTTCGTCATCAGTAACGCTGTTGGCTCGAAAGGCTCTGAAAATGGAACGAGGCTACGACCTGTTGGCGGTCTATCTGTGCGGCATATGCACGAGGCAGCATCGACGGCTGATGAGCTATGTCTGGACCGTATTGGCTCATTTGTCTTCGGGATCGTCAACTAGCGTCCTTCCTGTTCTGTTTCTTCCCATATCGGGTGCGTACGAAGCTTCCAACATATTCGCGTGACCGCGAACCGCCCGTCGATACGGGATTGACCCAAACAAGCGTCAAAACAGAGCAGGTGCGTTCTCGGGCAGTGGCCGGTGGCCTGCTGTAGACATCGTCCGAGCTTGCCAACTCACGCGAACAGCTTCGCAAGAATCGAGTGGTGGCATTTTCGTGGGGTGTCGGCGACAGTTGCGGCCGCTGGGTGACTCGGGGGCCGTGGCGGTAAGCGTTGGATGGTTGAGGTGAAGGAAGTTGCACTAGCGCTGCGTTGGCGGCATCTCACAAAAGAAGGTTGACGGAGTATCATTGGCCGGAGGCGTGTGACAAGTGACTGTCTCTTGCAGAAGCGGCAGGGGCTACGGGACCAACCGATTGTAGCGCCTACGGTAGAGCCAGGATCCACTTTGAGACTTGATCCCTGTTCTTCTCTACCATTGGTTCTTTGTTTCTTCCCTCATTGCAGGGGCACGTCGATAGCCGGCCAATGAACATCTCCAAGAGCGGAGGTAGTATGGATGCTCGAGTCGCGTTGAGTCCAACTGATCGGGAACTTCACCTCTCCGTTTCCTGCCTTCCTTTTTCTGAGATTCTGTTCTCGAGCGCCTTGCTCCGTACCGACCAAATGATCTGTCGAGTCCGAGAAACAGGAGCCCCCTGTTGTATGTGTCTAGAGGCATAGGCAGACAGAGGACACTGCAACCTCCAACAGCATCAAAGGGCCTATCTTGCCTCTTCCCGCCAACTCGCCTTCCGATATGGGACTGAGATCCTGCAAGTGGCTTTGGCTCTACGCTCCGTAGATATTCCCCGTCCGTGCTCGCCTCGATTTTTGGCGTTCTTGCCCACACCTTGTGATTCCCCGCGCTCCCGCATCCCGGCCCAATCCAATCCAATCCAATCGCTGCAACAACACCCCGTAGCCGCTGGCGCTTGTACTCGAGTCGTCTTTGGCTGCGCTCACAGCGTCACGGAGCGCTCTTTTCAGAAGCCAAACAGCAGTCTCCCCGCGTGCTATTTTTAATTTTGCCCAGAATCCCGTCCTGCTGTTGTTGAAATGGGGGCTAAATTGACACGCTTGGGCTTTGCGCTGATCCGTGCTTGAGGCGTGCCATCCCAGCCTCTAATAGTATTTAAGATGCTCATCGCGAGCAGGGCTGGGATGGTTCCAAAGATTCCACTGCCGAGTGCAGTTGATTGTCTGACCCTCGAGTCGATTTTGAGCCGTTTCGACGGCTAACAGCCGTGGCTTCAGGTTCGGATCTGCAGCCCACTTAGCCACTGCGGCGTCGCGATTAAGAATGGTTCCGGATGGCCGTTGGAACCAACACAGGTCAAACAGGTATGGCGAGCGTCGGTAGCACCATTCGCCTTGAGGCCACTAAGCAACGTAAAGAAGCTGGCTTCCAAGTGAGCATACGTGCTCCGTTCTCGCTATCCATTGGGTTTGGGCATCAACGATTGGAATGTAGGCAAATTGCGCTATCAGCACCATATTTCCGCGGCCCGTCCGGCTCCATCACCCGTGAGATTTGATGGGCCAGACGGGGCTTTGCTCGATGTGGACTCGTTGCTCCTCAAACAATTCGACGCTCGCATGTTACCGGTCTACGCACTCCTCGTTATGCTCATCATCCAACGTCCGGTCTGGTCATGAACGATCCATTTGTTTCAACCGGCTCTTCAGCTCTAGCGTCGTATGCTTCAACCCCCGTGGTCCAGCGAGACCCTACAGTGTAGTTCCGTGTGTCCTCCATCTTATCCCATCGTGGCGCCATTTCCTAGTTGCGAATGTTCCTCCGTAAAGTTCAGTGATGGAAGTGCAGGTGCAATTTCGAATGTCTTGCAAATGTGAGCTGGAGGCTCGATAAGGCTATCAGCCCGTCAAGCTTGTCAAGCTACTGATTGCGTGCATCCCGCTCTGCCACCATCTTGCCGACCCCCCTGCTCAAGCTTACGATTATCACCTCGCAGCTCTCGTCCCGACTCGGGAAGACAGACTAACACTTGGGCTCGGAGGCACTATTGAACCCGACAAGCCGAACCATCCCGCGTCGATTGTCCCTGATCCTTAAAACAAGACAGGTCCTGAATCACTTATCTAATTTGCAGTAGTCGTTGTCTAGCGTCTCTGAGGGGGGAAAAAGGCAACCTTGGCCATTGTTGTAAGAACCATCCTCTCTCACTGAGCACTGAGTGGCGGGGGTGTGATAGAGGAGGTACAGGCCCACTGACCCGTCAGGGATCAGGGGGGGCGCAATTGCGCACTGTGGCGGGCGGGGAAAGATTTCCCATCCTTCCCTGATGGGCTTCTCAACGATGATCCTCAGGGTTCAGAATTGACTTTCACAGCTTTTGACTCCCGTCGGCCGACGTCCGTTACGAGAACTCCGGGACGCTATTCTCTCCTCGTCTCCAACGGAGGGGAGGGACAAGCGGGCCGAGGAAGCCCGGACTCGGCAAGAGAACCATCCCATTCAGATAGAGAAGTCGAAGTCCAGCCTCATTTGTTTGACGAACCGAAAGACGACAAGAAGCCGCGCATCTTTGAGACAAGGCTTTCTGCAGCATGCCGTCGACGTCACCGGTCACGTCCCTGGCTGCGAGTCGGTGAACAATTGAGTGCCAGTATCACAACGGCCGCTGGGACGTCTGCAAAGCATCCGTGCATTGACTTGGCTCGAGACCAAGCTTGCGTTCTCGACAGAGCCGTCCAAGAGCGTCAAATAAGGACCACCCACTTTTCTATCAGCGTGATCGTCCAGGGTCTTGAGGGCCTGACCTGCAGAGCGGGAAAGAGGCGTTAGCTTGCATAGAGTGCCGAGGACAACACGAATCCCTCGAATGGAGGCCAAGAAAACCCCGCAGCATTGCCCTTACCAGGTTCACGACCAATGGAGGCTCGTCGCAAAGGTACTGGGAGGCTATTGGACGTGGTATGAAAGAAGCCGCAAATGCCATCTCTGCTCAATGCCTGGAACATAAGCAGACTGGTTCATGCTCTGACGGTCCAAGCAGCAATGATAAGATTCCAGAGTTTATGAGTGGATTTTGGGCGGACATCTTGCTTTTCACAGTGTCGAGTGAAGACCCGATGATCACACCCCTCCCCAGCCCCCCTCGCCCGAAGCTTCAGAGAAAGAGTGGAGTCAGAGGTGGTGAAGAGATGTTTGTGGAACGACGGTTCTCGAGTGCTCTGGAGCGCGGCAGCCAGCATTGCTCAAGCAACGTGAATATGGGAACCTACGTAGCATGTTCATCACCTTGGTGCCCGAAAGGAGCATCGATGCCTCAAGCGCATTGTCCTTCATATTGCGAGACGACGACTCAAGTGCGCCAAGCCAATCGAGTGATTGGCGTTGACCGCTCCGCCGTTGCTAGTTCCCAGGTCATGCGGATGGCCTCTCCTGGTCACGTTGACCGGACGTGGCTGAGGAGTCGCACGGAAGAATCCAATGAGAGACTAGGGAGTCAATGTATGCTCATAAATGCCTCCTCTTTGTTGAAGGATCAAATGGTGCCCTAGGGCAAGAAGAAAAGCCCGGTGAGGAGCTTTTGAAAGTTACCCCCACTGAATTACTGAAATAGGCAAGCAGACTGAGGTGAAGGATGGGTCGATCACTCCCAAGACCGACTCTCATTATGTTGGGATCTGGCAATTGTCGCCACGGCCCTGACTATCCATTCCAAAGGATGGCATTTTGCAGTCCACCGCCGATGCAGCGGGACCTCCGTGCGCGTTTCTGTGAGCGAAATGCATACAGCATAACCAAGCACGTTTGACAGCGGCGATCCCCGACAAAATGCCCCCGAATGTTTCGAGAGTTGCAACGGCCGACGCCAGGCTTGCTCCGCTCTGATAGGGAGTCTCGATTGCGCTCATTCATGAGGCACGATGCCAGAGCCATGGCGTGAACATTGACAAGAGTGGGACAACCCAATCCAACGTGACTCATGTTGCGCCTGGGCCTCGGGGTGCCAAGTGAGGGTTTTGTTGACGATGCTCGCCTGTTCCCCGGGGTTGACGCCTTTTGGTGAGTGTTTCCCACCGCCACTTCGAAGGCTGAGTGCGGTGTAACTACCGGAATGTCTGAAACCCACGAGGCTCGATTTCCTCGTGGCATGATGAAGGCAGTGGTAAGCGGGCCCAACACCTTGCATGGCTGTGAGCTATGAGTTGCAACGTAGACGTTGTACCCGATCCATATGTACTCTGCAACACCGGACTCGGTTCTGGTGCTCCTTACGGAGTACAGGCCACAGGATCGATATATGGGAGCTGCTGCAAGCAACGGATCTGTGCCTTCAGGTTCCGGCCGCACCAGCATCGAGACTTCGGCTGTCGTGCTTCCCCGCTGCGGTGTGCACGGTCCCGGCTGCAGGACGAGCGGAGGCTGAAAGCCTGTCCATGTCGGGAGGAGACTGCAGCCGCTAGGACAGGGGTGAGTCGGTGATGCGAGGCGACAGTCGAGGTGAGTCGAGGGCTATTGCGAGTAGAGAAAGACAGTGACCGTGACAGGCCCGCAGAGTGGAAGCTTGAGGTGGGGCTTTGCCGGTACCCGCCTTCCCAGGTCACGCGCTTCGCTGGTTGGCCGAGCTGGCTCGACATCCATCCACTACCCGCTCAAGCCGCTGTCCTCCATCACCAAAAGGCATGATCACGGCGCTTAGCAGCATATCGCCAGCTATTTCTGGCCCCTCTCTGGCTCTAGCTTTCCTTCTCGCAGCCAATCATGACCTGAGAGCCCTTCCCATCCACGGCCGTTGCACGGCACTATGCTTTTGAGCCTATCACAGCTGCCCGCACTACAGTCGACTGTGACCTTGGACGAGGACGCTCCAGAACCCATCAGTCGGTCTTGGTGCCCATATGGTGCCCTTCTCATTGCACGACCGCTAATCAGAGAAGTGTTTGCGACCTTTCCAGGACAGCTTGTGTTGATTTCTGAGCATTCAGGGCACTAAGTGCAACTGCCGCCCAACCTGGGATGCCCGCGCCACAGAAGCCCATAGCGTTGCTAGGTTATCGGCACCGGCTGAGTAGAAGAGGTCGGACCGCTGGCAGTGGGTGATGGCCGAGAATAGCTCCCTGTCACATTAGGCCATCCATGCAGACGAAACATCCTCGTCCCCCCCACAACCACTGACCGCAGACCGCAGCTCCTGTTCCTGCTGGTCACATCACACCCGGCCACTGCCCGTGAGTTCTACTGCCACTGCCACTGCCACTGCATCGATACAGGCGAAACACGCCCTGACTGTACATAACGTCCGCTAGCCGCCCAGGCGTCTCTTCCTTCTCCCTCTCTTGACTTTTTGCGACCTCGGATCTGTGATCTTGACGTAGCAAGTTTCTATGCCAGCGTTTTTCATTTCTTATTTGTTTCAATTCAGCCGGGTGCCACAAAACTGATTCTAGAAGTAAGTGCTGGCAACAGCCCATGACCGACAACCTTGAGCATCACGCACAAGCAAGACCAGGTCGGAGTTGAAGGAGCTGGCTGCAATGGTAAGTGCAAACGAGCCCGGCACCACGCAGCAACTAAGTCGGATTGCAGGAGTACACCTATCACCCAGCTGGCGAGCGCCGGACGTTCCAGGAAATGCGGCAGAAGGCTGCCACTCGTGATACCTTTTTCAGCCTCAAGAGTGGCATGGTGGATCAAAGACCATTGTCCGTGGCAACCGAGTTTGTCGACACAGATTGGGACGAGGAAATCATCAGCGATGACGAGAGCAACTCGCCTCGCGTCAGTCTTCAATCTGTGAGTCCTTGATCTCAGCGACCGGCATCCGCGGGGATGTGGCCCGTCCCGCTTGGTGGGTGCCACGATAGACTTCAAGCTAACGACTTACAGTCGGGCCAACCAAGCTTCACGACGATATCCTCGTACGACGAAGCTCCGACACCGAGGCTAAGCCAAGATGCGTACATGAATTTACCATCAAAGCCCATCGAGGGTCCCAGCGGGCCTCATCTGTTCCGTAACTCAACAGACCAACCACACCCTGACGACGACGAAGACTTCATCCTGACCCTGTCACCTGTTACTCCCAAGGCAACGCAAGGCATCCCTGAGATTCTGTATCAAGCACCCCGTCCCCCTATGCCACAGAGGAACAGCCCATTTCAGTACACCGATGCTGAGCTGGATGCGGGCACCTTGGCGACATGGACACCAGAGATGGTGGCACAGTCTATGCTTAATGCGGGCATTGAGCTGGCCGTGTCGGATCGTTTTATAGAAAACGACATCAATGGCGCCATCCTCATCACTTTGAAGTTCGAGGATCTCCGAGAGCTGGATATTTCGTCCTTCGGCATTCGCCACAATGTGTGGCACCAGATCCAAGCCCTGCGCGATAGCCGGCCTGCTTCGCCGCGCGCCCCCACCCCTATTGAGGATACACCTAGCCGGGAAGCGAGGAGAGAAGCTAGGCAGAACGACTCTACCGGAATCCAGAGGGGTGCTAGCCAGAGGCGCGCACGGAAGAAGCCATCAACCGATATCATCACGCCCGCCGAGTCGGTGTCGATCATTGGCATTGAGCAGGTAATTCCCAAGCCTCACATCTGCTCCAAGGGGGAGAACTGCAGCAAGTGGAGGAAACAGGCGCGCCTGATTGAGAAGTTCAAGAAGCTCAACCCCAACGTTGACGTGGACACATCCGCTGGCGCCGTCATGATCATGGGTGACGCAGGAAACCCCGAGACTGCCAGGGCGCTTGACCCCAACCAGGTCCTTCGCCCCGTCTCAGATGCTGTCCCGTCGGTAGTCGCCTCATCAGATGTGATGGGAACCGATGGCGTACCGCCGCTTCAATACCTCCAGGAAGCTAGCCTCCGCAACTTGCAGGCAAGGGATCCTCAGGACAACGTTCGGCATTTTCTTCACTTCCAGGACAATGCCGGCAACGAGATCCCCCCCACGCCGCCATTCGAGGTGACTCCTGGTCAGAATCCTCATCAAGGCCTCCGTCGCCTGCCCAAACTCACTATACCCGGAAACAGTATCCCCCAGCCAGCACGCAGCCGCCCATCGCCACCTCGTGCCGCAACTGTCCCTCCTCCAAGCCTGTCGACGCAGCAGCAGCAGTCATCGCAAATGCAACAACGTCACAGCCACCAGGCTCGAACGACGATCCATCACAGTCCCCAGGAAGTTGAAGAATTCGTCCCATACCAGATGAACAAGTGCGACCCGAGATCTCCGGATCTTGAGACGGCTCAAAACCCTTACCGCTTTGGAACCCCATTCTCCGAGATGGATGTTCCCGTCACTGCGGTTCCCGTTGGTCCTGTCGCTCGGGATGCTTCCCAGTCCGTGCCGCCTAACATGAACTTTCACCATTCCAATCCTGCGCCTCGTGCTCCGTCTCGTGCAGCCCGTCGACCTTCTTTCCCGGTCATGCCTGCCCTGAAGGAGAACCAGCCAATGCGTGTAGCCAAGAGCCCATCATCTCAAGCACCATCCCCCCCAAGGGCTTCGATGCGACCTACAAACCAACCGTTGCAGCCACCACCCAGGGTAAACTACCCTTGGTCCCCAGTTGAACGCACACACTTTGAGCAAGCCATCCCTCCGGCCGCCGCCTTCACCCCGGGAGACTCTTCTTCAACTGCTTCCACACTCACCAACGGTGTCTCATACCAAGGTCCTATGAAGAAGCGCAAGACCAAGATCCTCCGTCACGAGTGGCAGGATGGCTACTTTACCATCAAGGGAACTCGTCTCAACATGCACAAGGACGCTCAAAAAGTTGACCGCACGCTGGAATACATTGACATTGACGATTACGCCATTGCCTGCTCCAGTGTGGCCTCAACCTCGAAGCTCTCTGCTGCCTTCAAGGCTGTCAACATTTCCCATAATCGGGAGAAGAGCGATCCTGGTGCCTTCCAGTTTCAGCTCATTCCTCAGGACAAGAACGGCGCACGTCTCCGTAAGCGCGACAGTGCTATCCCATCAAACCCGCCTCCCGAAGGCGTCAACGGCACTGGCAAGACTCACCACTTCGCTGTCAAGAACCGCGATGAACGCATTGACTGGATGCGAGAGTTGATGCTTGCCAAGGCTCTGAAGCAAAAGGGCGAAGGTTTCGAGATCAGCGTCAACGGCAGTATGATTTAAAGCACTTCTCTGATTGGCTTTTGGGAGCAGTGATACTTATAGTACAGGAACTATTCGCAAGAATGACTTCGATCTCGCTTTTTTTTTTTTATGTTGGGGAAGGGCGCTAGGCTGTCTCTTTTGCGGTGTCTGCGAACACTCTTTCGTTCATTTCTTTGTCAGGAGCATAGCGAAACGCGAAGCCGCGATACCACCAGGCATGAACAGCTGGCCTGATTGAAGTGAAGGGTCATGAGCTGTCAGTAAGCGGGATCTAGGATATATAGTCATATTTACTTGAAGCTTTCATATCTTCCCGCGAGCTACTACAGTAGTAGACGTATGATCTTATTGCAATTCCACCCCCTCTGAATGTGCCTAGAGAAATCACGTTTCTGCGGCAAACAAGCGTTGTGGCCCATCTCCTCCGATCCCACTTAACGTGGTCAACCGCGGATGTGTATCAAGCCACATGACTCCTCGGATCCGGAGTGATGCGGATTTGTAACAATATAGACCTCAACAAATACTGCGCAGCCACACAAAGTACATACCAAGCTGCATTGCTGTGCAGAATACACTATCATACAAGTTCTGTACCGCCCTGCAAACCTTCTTTTCATGTTGTACAACGCGCGTTCGTCGTCACAGCCAGCCTTCACCTCTTAAAGCCAGACTGTGGGAGCCCAGAGAGCTCCTCTACCTTCTTCCAGTCGATCCTATCCCACCAAGCCTCCACGTATGCCATCTTCCCTCCTCTTCTTCCTTGTCCCACGCCGTAGTCCATCAGCCAACAGTGATCCCAGGTATTCAAGCACAGCAACGGCTGAAGCTCAATTCCACCAGGTGGAAGATTCACGCCCCCTCTGTTCCTCTTTCCAAAGGCCTGGTCCTCAACTTGCTGCTTGGCGGAACCACCTGCTCCTTCAGTGTTCATGTCGAGATTCTGGGATCGCCAGTGGGCCAGAGGGTATGGTGAGCCAGCAAGGTATGTGGGAAGGATGCGATATTTCTTGGTCTGGGTCATCACGAGCCAGACGAAGCCTGGACCAAACATGGCGCCCGCCGTGTGGATGAATTCTTCTTTGAGGCTTTCGATGGAAGAGAAGGAGGTTTCGAGGAGACCTTGGAGTTCGGGGGACATTGGAGCCGGCTCGGAGGCAATGCCGTTGAAGAAGAAGTGATGGTTGTGTGCCATTGATGCCCAGTTGAAGATGGCGGCCTGGCTTGGTTCGCGAGCTGTCGCAAAGGAAATCGTTTTCGGAGTCTTGTTCTCGAGGTCGGTTCCTAGTGCTGTCGTCAGTCGACCTCTTAGAGTGCGCCCGACGGCAACTGATAGCCTCACCTGCAGTCATTTCGTTGAGCTTCTCCGTGACGAGGCCCATGTAGTCTGACCACGCGAGCTTGAACCCAGCCGGGCTCATGAATTCTGGAACGCCATTCTGGGAGAAGTGTTCCTGCTCTGGCAGGGTCGGCACTCGATGAAGCGTCCTGCGGGGATTGACGAAGGTTGGTGCCTTCAGGGAGGTCCCCAGGCGCGTCCTTAATCTGGAGCGGAACATGGCGACGGGTCGAGAGGTTGACGTCGAGACAGGAGGAGCTTCGCGTCAAAGGAGCCCGCGTTGAACTCCCACGACTTTTTGCGAAAGGGTCCGCTTTTCCCTGAGGCTGCAGGCTAGTCGGGATTCGGAAGCACGTTGTGCCGCTGGGCGGACCTTCTGTGCCGCCCGCCCTACCCACCTTAGGTAAGGTACCTAGGTAGTCACGGTGAAACTCCAAGTGCAAGCGCCGAGGCGGGAAGGCGACAGGGCCCCAGGCACCGTGTACGTAAGACATCACGAGCATCATCACTTTTTGGATTTTGGCGCGGCGGAGCACCTGAAAAGCCAGATCAGTTGTCGCCTAAGCCCGTAGTGGCTCGTCGTGACAATATCAGGCTAGCTCTCTTCCCGGGAACCTCACCCGTCTCAACTTCGCTTTTCTTTTCTCCTCGTTCCGATCGCTGATTCTCGCTGGCCGAACCCCTACGCAACCCACCACATCCACTCTCATTCCAAACCTTTAATTCTGTTACGATTTCGGTTCCGCCACTACATCCGACAACTCCAAAAGCTTCTTTCCACATGGTCTCATAGAACGTCGCCCAGATGGAGCCACCTGCCGAGCTGCAAGATGCAGCAACCATCGCTGTCGATACACTCGCCGCCGCTACTGCAACATTCATCGCCGCCGTCTCCCCAACTCCGACCTCCGATGCCTCCTCTACCTCTACCGAAGATTCACAACCAGGGGAATGTCGACTGATGGGTCCCTTTGCCCTAGTTGTGCAGGCCGCTCTGGGTGCGCTGGCACTTCTGTCACTCGTCTTTAAGCGCTGGCGGGAACGTCCTCAGCGCCCGGTCAAGATATGGTTCTTCGACGTCTCGAAACAGGTGTTTGGCTCTGTGCTGGTGCACATCGCAAACATTTTCATGAGCATGTTGACCAGTGGGAGGTTTTCGGTCCAGGTCGAGCCAGGCAAGGCGGGAAAGATGATGGTCAGAGATGATGCATACGTGCCGAACCCCTGTTCCTTCTATCTACTCAACCTCGCCATAGATGTAAGTCGGACATCATCTCTCGTCGAACGTTACTGATTTGAAAGACTACCATCGGTATTCCGATCCTTATCGTCCTCCTCAAAGTCGTCACAGGCCTCGTTGCTTACACCCCGTTGGGGAAACCACGAGAGTCGATCCAATCTGGCTATTACGGTCATCCTCCCAGCGCATGGTGGTGGCTCAAGCAATCCATCATCTACTTCATCGGCCTTTTCGGGATGAAGCTTGTTGTTCTTCTCATGTTCCTCATTCTTCCATGGATATCCAAGATCGGAGATTGGGCTCTGGGTTGGACCGAAGGGAACGAGAAGCTACAGATTGCTTTTGTCATGATGATCTTCCCACTCATCATGAATGCGCTGCAATACTATATCATTGACTCTTTCATCAAGGAGAAGCAGCAGATGGATGACCATCACGATGGTCATGAGCGAGTGCCTTCCGAGGATCCTGACGAGCGGAGAAGACTACGCCACGCGGAGGATGAGGGAGGTGAAGAAGTGCCCACCAGCAGCGAGGACGAGGAGGATGATGTCAAGAGCGACCGACGTCTCAAGAAACCAAGGCGGCATTCTCATCCAGACGAGCATGGGGAGTACAACCCCGACAAAGATGGCGAAGCGCGAACCGTTGTTGAGAGTAGCAGTTCCAGCCAGCGGTTTGAGCCGTCCAACAAGCACGTGCAACCAGAGTTATACCCCAAGGAATGAACTGGTTTGCATTTGAGCTGTGCTCCGTGCTTCTCTTGACTGTTTCTTTTGGGCTGATGGCTACTCTCATTTTGATGTATTTTTACACATTTGGTGTCAGATCTATACTGAAGGGTCAGGTTGACAGTATATGTAGAGGACGGCGTTTGGAAATTTATGACCGCGACCCGCGCACAACTCAAGCACCGATTCACATACGACATTTGCATCAAGTAGAAAAGCATGGGACCACGTGACTAAACGTGCCCTTCGCGGTGAAAAGGGTATCAATTCGGGAAGAAGGGGCAGGCAGGCAGGCAGACTATCTAACTCTTGCCCGCCTTGCTGTGCGCGTCTCAACGATCCAAGATCCAGTTGGCCATAATCCTAAATCGAAGCTAGAAAGACATACCCAAAACTTATCAGCAAAGAAGTAGCACGAAGCGAGGCCCGGTTAATGATGTATACCCTAACGCCTGGTCCATCCGCTGCTTTGAAATGCAAACCTAGGCTGCGTCCGTGCCAGCTCACACCCCAGTCCAGCCTTGCTGAGCCGGACGATACGGTTTGAAGCCCGGGTAGCTCTCCTGCCCGCCCAATTCCTTGGACTCGCTAGGGCGACGGTCGTACTGCTGGCTGTCGGCCGTGTGGGGGCGCGAAAACCCCGAGGTAAAGTCAAATCCAGAGTTGTTAACAATAGGTGACGACGGAGGGTCATCTTGTTGCGCAAGGGGTGAGGCAGTAGGTCCCCGATTCATACCGCGAGGGCCAGGTGACTGATTGTACCCGCGGTCGGGTGCGGGCGAGTATGAACGGTTGAAGTTCTCCCTTGAGGGACTCTGCGTTGGTGAGCTGTAGCCTCCAGGGCCACCAGCTAGCGCAGGCCCGGGAGTCGACCTTGCAGTTCGGTTATAGGGATCCACCGGAGCCCGTGGTCCGGGAGAGTTCCTCATGCGAGGGTCCATGCCATATGGTGCAGGACTGGCGTTCACACCTCGATTGGGACCGCCGAAAGGGGCTGGACTAGCATTCGCACTGCGGTCCAGGCCACCGGCAGAAGGGAACCCCCTATAGCCTGGCCCAGGGCTGGCTGTTCTTGAGCCATACGAGTCTGGGCCAGGGCCTCGTGAAGGGCCGTAACCTGGAGTGGCCCCCATGCTTGGGGCCATGCCTAGTCCAGGCCCAGGCGCCGGGGTGGAACGGTACAGGTCGCGGTTACCAAAATCTTCAGGTCCAGCTGGCATTTCAGCAAATCCTCCCTGCTCCGCGCGATTGCGTCCGTATCCTCGAGATCCAGGGCCGGGAGAGTTTCTCCCAGCGGGAGGTACTGCTGCCATGCCAGCAGGAGGGAGGTCATAAGGCTGGTCAAGCCCGAAACCATCATCTGCGCCGGTATCGTAGGGGTTGGGATGCGCGTAGGGATCCCTACGGGGGGCAGGCGTGGGCATCATGCGGCCGGGCTGGGGTGTGCCGCGTCCAAATGGATTTTGCGGGCTTTCTCTGGGGATGGGCGAGGTAGGTCCCAATGGTGACGCCCCATCCATGAGAGGATCCTTAGGCTCATGCGTGGTTGTAGTCGGAGTCTTACTGAGACTGTTCATTTCGTGCGACTCTGGTTCCAGTTCCACCTTTCTTGATCCAGCGCCTTCCCAGCTGGGCATCTGGGGGAGCGAATCTTCACCTCCGGGCTTCTTTGTATCGAATTCGGCGTACTGGGGTGGTCCAGTGACGCCCGTGGTCGCAGGAACAATGACGGGTTGGAATGCCGGCATAGGAGCTTCGGTACGGTAGCCTTGGTTGGGCGGGATGTAGGGCTCGTCGAGATACTTGTGCTTGCGGGAGCCTGGCTCGTCGCAACAGCCACAGCAGTTGCCGCAACATTTGAAGCACGCAAAACAGCTGCAGCAACAAGACTTCGCGCAACACGCGCACCGCACGATACAAGTGAGAATGGCGAGGAGGATCAAGCCGCCTACGACCATAATAGCAATGACCGGGTATCTGAATTACCAGTTAGTAGATGTCTTGCGAGCCCATTTTCGAAAATCTCCAATCTCCGTCACAATCAATACCTACTTGCAGAAACTGGCAGCCATGCAATTGTCCCAGCTTGACAATGCAGTCTTGATGTCGGTGACCTTGTCCTTGGCCCCTTCAATAATGTCTCTCTGAGCCATTTCGTGGGCCACGCTTCGGACAAGGCTGTTTCTCAGCTTCTCCCAGGCCCCAGGCTCCAAGCTTCTCGCCATCGCCATGTCCACCGAAGGCATCTTGAAGTCTTGCGAGGTGACCAAAGAGTAATATTGGAAGTTGTTTTTATTCTGCAGGCAGCGAGGGTGCTTCAAATACGGTGTCGAGACCTTGGTCGGTAGATCGATGTGTGTTGGCCACACCTCTTCAGATGCCCAGCAATATGCGCCAGTGCCAGTTGGTGGTGCGTGTTTGTCGGTCGAGCGGCGATTTAGTGTTCGAATTTTCCATAAGTCCAATCGCGGAGAGGGACTAATGGGTTCGACGCTGCACAAATTCGAGCGAAAGCTTGGGGTGTCGGGCTTGAGCAACGGATGCGGCTGTCGTCGAGGGTTGGAGGTTCTGTTGGCAGCGGTTAAGGAGCGACAAGCGGCAGAAGCCAGACAGAAGAGACCCACGAATCCAGTTCGTAGACCATGAAGAAAAGAGAGTGAGGTAGGGGGAACCCTAGGGGAAACAAGCCTTGGGGGAAGGGGTGGAGTGAGGGACTAGGAAGAAGCAAGAGAAGATGCAGAAGCAAAATCGGCCTTGGGTGTGGATGGAAATTGCGACAGGCAGGCCTCCTCCACTGCCCCCCGTGCAGCGGCACTCAGGCTGGCAGCCTGCAGGGCGAGAAAAGCGGAGGAACCCCCCAGGCGTTGGCGTTGGCGTTGGCGTCGCCTCCCAGCGAGTCGGGAAAGGCGTCCACGGAGCCTGTGTTGCTTTTCTTGGATTCAAGTCATTTCAGGGGCATCGAGTCCTGGTGATGGCGCAGACCGAGTAGAAGTAAAAGGATCTTGACTCGAAGCCAGCAGCATCACCATGTCTCGATCCTCGCGACAGGTGTACATAGCTGCTGCACAGTACAGTCTTCCAGCGTCAACCCCTCGATGGCATTTCAATAGGGACGACCCCTGACAGTTGGAGTGGTCTGGGACTCTGGCGTGTCAGGGGCACGGGATGACGACTTCGGAGGCTTGGCGCCGGTTTGTCCCCTTTCCTTAGCTCATCACGTGGGTCTGGCAAGATCTTGGAGGTGCAGCCTGAAAGCATGAAGACAGTGCGGGTCAACTTCGGAACCTACATGTGTTACCCTACGGACTACGTGCCTCGAGGCAAAGGGGTGGTGAGATACTTAGCTAGTACTCATAACACCTGGCTACTCATGTGGTGCCTGGGAGTTGCGGCCCCCCCAGCACGGACACCTCATGCTCATGATTACCAGTATTGCACTTTGGAGTTCTCAAGAGCCTCAGCGCGTTACTCACACGTCCATTGTGACCCATGGCATCGCAATCGTTGAATTTCTGCCTCATCATTGAAGACTGCAGCGCGTTACTCTCGCACATCAACCAAGAGCCGATCCAACTCCCAGCAACAAGCAGATTCAATAATTCAAGAGACCGTCCCATCCGAAATCAAAGAAACCGCTGAAAGACAGCAACGCCTTCACTAGTCCTTGCTAACCCATACGCCCTGCCGTCCCGAGGCTGCGCCATCTGATTCACTGCCCACAGTTGGTCCCTCCCTACTTCTGGTGCGGGTACACATGTCCGTCTGGCTGGTATGCGTTGGGAGGACTCTGAACACCAGCGTTGGGATACTGGCTGTTCCCGTAATATCCTTCGTTAGGATTAAAGGTAGTCCCAGTATACTGCGGCTGATGGGGTTGAGTCTGGCCGTACGAGGGTGGTGCGTTTCCGTAGTTGGCGCCGCCCCAGCTCTGGTTGTTGTACCCTTGGGCGTTGCTGTTGAGCTGATAGTCGTTCTGATGGGCGCCGTACTTTGGCGGGGGGGCCATCCAACCAGTCCCGTACATGGGCTTGGTGCCACGGCGGCGGCGGCGGCGAGCAATGAGACTAGGTCGTGTGTTAAATCATCTGGCAGTGAGGTGCGGATGAGAATCACAGCTTACCAGCAACTCAGAAGGACGATGAAAAAGGCTACGAGGGCTATCCCAGCAAGGACCCAGCGCCCCCAGTAGTACCAATTGGAATTACATTCGTAGTAACCGCCATAGCGAGAGCGACAGCGATCGCGCTTCGCGAGTTCGGCCAGAAGTGACATGTCGGCTCAAGAGAGTACTGAGTGGTTTGGGAAAAGGTGCAGCGTCAACAGCTCAGGTTCGGCAGCGGACGCGATGGAGAAGAGTAGAGGTAAATGTTTGTGGTGAGATCAGGTCGGGCAAGAGTCAAGAGCAAGACAATGTGGAGGTGATTAAAGTTTGGGCTGAGTCTTGGCTGGGCCGGATGAAGCGATGGCCGTGCTGGTGACTTGATGAGCTCTGCCGAGGGAGGTGATGACGTGGACGCGGTCAACGCCAAGCAGCTGTGGAAAGATGAGCTCCCAGGAATTGCACCATACTAAAGCCTTTACGGTTACCGCAGCACAGTAGTAGTGCCTTGCGCTAGGAAGAGCGAGTAGCAAATGGGGGGTTTTGCCAACATTTCCTTGATAAATCGATCACAATCTGGTTATGATACACCTCCCTTCGTCGACTCAGTTGCAGCGTCGGTTCCGGAGCTGTGGATCCGGCTCACCGGGACATGCCCAGATGTCCCGTCGTGATCGTCACTGCACTGTGGCACTGGCACTGGAACTGCATGCGGCAGACCAATCCTGTGCAGCTCGGGCGGGGCCTCTGTTTTGCCTTTGTGGCTGAGTCGAGGCGCAACAAGTCAGATGGCAGCTGTTGGGGGACGCGAGTCTGTCAAGAGAACGCCAAACTGACATCGAACGATTTGTCAATCAAGTAGGCAAAGCATGATACACAGTTCAGCGCCAATTTGTCACGGTTGTGAGGCCATAGAACCTCAGATGATGACGAGGACCTTGAGGCGCTGCCTACCTTATGAATGACTGCATTGGCAGGGGCGGGAATACGCGTGCTGACGGCTCGTCCCCCACGATCGTACATGCCAGCGCCACTAAACGAGCAAAACTGTGGCGGCGCCGCCACACACACACACTCACACACACGCACCGTCACACGTTGATTCCCTGGTAAGCCTGGCCATTTGCCTGGCTGGCGGACACACGCAACCAACGAGTATCATCTTCAATCGATCGTGATATCGAATCGTGATATCGAATCGTGATGCAAATAGGCTCAAACCTCATGAAAGCACTAACAATCCCAGTCATTGGAAGTTCCCTGTACGGCCTTTGACAAGGTGCACAGCATCGTACTCATCTGATCACCATCCAGACCTGGCTCAACATGTGAACGAGCACGTCGCCAAGGGTCGGTGGCTGAACCGCAAGCCTGCCACTTCGCACGCGGTCCGTAATTCTGGGACCCAGCTCCAGAGCACAGAGCACCTGTAGCTTGACGTGCCTCTAACTTGCTAGAGCCTGTTCTAGCAAACACGACGACGGCTACTCACGCAAGGCTGTGAGATTTAGCAACAGACCCTTGCTTTGAATGGCGACTCAATTGGCTCTCGCCTCCGAGGCGATCACAGTCCGGCTCGCCGATAGGAAAGAGGATGTAGGAGAGGTGAGGTCGACGTAGTGACGCTGTCTTGACAGAAAAGCTGTGCACTTACTTGTGTCTGCCAGCTCGGATGGCCCCCCGATATCAACGGCAATGCCGAATCTCCGACCGACCGGAAAACACCCACACCAAACAATCGGCAGCCCCCCGACTTTCGGCGTACTACTCCGTCGTCCAATTCTAGGCTGGACAGATCATTCGGAGGCCGTTGAGTCTTGTTTTGCCAGACTTGACACCAGATCCGTTCTTCACAATGTTTGCGCTCCGGCGGACAATGGCCACCATGGCACCTCACGCAGCGTCGTCGCTCAGACAGGCTGGCAAGGTTGTCTGTATCGGCCGCAACTACGCGTGAGTCTTATGCGCGCAGTTGATGTGGGCGAGGCTGACTCGACTTGTAGCGACCACATTGCCGAGCTCAATAACATGAAACCCAAGCAGCCATTTTTCTTCCTCAAGCCGCCGTCGTCTATCGTGCTGCCGGGTCAGGGCTCCTGTCTCCGGCCTAAGGGCATTGAGATGCATTACGAGGTCGAACTTGCTCTCGTCATTGGAAAGCTGGTCCAGGATCTGAAGGCCGACGACACCAAGGGCGCCTTGGAAGCCATCCAAGCTTACGCGGTAGCAATCGACATGACTGCCCGTAACGCGCAGAACGAGGCTAAGAAGAAGGGCCTACCGTGGGACATCGCCAAAGGGTTTGACACCTTCCTACCCATGAGCAATATCATCCCCAAGACATCTATTCCGAACCCCCATGATGTTGAGCTGTACCTGCAGGTCAACGGTTCGACACGCCAAGAAGGCTCGACCAATCTAATGATCTACCAGATCCCTCGCATCATGAGCGACATCTCCAAGGTCATGACACTTCATCCTGGCGATATCATTCTTACTGGCACACCAGCGGGCGTTGGTCCTGTTGAGCCAGGAGACGTGATGAAGGCGGGCGTTCGAGTGGATGGAAAGGAGCTAGAGGAGGGAAGCATCGACATTGCTGTGGAGGAGTCACCAAGCTCATATACTTTTAACGAGACCTAGATTCGATGTAAGACTTGATGGGGGGCTTCGCATGTACGTAGCCTTTGACTAGATGAAATGTGGTTTCCAGATTCAGTAGACCTACTCTAGGTTCGGGTCCTTGATAGTTCCGGGCTTTGGGGCCACGTCGGCCAGCGCGCCGCAGCTCCCGCATTTCCTGTTGTCTTCCTGACCCATGAACTCTTCTATGGCGCCTTTGATCTGCGTTCCAAGGTCTTTGCAATGGAACGCAGACTCGTGGACTTTCTCTCCACATTCTTGGCAGTACCAGCGCAAGCGATCTATCATGCCTTCGGGTCGGCGCTGCTCTAGGACAACACCAACCGTGTTGGCAAAGCGTACTGGGTTGTGAGGTGTGTTTCCGGGTAGAAGAAACATATCACCCTCTCGGATGATGATATCACGGAACTTTCCTTCGTCGACGACCTTGAGCATCATGGCACCTTTATACTGATAGAACCATTCGGGGGTCTGGTTGATGTGGTAATCAGTTCTTGCGTTGGGTCCCCCGACTATCTGTTCCAGTGTCAGACATCCACAGAATGAAGAGTCACCTTCATGCAGGTTCGTACCATGACTGTAAAGTCTTCATTGTACACGCAGTAGTTGTTGACGGGCGGTTTGAGGAGATGCGAGTTCTCCTCCAGCCTTGTCTCAAGGTCAATGACGACAGCGTGAGGGTTTTGTAGTTGGGGAAGCCTACCACTTGGGAAGGTTCAAAGGTGGTCCAAGCATCTTCGCTATCGATGATCTTGACGTTATTGTTGTATGCAGGGTGTAAATGTCGGAAGATGATTCGAGTTAGCTAAGTGGAAAGGTTATCGATGCAACATCAGAGGTTTGTAAGCTCGGAGTCATCTTTTCACTCCGAGATACGGTTCAAGGGAACGTGGAGCCGGCCAGCGTAGTGTTGCGAGACCGGCTCACAAAATTACCGGAATGGAGATAGCAAGCGTCATTTGGGATGATATATGCACAACCTGCTTCCCTGGAAGGACCTTAATTATCATCGATGCCATGAAGCTTCGTATGTTTGACCGGGGTGTAGGGTAGCTCTCCATTACACCAAACGCCGAAGCTTCCCGTGCCATGCGTGACCTCAGATGCGGAGTTGGCAGCGGCGTCACGACAGCCCGTCCAACCACCCAACGCGCGGATTCGAATTCGTCAACTTCCAGCGCGCACGTTTGCCAAGCTACTTTTCAGCAAAAGGAAGAAGACACGCCTCACTGTGCCTTGGTTCACGCCATCCACGAACCCCCGAAGCGACGGCTGACTCGACCATGGACCACTCCATGATGGACCATAGCGACATGGATCACGGCCATGACCACGGCGGTGGCATGGAGGAGATGTGTAACATGAATGTGAGTCGGGTCACAGATACACACCACAAGGGCGAACGCTGACTGATCCCGCAGATGCTCTTCACCTGGGACACAAGCAACCTTTGCATCGTCTTCCGCCAGTGGCACATTCGCTCAACAGCTTCGCTCATCTTCTCGCTGCTCGCCGTCGTCCTCCTCAGCATCGGCTACGAAGGTCTCCGATGTCTCTCCCGTCGTTACGAACTCGCTGTCTCCAACCGGATAGAAGCTCTACCCAGTGAGTAACCCTGCCGCACAAACCCAGCGACAAGGCGAGGGAGCGTGCCGTCCATAGACAGACTCCGCTCGTCATCCTTGCTCAGCCCATGTGCTAAAGTCATGCTTTTCCCCCCTCCAAGGTCGTCACAGTGTTACTGAGATGACGCCTTTTGTTGCGACAGGACAAAATCAGGAGCAGGCCGGCCGAAGAGCCCACGTCCTCAAAGGGCTGCTGTACGCGCTCCAAAACTTCTATGCTTTCATGTTAATGTACGTCGCACTACCATGGTATCCGAGCGTTTTGATTCTGATGCTTGGGCAGGTTGGTCTTCATGACATACAATGGTTGGGTCATGATAGCTGTCTCAGTTGGGGCCTTCGCAGGTTATCTGCTGTTTGGCCAGACGACATCCGCAACCAAGGAGAACGCCTGCCACTGAGCTCGCGCGTGATATCGAGAAGAATGCGTGCGGCAACGGGACCATAAAAACTATTATTGAAATGTTATCGCTTTGATTGATGCCCTCCCAACGACATCGTACGACTTAACGACACGCGTTACATTTTCCCCCTTTCTTCAGCCTTCTTCTTCTCATCATTCACCTCGTCGAACTCCCCGAGCTCGTTGGCGATCGCAATAATCTTTGCATCGCCATAATCTTGATTGTGTTCCATTTCGGGCTCCTCGCCAAATGCTACTCTCGCCGCATCGACCAAGACTCTGGCCGTCATGCCCCAAACCTTGAATCTGCCGTCGCGATTCTGCTCCTCACCAAGCTTATCCGCCAAGTTGCCCTGCGCACTGTTTCTCCGTGGCGTCGGCTTCGAGACACGCTGATTATTGACGGGCACGTAAAAGTTGTGAACCCGCCATGGCTGGTCCTTCCATGTTAACCACGATCCATCGTACCAATGTCCTTCCGGCAAGGTCTGTTCGGAGCCGGGAGGCAAGGGCAAGTCTTTCGTCTTGAGGAAGTTGTAGAAGGGCGCGCTGAAGACTGCAGCGACTTCGCGCGCATCGAGGCGTGGTATCATAGACTCCTCGACGAGGGGCGAGGCGTCGCCTGGGGTCTTGCGGTCTGCATGCAGGAAAGCAACGCAAGGAGTCACAACAAGGTGAGTCCGAGCGAGCGATGGGGGAAGCTTGCAAAGCTCCTCGATCCGGAATGGCTTGGGGAGGCCATAGTCGTCCTGAGGGAGGCCAATCTCTTCCGAGGCCTCGCGCCGAGCAATTTGATCTTCCGAGTGGTCAGATGACTTGTGTTCGTTCTCACCATCCAAATCTCCCCTTACATGGTGTTTCCTCCTTGCTATCGGCCTTACCGCCTGGCAACGCGGCATGCCCTGAGAAACTTCTCAGGCTCGCCGCTCGCATGGTGATGACGACCCGCAAGTCTCCCCAGCGGTCAGCATAGAGAAGTATCAACACTGCTGCCCTCTTTCGGGCAGGGAGTTGATCCCAGAAAGGGAACGGCGGGGGCTTATATGCACGCAGACGTGCGATCGCTGCCTTGCCCGCCGATTGTCAGCCAACGGCGTCCGTAGCGAACATACTTGAGAGACTGACTGCAGATATAGGACTTAAAGGAGCCATACTAGACGCATCATAGTATAGAGATGTCTCGTTTGGGTCGGTCGCCGTAATGCTGCGAAGCTGAGTCCGCAGCGCTTCGTCGAGATCGTGAACCTCGGCAGGGGTTGATTCGTGGGGTTCGAGGGCTTCGGGGAAAGGGGTCGGTTCGCAATCGATACTATCGGGCGCTTGGGTCATTGTTGGACCAAGATGGTCAAGCTCTAGAGGAGCAAAAGAAGAGCAGAAGACGTATTGCGGCGCGGGCGGTGTAGTCGAACGGTGGTTGATGGAGGAGGTGGGAGCATTTCCTGCCGAGGATCGGGACTCAGCCGCGTACTATCGGCTGCGGGGGTGGGGCAGACCGGCATCTGCCGCGCCAACCCCGTTCAGGAGGCCGGCTTCGACGAACAATTAATATTTGGCACGGTAGAGACACAATCTCGTCTAAAGACTGAATGTGAAGCCTCTCAAGGCATATGTGAAGAACCAAAGGATAGCAGTAGGCCGAGTAGTTTCTCAGGGACCTTGGACACCGACTTTGAGCCCGCGTGCCTACGCGGGTCAGGTTTTCGATTCGGGGCGGATGTTATATCAAATATGGTTGCAAGAAATGAGTATCTCGAAGATTCTCAAGCGCAAACCGGACATACGTGGCCCCAAATCATCAATCAAAGCTACTGGTGCTCCCTACCTAAAATCAATGACTTCCTCTCCTTGGACTCCATCCTCCAAAAGCCCCATTCTTCTTCTCTCTGTTGAGCAAAACGCTCCTTAGTCTTGCGAAAGAAGCTCATTGCCTTTTCTCCGTACCTCGGTCTCTTCGCTTCTGTCTCCATCTTGGCGTCTCGTTTTGGGTTGAAGAACCCGCGGATGGATTCCACAATCTCGGCACCTTCATCATCGTCCGACTCACAGTCAAAAGCACTGGTAGGTCCGTCGTCAATATAATGAGAATCTCTAGGTCTTTCAAATGGAACTTGCCTGCAGGTTCCATGGAATGTCGATCGCGAGCGGTTTTCGTCTCGAAGAAGGGGGTCTTCATACTCAGGGCTTCCAGACCAACCGGAGAACAGATATATCCTGTAATCTGCCAGATGAGAATGGCATTCAAGTTGGCTGGCAAAATCGTGGTACTCCTGTGCAGCCTGCGTGTCACTGAAGCGGTGGTGGCTTGTGTGAGCCGGGGAGTTCTCCTTGGAGGAGATTACTGGAGCCCTTCCGTCACCTCCAGACCGCAACGTCTTTGAAGATGTCCGCATGCTATTGATGTCAGTTATGCTCCTGTGACTTGAGAGTTGCTGAGAACCATTGTGGCTGCAGGCGCTTGATGAGTCCAAAGCTTGCGTTGAGTTTGGCAGAGAAGGCTCCCCTTTGCTTTCGAAATAGACGTTTAGCCCAGTATCCATAAACTGAAGGGCCTTTCGCGAAGATGGATGTCCAGTAGGGCGATTTGATACGCTAACGATCTCTAATCCAAGGCTTCTAGTGCAAAGCGGCTCAGGGGGAAGCGGCTTCGAGCAGTCGTAAACTTGGCCACCGAAGTACTGCGGTATAACCTTTGAATCTTCATCCCGTAGACGCAAACTAACTAACCGCCGGGGAACACTCTTGGGAGGCACTTTGGGCACAGGTATCGGCGGCAACGGCCGCCTGATGTAAAACCCTCTTATCCAGCCGTACTCGTCTGTCTCTGGCCCAGGCTCGCGGTTGGCAGGTGGAATCGCGATTTCCATTCCCTCCAAAGACTGTGCAAATGGGGTCATCATGGAACTGATAGCTCCTGTGTTTGATGGGCCTCTCTTGTGCCGTCAGTGCTTTTGTCGCTTGCGTACTGGTGATATGTGTGAAAGTATCGTCAGCACGTAGAGGGTGTAGAAAAGGAAAAGTAAGAAAATAATGATGAGTTCTGGCATTGGTAGGAGTCATAAATAGAACAATCGGCAGCCTCCCTTGTCCGATCGTCAGCGTAGGCTCGAGCTGCGTCAGTTGCCGTCCGTGACAATAGGCCGGAGGGCCGGAAGGCGCGTCTTGACTAGATTCAATGAACTCGAGAGTTTCTGAAACACCAGATTGAGGAGGGTTCTCGCATATCTGATGTACCGGCCGGAAAGTAAGAGGCATTGCTTGCGTTCTTTATCCCTGAGTCCTTTGCGTTGATGGAAGAAGGCGCTATTACTACGGACTCATTGTGCGCAGTCCGCCCCTCATGACAAAGGCTTGGTCATACGAGAGCGACCATCTTACTGATAGGACCTGAGTCATTGCTAAGACTGGATGCAGGTGCCTTTGCTGTGGTGCCCCAAATAGCCCAGATCGAACAGACAAAGGAGGCAAGCCTGCGCGAGTAGAGTGCCGCGAAACTGTGTGGACCTCGTCAAGCCGGGCTCTTCGACTCGGCAGTACTCATTGATGAGCCACTACTGTACAGGACTTGTGTAATCAAAAGTTCTTTTCTCGAGTAGGGCCTCGGGGGGTTTACTAATGCCGGCGTTGTACTGGAAGAGAGCCTGAGATGATGCGCTCCTCCAAACCTTAGGAAGCGGCTACTAATCGAACAAAGCGAGCAACCCTGCGACTGACAGCAAAGCCAGCAGGTTCTGCGCAAGAAAACGCTGCGCCCGGCGAATGTAGACCTGTACTCCATCGAGAAGGGCGTGACTGGGGAGCTATGCTGAAGAAGAACACACGCAGCATCTCATTAATCTGGTCTATACATTGCTCTAAACTCCGGCATCTTGCCAGATGCCATACAATAAAGTTGTGGAAGCCTCTAGTCATCGAATTCGTCACTGTCGTCATCGGGCTTACCCTGGAAGTCGCCTAACAGGATATCGTCAACTCCGAGACCGATGGAGTTGTGCCTGAACCACTCTGCCTCGGTTCGAAAGAAAATCCAGACCCATCGTCGAAACACTTCCAAAAACTCTATCAAGAAGATGCCACTCTCAAAATCGCTGAACTTGTCGAGATGAGGACTGAGTTTCATAGACCAGGTGCACCGGAGGAGCAGATCCAACCCAATCACGACATAGTAGAGGTTTATTGGGCGGAAGATGAGTCGGTCTCGGAGTCCCCAAGGGTGATGGGGCGAGGTGCGCTCCCTCTTCCCAGCGAACAAGGTGAGATCCCAGTCCTTGGTAACATCCCAGTAGAAAGAATAGAGCGAGTTGACGAGAACCGCGCACAACCACAGCTTGTTCAGCACCGCCTTGGTATCCTGATCGCCGGTGCTCCTCTGTAGAGAGCTCGTAAGGATGACAGGGAACGCAGTGGAATACTTGAGCGCGTTGGCCAGGTGCTGGCCACCCCACCCTGTGGACTCTTTGAAGGGTGCACGGCGAACACGGAGGTATTCGATAATGCATTGCCTGAATCGGATCAAGCTTGGAACCGCCATAAGTAGCGGCACAATCACGGTCCCGCCGCAATCGCGATTCGGCCTCTCCGTGGAAGACCCCCCAGGCTTAGCAAACATGCATATCGTGACGTACAGATCCCCCATCACTTTGGCGTAAGATGTCAGGACATCCGCCAGGAGAATATCCCCATACTTGCCATCCTGCGCCTCAGCTATCCCTCCAATCGAGACTCGGCGTAGCGTAGCGAGAAATCGTCGTCGGCCGGCACTCGGAAGATCGCGTATCGGTACGACGAAGATGGCGGCGAGCGCAACAAGGTAGGTCAGGGGCAGCCAGTCGTAAGCGATGACGCGGGAGGGGACGCGCCACGTGAAGAGCCAAAAAAGCACTATTGACAACCCGAAGAGACCAGAGAGGACAGTGGCCAAACGGTAAGTCGAGAAATGGTGCGGTATGTGGTGGGGCGATGTTCGCGCGGGATACTTTATGAGGGATGGAACATCGATTCGGCGGCGGTGCAGGTAGTGAAGATTGAGGCCCCAGCCCCAGACAGCTGCTACCGTTAGCCCAGAGTAGCTCATGGGAGGCATCGTGTTGCCTACCTAGAGTGATTATAAAGCCGACGCGATACGGCAGAGGGAATGTCAAGCTGAAGGAGTCGAGCTCCGACTCTACCGCAGGGTCACCGTCCATCGCGCCGGCGCGCCGTCATCGGGGGGTTCGAAGTGTGAACTGTAGGCAGAAAGTACGAGTCGCGTCTGCAAGTGTGACTACGAAACGAGTGGCGTATTCGTCGCGCTGTCTGTGGACTGCGACTGCTTGTGTGGTGTTCAATGGGGGAAAAGTTCAAGGACCGACGCGGGATTGTTGGAGTGGCTTTATTGCGCCGGCCCCCGTCAGCTACCCGTGCTGCCTTAAATTAGCACAAGAGGTCCGACCCATCTGCCACAGCCACACCTGCCGCGTCCTTGTGCTTCCTAGTCTGCTAAACTCCACTGGAGCTGATGAGGCAATCTATTCGCATTCACTATTGTAATTATGAGTGTATCCGCCATCTTCTAATGCCAAACCTACTTAGTACTACTTGATCCGACCTATTTCTGTTACTTAAGAGCGAGCATGCCAACCGCAACAATCGAAGTGCCGTGTATCCTGTTTCTCCGAGAGTACGGACAGGCCAGCAAGCAGTTCCGGTCGGATCACGACAAAGTGGCGTCGAGAATTGTCCTATTCGTTCTATTAAAGAGATAATTGTATTAAGCGACCAGTTACTCTCAAACAAACGGGACCTGCTCATTTACCACCTGGAAAACTCCACTCCTAGTCTCGTGCTTCATCTTCGACCACGACCCTCAGGCCAAGATGAGACTGCGTCCTCAACCTCTTCCAGGAAAGTGGACGCATTGTGGACAGAGGTGCCACCTAACACAACGCGGACTCCGGGAGTTGATGCATTGATTCCTGCAACCATTTTGGCCTCTTCGTATGTCGCGCCGCCCACTATGAAGACGACGATATCCTGGGGCCGGTCCCTGGTCGACCCGCCTCCTTCTACGAAGGGATACTGCTGTTCCTTTAGGCGTCCCTTCACTAGGTCTTGTAGCGTAGTTTCCAGCAATGGGCTGTGCTGTGTATACACATTCTCGACGCCTTTTAGGCCCTTGAAGCGGTTCGAAGCTCCCGAGAAAATTCCCGCTGACTCGAAGATGTCTGAGATTCCACCCTGGCTTTGAGACGAATGCAGAGAGGCGTGGTATGCGACAACCTTATGGACCAAGTCCGCTTGGCGCGGCGGGACACCGCCTGCTGCAACCAGCAAGTCTGCCAGGAGAGGAGTCGAATTCGAAGGATGTTTTTGGTAGCGTAGAGCGTAGAGGGCGACTAGCGCGACTTTGTTCTCCGAGCTCACAGACGGTGTCTGCACTAGTCTTTGAATATTCTAAGTTCTTCAGCGTTATTCTCCATTATCTGTGCTGCTGTCTCACCTTGAAGTCTGTGTTGTGATTGTCATTGCAGGCCAGGCTCTGCTCCAGCTCGCTGACCTCTAGGAGGTTTTGCTCGCCGACTCGCCGACTCAACTCGGACACGAGGGTGACGTGCTTGCTAACGTTTCCAGAGAGCTTGCGGAATTCCGGATACTCCTCAATAAATCGCTTCATGTCGTTGATCGATTCGATGTCGGCGTTGTTCTTGGTCTTGGACTGATACTGTTCCACATATTCTTTGATATTGCCACCGAGCTCTCCGAAATTCAGGTACATGTTTTTCCTGAAGAAAGGGTCCTGGTCCTGCGATAGAGCAATCTCTCTCAGTTCAGGGCGGATGTCAGGGACGTCCCCCAAGTCAACACGTCCGTTCTGAATGCCAAGAAGATGGTGCACCATGGCTTGGTATGTCCATTGAGTTAGAAGAGGCGTGACCGGATCTTCCCGGCGATCGACTATAAGCAAAATGGGTGGAGTATCGACCCGGCGAAAGTCGAAAAGCTGGTCTTCCTGAGTCATCAAATAGCGAACCTCGGACGCCAGCTTCTTGGTCAAGGGGCTGCTTCTTTCGTATCGGATCAAGGGTTTCTTTTTTAGAGACAGCAAGACTGCAATGAGACCCTCAGCACACCGTTGCAGCGAGTCCGGATTCCACGTGTCCGGGCTTCCAGCCCAGATGCGATGTTGCGGTAGCGAGATGTTCAGGGAGTACAAATCAGGATTGACGACTGTGTAGTCGGCAAAAACTTCCTGCACTGATTTGACAACTTCGTGGTCATCAGACTCGGCGAGCCGTTCCAGGGCAGACTTCTTGGCGATGTTGGTGAAATAGAGATAATATTCCCCGTATTTCGGGTCCCGCAGCTCGTCTATGAGGAGCTGAATGGTACCGGGGGAAGGTCGAACCAGACAGAGGCAGCGTAGATGGCGCATCTTTTCCCTCGCTGCATTGTCAAGGCGGTCGATGAGATATACTTCGTGATTGAGCAGTGAAGATTGCGTGACGGCAGTCGAAATGATTGAGACCGTTTCGCGGTCAAGAAGCAGGACCTTCATCTTAGTAGACGAGGCATCGTTACTGGGCGTGACTATCTTGGAGATGTAGCCAGCGACGGCTTGAGACACGTCCATGACAGGCGGTTTTCGACGCCAACGGCGCGTTTCGGCTCGGGTCAAGAGTATATCATTCCAGATGAGGCGAGATGAAGGGAAGTTTTGATTGCTGTGTTTCCCCAAGTAACTTTGTTTTGGGTTGGCCAGATCACGGTTGGTAACATGGAATGAACCTATATGTTACGGAGGTCGTTCAGCAGGTGACGACTGAGGGACAACGTCCGGTGACGACACCCCGCTAAGCGCATAATGTCGCCTCAGGCTATCCATAACCCATGCACCTATAGTACTACCGTTGCCCGTTCAGCACACTTTGAAGACTACTGGAACTTCCAGTCCTATCACCATTGTCAGTTCCCCCACTGCATCAGTCAACAATGTGCGGCATGCTGGATTGCACCTCACTGAAACGCGTGGTTTTCTAACGTGGCGAGTAGCGTCTACTTGATTTTGTCAAATTCTAGGGTTCAAGGGTCGGTTCCATTGATCAATCCGGCTTGACAGGATTTACCTCACTAGACCCTTGCGGCCTCCCTTGAAGCGAGCTTCAGCTTCCATTCAGAGCGGGTGCTTTTTGAACACCAGATGCGAGACTCTGTCGGATCTCAACCGCACACTTTATATCCCGAGGACGATGGCAGACATGTCGCCAGCAGAAACATGTCCAGTTCACTCTGAGCCTACGTGAGTCCGCTTTTCAGCATCCAGAAATGTTCATGGCTGACTTGTGCCGTAGCTTGTCCTTCACCCAAGGGCTCATAGTTGGTCAGCTGTCCGTCGTTCTGATCCTTGCTGCATTCATCAAATTCTTTATCTTTGGAGATCCGCCCTCCTCTGATGTCACCGCGTCCCTAAGGGCGACGGAACGAAGGTCGCGAACCCTAGCCCACAAACAATCTCTATTGAGTCTTCGAACGCCAAGTAGTCGCCATGGTCAGACGACGACTGGTCGCAAAAAGTCTACTGTACTGCGTAATCCACCCTTCCTGACAATCGGATCTATCCTCAGCAAAACATACTACAATGTCGACAGTCACCAGCCCGAGAGCTTGGACTGGTTCAACGTCCTCATAGCTCAAACACTTGCGCAATTCCGAAGCGATGCGCAGCACGACGACGCCATCCTTAGCTCCCTGACCAAGGCCCTGAATGGAGGTTCGAGGCCCGATTTTGTCGACGAGATCCGCGTCACGGAGCTGAGTCTTGGCGAAGACTTTCCCATCTTCAGCAATTGTCGCATCATGCCCGTTGACGAGGATGGCCTGAGCCTTCCCCATGGCAAGAGGTTCGATCCGGCCACAGCGGCGCGGGACGGGACTCGACTTCAGGCTCGGATGGACGTTGACTTGAGTGACATGCTCACACTCGCGGTGGAGACGAAACTTTTGCTCAATTACCCTAAGAAGCTATCTGCGGTTCTGCCTGTGGCTCTGGCAGTGTCCATTGTCAGATTCAGCGGCACCCTCTCCATCTCATTCATCCCAAGCAATCCGTCTCAATCGACACCGACCATGATGACCTTTAGCTTCCTTGATGATTACAGACTGGACTTTTCTATCCGCAGTCTCTTGGGTAGTCGATCACGACTTCAAGACGTCCCGAAGATCGCGCAGCTCGTCGAAGCCAGGCTTCACCGGTGGTTCGATGAGCGGGCGGTTGAGCCGCGGTTCCAGGAAATAGCACTGCCTAGCTTGTGGCCGAGGAAGAAGAACACTCGTGGCCCAGATGATACGATGGCGGAGGCTGGTGGATCAGTCGGCCGATCGAAGGGCAAAGAGATAGGTCGCGAACTCCGCGAAGAAGCGCGGAAGGAGGTTGTCGCCGAGGAGCACCGGGAGCAAGGCTCGTTGAGACAGCGACGGCGACCGCAGGAGGAAGCTACCTTCTCCATGCCCGGATCATTACCGGGGCTGAGTCTCGATTTGAGGCCCTAGCGATGTAACGCTGAAATGAAACAGGTGGTTAAATCGGCGAGTCTAAGGCCCTTTCAAAAATCAACGAGCATCATGCCGGACTGGCTCAGTGGATACAAGGCCCAGTAAAACCCTAAAGCGCCGCCGCATAGGAGGACATAGTACAAGAGCGTCCACGTTGTTGTGTGGTTGGTCGGGGCTGAGAGTTCATCCTCGCTCATCCAGTAAGGCTCGACACTCCCAAAGAAGCGAGGTAAGCCCATATAGTTACAAAACATGTGGACAGTAATAACGGCCAACAGTGATCCGGTGCGCAAGAAGATGAAGGTAGCGAAGACGCCGAAAAGATATGTGTAAGAAAATTGCAGCACAGAACGGACTAGTGCGACATGCAAGGGGCATTCCGGATTTGTGATACGAAACTCATAGAAATGATGTACATGAGCTAGGCCGAAAACCAGAGGGGAGAGGAAGATGGTGCTCTTCATACTGTGGCCGGCAAGCAGGAGAAGTGGTACAGCAGCTGAGCGGAACAAACATTCCTCAGTGATAGGACCCTAACGTAGCAGGCAAAGGTCAGCGCAATTGAACGATGCAAGATTGTACGATTGTGGAGCTCACAGCGACGAGGTTTCTCCAGCTTGTCCACTGATGCCACACAGCGCTTAGCGGCTGCAGTCGTGCCCATTCCTTCCAAGCGCCCTCAATGAATAAGCGCTCATACAAGGGCGCGGCAAAGAGCACAGCGGTCAGAGCAAGCGCCCTGGCCGTTTCAAGGGGGCCGACAGGCCAGTATCCCATCAATCGCAGCGGGGGGCCAGCGGCGGGATGGCGGAGCAGCAGGCTGTAGGTGACAACAGAGGCGGCCGTTGTTGAGACCATGACGCACCGAATACGCGCGCGTATAGCGGATGGATCATCGCGAGAGCGGGATGGAGATGCCTTGGCGGCTGGATATACGTGAAGAGGCGTAATATAGAAGATGGTGTATGCGAGCTGCGACGGTTCAGCGCGAAGATTTCAAGGGATCGTGGGGGAGGAACTCACCATAAGCGCCAGAGCGGTGCCTTGGCTCAAGGACGTGTCATCAGCAGTCACTTGGTGAAGCATTGTGGCAGGCCGCGGAGAGGCAGCTTGACGCAATTGGGTTTGGAGGTGAGGTTGTCGTCAATCGTGTAAGTGACAGCCAGAGTGAAGTGGATTGAGGACTAAAAGGCACGGAAAGGGTTCCAGCAAGGCGGGTCCAGGCCCGAGTCGTCCGGCATTGTCGTGCTGCCCGGGATGGCATTGTGCAGTTATGACAAGGTGCTTGGACGCATCTGAGCGACAGCTTTCGGGTGATTGGAGTCAAGAGTACGGAGTACGCGGTACCCCGTACGTACCGCCAGACCAAATTAATGACGAAAACTTGATTTCAATAGCGTCAAGGCGATGCTGATTACAAGTCCGCCCTCCAGGATCTATTCTAGAGGCGCGTCCCGAAACGCGAACCTGACGCCAGGGCAACGCGGTCCTTGAGCGGTTGCAGCAAGAGTTAAGGGCTCCCTTTGAATAAGGTAGGTAAGAACTTGTCTTACCTAAGCTAAAATGGTCTCTGCGCGGTCAGGGTCTACCTACTTTAGCTCCCACAAAATTTGAAATGTAGGGTAGGAGACAATTGCTGCTCCTGAGTACCTATCCAGGCTTGCGACTCCGTAGGGTAGTGTTTCTTTCGTTGACAGGCCACCACTTCAAGCTCTGGCAGCTTCGGAAAGAAAGGGGCAGGCGAGACAAAAAGAAAGAAACGATGGCTTGGATTGGGGGGCGTCGTACCTGTGCCACCTATCACGAGCGGATGGCACCGCTGCTGCTGCACGACGAACCCTGCCGCGTCAGGTAATATCCCTTAGCTGCAGCTTGGGAACTCCGCGCCCGGGTTGGGAGAACGCGCACCAAGGCAGCGCAGGGACAGAGGCGGTGACCAGTCGCTCTGTCGTCGACCCTCGATGATGCCACTGGCAGTGAGCCTGAGGCCGCACAGTGGCTGCCCCCGGTGGTCACGGTCCCAGGAGCGCGGCCCAGTCGACCTTCGAGGAGTCGTCCGTCCAGCCGGCCTGCTTGCATCTTGCATCTTCTCTGACACTCTTTCGACTCCATCCATCTTTCGTCTTCTTGCCGCCACTCATTTTGCTTTGGGCCTCTGGCCTCCTTCTAGTCACTCTTTATATCCCCTCTTTTGCAATGCCCTTATGCTTTGCGCATTGACGTTCTCTTGTGCCTTGTCCTTGTCCTTGTCCTCCTTTTCTAACCCCCACACGACGACCGTAATCACGCCCTAATTCACCCAACGAGTCCTCGACTACTCGGAAGTACCGATCAACCGAAATACCGATCCAGTGCGGAACCATTGATACCTCAGGTCGCCACACACGAAGCCCCGGCGACACGTACGAGTACTACATTCGCCCCGGAAAGACAGGAGTCTGCCCAAAAGGAGAGATAGATTGGCCCCTTGATACTGCAGTGATGCTTCATACACCTCTACGCCACACGTAGAGCCCTGTTGCAAAGCATGTCGGGGTCGCCGTCTCGCTCCTCACGGCGGCTGCCTCGCCAGGGTCATCACGGAGTCACCACCGCTCAGTGGGACTCCCAGCAACACAATGACGGTCTCCAGATCCGTGTGGTCCCATACAGCCCGCCCCGGATTATCTCTGGATCGTCATCTCACTTCCAGCCTGATTTATACAAGAACAAGCCCCAGGCAGGAACCCCTAGTCCGAGAGCCCCCGACTTTGAGCCGGACCAGGGTCATGTCCACATCCCTGATACTGCCCAGGAGCCATGGGCAAAACCTAGTGTTTCAGGCTCGGACCGTCCTCTGTCAAGCCTCACGACTCCGTCCTCCGCCCATAGCGTTAATTTGGACAATGCAAGTATGTCGAGTCGGGCCTCCTCGCCTGGGCACCCCGTTTCTCGCCGGCCCAGGAAGATCATCAGCATCAACTCAGACAATAAGACCTTCTCCTTGCATCCCCAGTCCGCGACTGAGTCCTCGCCGTCCTCAAGAGCCTGCTCCTTCGGGTCGCCTCAGATTTCCTTCACCACGCCCAGCAGTTCGTGGGGACGCGTTTCATCCAATGTCTTCTCGACTGAAGACTGTTCAAGCTCCCCTTCCACACCTCAAACCAGTCGCCACTTCTCCCAAAGTCCGACCATCTCGCCAGCGACTCAACACGTCCCGTTCACGCCCATCCCCCCATCACCTTGGAACTATCGAATGAAGGGAGGCGTACGGAAGGTGGATAGGACACCCGACTCCAAGGGGAAGCAGCCGGCGCTAGGTTCAGAGTCGTCGGCGGACGAAAGCATTGCACTCCCTCCGCTGGCCGAGAACGCAAGCCAAAAGCAACGAGCGGCGGCTGCTCCTCACCTCTCGCCCAAGGAGTCTTTTCGAACGCAGACCTCCGAATCTGACTCCACTTTGTCGGAGAGAACCAACTACAAAGTATACGGCGAGAGCTCCCCGATTCGTCCTCCCGCACCAGATACCACAGCCAATATCGACCCCAGCCTTCCCCCTTCGTCAAGCCACTCAGATTCTAATTATCACATTCTGGGTGAGTCGTCGTCAGAGAACCAGTCCGTTTCCGACCTTGCACGATCTCCTACGAACGACAGTGATGCCAATTATGTCATTCTTGGGGGGCCATCTGCGTCGTGCTCGTCACTCGGGACGAACAGGAGCCGAGTGAGATCTGAGTACTCTCGTGAAAGCCTGCGTGTTGCTCCACTACGACCAGTCAAACAAAGGCGATCCTCAGAACAGTCTGGTGTCTTCAAGTCAAGGTCTCGGGAGTCACTTCGGCGAGGCTCCTTGACTTCGCTTGGCGCTACACTCACCCAAGAAGCGACTCGCGCATTGTTTGCCGGGCCTTCTACCGTTTATCCCCGAGGGCCGTCTCAGAGGCATGGATCCCAGGGCTACTCGCATGAGGAACCCAACGTTGCCCCCTATCCGCACCATTGGGGTCGCCCTCTGTCCACAGTCATGTCCGAGAGCGAGGGTGCCAGCCTCTCGCCCACCCGATCTCCATCGGGCTTCTCGGGCTTCTCAGCCCTCTCAATTGGAGACAGGAGAAGCAGTACACACAGCCGAAATCTTCTTAGCATGACGTCTTCTCTCGGCGGTCTCGACGAGCAGATGGCTACATTAAGTCACAGAAGGAGCTCCTCCCCAGACCGCTCGGCAGCGTTCTACCCACGACCCCACGATAGGCATCATTTTGGGAAGTTGCCCATAGACTATGACGAGGAACGCGATGGGTTGGGGGATTTACAAAACCTTCACCATCGTTCATCTCGCACAAGGCTGGTCCATCCGTCAGCAGACCGAGTGCTTCGCTCCTCAGGCAGTACTCGCAGCCTGAACCCATTTTCTCTCCCAACCTGGGCCAGGCTTTATTATGGGGGCGGGGATCGTCGATTTCTCATTGCTCAAGCTTCCTCCGAATCTATACGATCACTGTATAATGGATCAATGTACAACGACCCTCCTTATAACAACTTCCTGCGCCAATCTCCGAGCGTTGAGCGCTTCAACGCTGCAATTCGCAACCCCCGTCGGCGACCGCGGGACTTAGGTCCTGAGATGGACCTGTACGAGGCGGCTGCTGCATCGACCGCTATAAGACCCGCCGCTTCTAACCCGGTGCCATCTCCAACTCCAAGCCGCATGAGAAGCATTGCGCGTGGTGTTAAGAAGCAGACATCAAGTATTTGGTCACCCCATTTACGCCGCGATCGACGGGCAAGCAAATTCAGCATGTGGGATCCGCCATCAGCTGTGTGGTCTACTGAAAGCGGATTTGATTGGCGCCGCAACCAACAAGTTGTTCTGTTCGTGTTAGGATTCATAGTGCCGTTCGGTAAGCTGCCTCCAGACCGTGGGTATTCTAGTGACGCTAACCGCCGTGGATAGCCTGGATGGTTGCTGCCTTTCTCCCACTGCCTCCCACGGCTCAGGCCGAGATGGCCGAGCATGGCAACATCGGTCAAAGTAGCCTTGGGCACGATCCTTCCCGAGTCCTGCTGACACTCGATGAAGTTCGTTACAACAGCGCTCGATGGTGGAGGAACCTTAATAGGGGCATGTCTGTCGTCGGGCTCCTCCTCATTGGTGCGGCCATCGCGCTCATCATTGTGGGCGTTCAGCAGCAATGGGGAGTCTAAACAGCTCCTCGATCACGCCTTGCCCGAGATTCGCCATCTCCAGGCTACCCACGTTCATTTGGTACACCTCACACCACCCCACGGCACACCTGTCACTCGCTGCGGAAGCACATATCTACAATTACACAGGAATTCCCTTTCGACGAAATATGCTTTACGACTTCTGGATTACGACAACGGATAAACGTTCGCAACGGCCCTCGTCTTTACAATGCGGCCATGTACTTATTGTATTTGCCAGCGCTCACAATCTAAAGGCCCAGTATCTGGGTCTAGCACGATTTGATGGATAAGATTTTGGATTTTTTGTTCTTCTTCACGCCTTAACGACCACCGGCGCAACTCTACATTGGCTGTGGCTCTTTCACTTATGCTTCAGGATAGATTTAATGATGAATTATGTATATGTACGCCCTTATCTTTTTCGCGCCTTTTGTGAATGTTTTCTCGGCTCCTTAGCGTCATGGTTCCTGTCGTGGCCATTCGACACAGTAGCTTCAGCATTGGCAAAACAAGCTGTTCCTGAGTCTCATTAGTAGTGGTGGGCATTTCGTACAGCGTGCTAGGCCGGTTTGTTGGCCGACCCCGCTTGCGACTTCTTCCGCTCACGCGCCTCAACTTCTGCCTTTATTTCGTTGATGGCCTCACTGATATCGCCCTCGGGATCCTTTGAGATACCCAGGATCGGTTGACCACCGGTGGCACTATCGGTGCTTATTGTACGTACGAGCTTCGCTCGGGCTGTACCATGGCGCTTCTCAAGGAGCTTTTGAAGCTTGGCCTTGCCTGGTGACGCAAAGAATATCAACGTCGCAACAGTCCAGAGGAAGCCATATAAGTAGACGCGAGACCAAGCCCTCAGAGACTCCGTGAATGAAAGGATTAGGAAGGGGCAGACTGCGAATGCAAAGGTAAGCTGGGTGCCAAAATAGGTTGCTATGTCGTAGTAGCGCTTTTTCGAGGATGGGTTGCCGGTCAGAGGGTCGAGGAAGAACGGTCGGACGTGTCGTCGGAAATCTGTTTGAGATGTCAGCCACTTTCTGGCTGTAGAACCGGTAAAGATGAAGAACTCACGTTTGGCGGCCGTCTGGATGAGGCTTGCAAGAACAAAAGTCAGATAGTACCCTGGATAGAAGCCATGCCACAAAGCACTGGTGGTAAAGGTTATCATGCTGGCTCTGAAGCCCGGCTTTCTGCCCTTAGGAGTTACTCTGAGGTAGACGTAATTTCGCAGCCAGTGGTTCGTGTTCATGTTCCAGCCGGAGAGGTAGGCTCGCGGATTCTGCGCCGTTTCGACCATCCAGGGGTCGATATTTTGGAGGCGGTTCCAAGAGACCTTGCCAGTGACAGGATCAACTCCATTATATCCGAGTCCAGCGAGAATGCAAGCGCCCTCCGTCAGAGACCAGACACCATAATACTTGAAGCGTGTGACCAGTCCCGTCATGTACATGATCCACACGCGGCGGACGAACCCATAGTCGAGGTAAGAATCGTCAATCAGCAGCTCGTGGCTGTAAGGTCCAGAAAAGACCATGTAGAGTCCGATCCAAACAAGGCCGGATATGGCCTTTGAGGTGGCAGGTGTGCCGCTACGAGGGATCCTGCGCTTCTTCCGCACCGGGGGCTTCTTGGCCGGATCGACTTCGGCGGGTACGTCGAACATGGATGTATCGATCCAGCGGCGGTAGTCGGCGTAGTCAAAGGCGGGACCTCCGAACAGGGCCGGGAAGAAGAGAACATAGCCGGCAAAATCAAGCACGGAGGGGAGGGCTCGCAGCGCACGGTCTTTTTGGAAGTCGGACAACTGATCCTCGGGCAGTTGGCCATCGGCAATGTTCCAGCAGAAAGCGCTGAGCTTCATGACGAGTACCATTTGAGCCCCAGTAATGTCCACGCTCGATGGATTATTGGCAACCTGCCGCCAGATGTGGCTGATGGACATGTGTCCCATGGTGAAGGCGAAGCCGACCCATGGCATGTAGGGGCTCGTGCGGAGGAACTTGGCGATGCAATACGTGCCTCCGCAGCTAATGGCGAGCGCTATCGAGCCATCCCAGAGGTCGAAAAGGCCGAGGAGGTAGAATATAGATACTGCAACGCTGAAGAGGTTCTTCAGGTGAGGTTTTGAATCAGGGACGCGCTTGAGCAGCCCAGCCAGAGGGTATGACAGCAGGAAAGAAAAGACCAGCTTCACTGCGATCGTTGAGGTCAGCCAGGCAGGTCCACGGAACCTGGAAATCTGTATGTACTCACGTTCATCGGGCGAAGCACCGAGTTTCGACGCGAATGCCTCAAAGGCTGCATGACGTCAAGGTGGTTAGTGATGCCCTTCCGTCCGGGACTCTGACCGGTATCGGTGAATGAGTGGCAGGACTTACGCTTGTGTATAAAAGGTATCATGTTTGACACCCGTGAAAGGAAGCGCTCATGAGGCGTGGTGAGGTGGAAGAAAGGAATCAAGGCACTGGACGCAGTCGCATTTTAAACCCAACAGCCACCTCGGTTTTGTTGGCACTGGCCTGAGCCGTGGGGCATGGGGCACAGCGGATGTTGCCCCCCCCCCGTGGGCGCATTGATTGGCGGCGCTTGCCATCATCGTCACGAGCCGCATCGCCTTTAGACATCATTAATCGGCTGACATACGTCGCTGCTGTCTACTGTACATGAACGCTTCTAAGACTGTATTGTGACTGTGTAGTAGTTTCCTCATTGCAAAAATGGCATCATCATTATGTCCCCACGAATCCTATTTGACGCCGAAGACCAAAATGCTCCTATGTCCCCCTTCTCCAGCCAAAAGGGCGAGTATCGAGTATAGCTGACCAAATTTGGACCGTTCTCAGCATTGTCAGTTATGCTGCCAGCAGTAAGGTAGAGCGCCCCCAGCTTCGTACCTTCCGCCCAGGGACTCGTGATGAGTGTAGGGGAAACGGTCCAGGAACGCCGCCAATCGCATGTTTCCGAATTTGTGCACTGTACTCCCCTATGAGTTGGCGTCGCGGTTGCTTTGGGAACTAGCACTCATCGGCATTCGCGTCATCGGGAGCGAGTCTTTGGGCTTGCTGGATTGCTTGACGCGAGCCAAAGCGTACACAATTCCACTGACGAAGCCGAGGAGGATAGCCGAGACGCTGCCGAATGTTACGGGGGCGTCAAAGAAAACCAAGCCGCTGATGGCGATTGGGAGTTTGTTCAAGGCGCCAACCATCGAGTAGGTAGTTGATGAAGTGACTCGGATGCACCAAGCAGAGCAGTACGAGATGAATATCGTGGCTACTCCGGAATAGATAATGCCGATGATCATCTTGTTGCGCAATTCAATTGGGAAGTTGCGCGCCAGGTTGGCAGAGGACCAGTCCTCAGTGATCAAGCCGCACACCAGGAGAACCGGTATCGTCAGAAGGTTGTTGTAGAACATGGTATCCCAATCCTTGAAATTCATCTTCTTCATAACCTTTCGCATGCCGAGAACATACGAAGCGCTGCAGAAGACGTTGAGGCCCATCCAAGCATAGCCGGCGTTGATGGTGGACATTGCAGCCGCGGAGTCGCCGCCGCTGAGATCACCAGCGATAGCACTCTGAATGTCAGCCCAAGCAGCGACAATGGAGCTGACGACCATGAGACCAAAAGATAGCAGGGTCAACGGGGTGACGGTGCCTCCGAACCAGAGCACCTCGCCATAAGCGATGACGATGATTGTCAGATTCTTGAAGATCGTGTATACGGGGACCGAGAGGAACTGAAGTGCCTTGGCACCGGTGTAGATCATACCGACGAGAAGAACGGAAATCGGGAACCCTGAGAGCAGGTCAGCCAGGAAAAACATGTGCATCCATAGGTGATGGTCTTCGTACACTTCTTGGCTCTCTCGGTCTCAAAAGGTGCTAGGCTCTTGATGACGCCAAAGTTCTTGCACGCAACGATGGTTGCCGTACAGACGATAGCCTGGACCATGAGATAGAAAAAGTTAATGTTCCAGCCTTTGCCGGAAACGACGTATTTGTTGACGACTGTCATGCTGATGGAGGACATGCAGTAAGCGAGTACCGAAACTATAGGGCTGTTGTCCAGCTTGGATACGGATGAGGGCAGCGACTGCCCAACGCCGCCATTGAAGGACCTCGTCGAAGGCGAGCGAGAAACGAAAACATCCTTGCCCTCCTTTTCATACGGGCTTTCAGGCATGCGAACGACGTAGTCTTCATTTTTCTTGTCGGCCATGGCGAAGGTCTCGTGCGCGCTCGCTTCGTTATGCTAGGGGTTGGAAATTTGGTTTCGAAGGCTCGAGGGCTCCGGGAAGCTGAGCCAAAGGAACGTTGGGCGGGCGCGCGTCGGCGTTTGAGCGAATGGATGGGCGTCGTTGCGCTCAGTGCGATATAGGAAATGGGGCGAGTTCGCAACCTTGGGTGGAAGACGTTGAAGAGGACGAATCGACGCGTCTCAGCAGGGACGTGCAACCGGAATCCTAATTTGCATGCAGGCCGAAGGGGCAAAGTCACTGCTGAGTCAGGCGCTGCGCCGCCCTCATCACTCCCACTGGTACTGACATCCTCCCTCCGGGGCAGTACCGTACTGCATACCAACTCAGAAGTACTTTAAGTAAGAGGTGAGTGACAAGGGGACGCAGATAATCAGAATATTGTAAACAGCAAAGAGCATCCGAAGAGCCTAACGTGATCTGCTAGATTACTCCTGCCCGTCGGTTCACTCAACTCCAGGTCATGTTGATTCAATCCTCGCCCATGGTTGTGTCCGCTTGAGGCGGTGGCTCCCCCTCAATACTACTAGTAAAATTCAGGTGCTTCCAATCTTCCAACTCCTCAGTGACAGACCTCATACGGTCCCGGATGCTCTCGATGGCGTAGCTGCCTAGCAGAAGCCGAAGAGGCGGGTAGGAGCAATGTCCCAGCTGCCAAATGAGCTCGGCGCATTTGACCGCGCTTGTAGGCTGCCGGTCGCCTAGCCATTGCACCATTCTCTTCGCATGCAATGCTGGCGACGTGGCGTGCGCATACCCTTGTGTTGGGGGTTTGATGAGGAAATGTCCCCAACGCGGAAGAGGATCATGTTCGCTCTCGGGCTCGTCTCGCCTCACAAGGCCTGGCTCTATCAGCGTGGCTTTGATGTTGAACGCGTCTGTCTCATAAAGCATGGCTTCAATCAAACCCTCGACTGCGTACTTAGTTGCGCAGTAGGGTCCCAGGCCAGGCACTCCGAGTGCACCCGAGGTCGAGCTAAAGATGAGGTAGCGGCCACCATTCTGCCGCCGAAAATAAGGCAGCGTCGCATGTATTATATGCACGGTGCCCATAAAGTTAGTTTCGAACTGGTTGCGCAGGTCGTGCTCATCCTGGTCCTCGCAGGCGCCGATGACGCCGTAGCCCGAGCAGTTTGCGACCACGTCAATGCGGCCAAAGTGATCCAGGGCGCGCTGCACGGGCTTGACAACTGACTCTCGCGAGCGCACATCGCAGACTGCCCGCATCAAATTCGGGCTCGATCCTGGTATCTCGTGCTGTGTCTCGTCAAACACCCGTCCAACTGAGACCACGAAGTCCCCGCGCGACAGCGCGCACTTAACCAAGGAACGGCCCATATGCCCCGTCCCGCCAAAAATCTGTGTGACACACATGAGCAAATGACCCAAGAATTGCAAGAATCAGAGGCATACTATCCATACTAGCTGCTGATTTGAGACGCCGTTGATCGGGGGGTCGCAGCTTGCTGGCAGCTCTAGCTTTGGTTTGTCAGATGCTTCGATGGGATCCGACGATGGCAGCTTTGCTTCAGCGCTCATCTTCCCGAAGATCGTAATACAGATGAAAATGATGACGGGTTAGAATTAACAAGGGTTCCGTCATCCCGAGTAGGGGCTGGGTGCATGAGAACGAGGTATTACAACATTGAAGTCGGAACTTGGACAGGAACTTGAGGGAGCCATAAGGTAGTGGGGCTCCCACTTGGCCCGGGCCTAAGGTACCTTCCCTAGGACACACCTTGACATATCGGAACTATACATTGTGATTGGGATGAAACCGGTCGTCAAAATATGGCACTGCGGAGAAAAGATATGAAATTTCAGCTATCTGCGGTCTACCTATCCTAACCAAGCCAGTCGTTCACGCTAACTGTCGACGTATAAACGCATGCTCGTCCAGATCCAACGGTTCGACGACACCCAGCACCACGACTACGGACATCCTGAGCTGTCCCACAGCGCACGGCCGACGACGACGCGGTAGTATCATTTCCTTCCTTCACGGCAAGTCACTCAAGGATTATCAGGCAAAAGTGAACCCATCTCATCGTGAAAGATATTCCCCGACATACTCCTTGCGATGAGCGTTGTCGTCCAGGTTGGGATCGCGGTTCAAGGGCGTCCACTTGGGCTCATCCTTGAAAAGTCGCATAGCGTGTACATACTATAGAATAGTCAGCAATTTGGAAGTCAAATGAGCATTCAGGATGACTGACGTTGGACTCGTCGGTGGTAAATCGATGGTAGATGCCGGCTGGCAATATGAGCAAGTCGTCCTTGTGCAACTGCACGCGCACCCACTCGTCATCCTTGCTCCGCACATCAAAGTAGCCCTGGCCATCCCGAATGTAGCGAATTTCCTCGTCCTCGTGCAGGTGCTCGTGGAAGAACATCTTGACCTTGTCCTCGTAGACATCACCCATCTTCTCTGGCGACACAAATATCTCGTCCCGGTTCTTGTACCCGCGCTCCGCTGCCAGCTTATCGACGCCCTCCAGGGTGGGGAGATGGTAGTAAAGTACACCGAGTTTACTCAAGTCGTCGACCGCGACCTCGCGACCAGAATCATGTGGTAGGCGCTGGTCACCCTAACAATGCGATTGCGACATCAGCGGGGCTTGTCCGTGGCCTTGGTTTCGTTACTCACCGGCAGATTGTCGTACATGTAGGCCTTCATCTTCGCGGTGTGTGCTGGGCTCCGAGAAGTATTAAGGCAGTGGAGGTTTGTGCGAAAGAGAGTGATGCGATGGGTCGTCAGAAGTTTTCGAGTAGCCAGTTAATGGATGCATCGAGAGCTCCAGGCCGCCCATCTAGGTACAGAAGAACCTAGGGTACCTTAGTACTCATTAGCCTGCGCCGGCATTACTGATGGTGGGGCTGTCCAAGCCCAACCGGCGACTTGACGTCAGTTCCTACGCAGCGCCCATCAACGCCCCCAAAAAAATCCAAGAAGCCAGGGCTTCTTGGATTTTTCTAATTTTTCTTTTCTTTTTAAGAAAACAAAAGGAAACAAGCCGTCTCATAGCAAGATTAGGCGTGGTAGGCTTGGAGAGGGCTGGATCATCACGCCACATGGGTGAGTTCCTTGCTGAGGATGTATGCCAGAATATGTAAGTGATCAACCTAGTATCACGATCTTTTTACTGAATAAAAGCGGTCGCGCCAGACTACACGAGCCTTCCTGCCTTCCTCTGAGATTGTCGAAGCTAACCAGCTATGAAAAGAACACGGAATGGATTAGCCCCTGATGCAGCTGCCTTACGATCATCAGAACTCCATGCAAAAAAGTAAACCCTCTAACGCCATGCGCGATGCCTGCTGATGCTATTTAAACCTGAATGTAACCGCCCAGAACGAGTGATTCCCCGTCACTGCCCGACTTCAGGCGGCGCTACCTCTCGTGGCGCAGCTACCAAAATGTCGTTGTTCGCTCCATCTCCAGAATCGTCCTCCAAAGGCCCGTCAAACAATCTCCTCCACCAGCGCGGGGGATCCAGCGGCCGAGAATCGTTGAAAAGGGGAGGGTAAACATCGTTGAAGAAGTACCACACATGGCCGATAGCAACGCCCATCATCTCGTCACGTGGAATAGTCCCATGCATCACCAGACTGAATGTCATGAGAACCCATGGCAAGTACGGAGCCGTGAACACGAGCAGGCCCAGGAAACTCAATCTTGTATCGGGGTTGCGTCGCGACCAGATATACACCAAAGTTGAGGAGAGAGGCTGCCCGAGGAACGGCATAGATACGAGCGGCGACAGAACGATGAGGCTCGTCGTAGCGTATAGAAGAAGCCAAGAAAAGCGTGCGGGTGATCGGCCGGAGGATTCTTCGAGCAGTCGCGCGTATCGCTGTGTCAAGAACACATTGAAAAGGAGGTCAAGGGAAAATGGCCCGAAGTAGAGGAATGTGGTCAGGAGTCGCCAGTACTAGCTCCATGTCAGTGATTGAAGCTCGGGGAGACGTTTGGGTTGGGCTGCTTACCTGAGACTTGACGAAAACAGCGCGGAAGCTGTAGAAGAGCTGGAAGGGTGTTACCATGTGGCATTGCACGAGAGCGCTGGTCGCTATCGTGGCAACCGTCCACCACCGTGTGCAAAATGGCATTTCCCAAAACCAGGCCTCAAGGGGGAGGCGCCCGCCGTCCATAACCTGATCCATAGCGATGCGCTGGCTCCTGCGTCCGTAATGCCGAAGTCCGTGGCAAAATTGTCGAGGCTAAGCGCCAAGAACTGAGATGCCCCAACAGTGTCCAGAGGCCTACGTGAGAGATGTAGAGGTGGTGGTAGGATATGGCGACGTCGATGGTATCTCTGTGTAGAAGTGGCCAGCATCTCGGAAGGTAAGGTATAATACGTAAGGTGCCTTACCTAGTTAGTGGTCAACGTGGCTCTACTAGATCCGGGAGCATTATGTAATCATGATTGGCTTTCATGGAACAACAAGACAAAGCTTGGAACACTTCATCGTTTGGAGAGATCGCCGCGACCGAGCCTCTAACTTATCTGCCGAGGAACCCTTTGACCCGGTTGGCTCTTTGCCTTTGTGGAAGGATAAACAGAAATAAACACACTTCTTCCTAGCACTCAACTAACATAATACAGATCGATGTTCGGGTCGGGACGGAAACGGCAAAGTGGAGACGTGCCACGGCTGGTGGTGCTCAAACAGGCTGCCATTGCAAGTGCAGTGCCAGTGCCAGTGCCTGTGGTACCTTGGTGCCGACCGGCTGTGACCAATAAAAAAAACGCGGGGCTGGCGCCTCCAACGCGTCGCTCTGTCTCTCCCGCGTACGTCCATCTAAATCCATGCAACATCATCTTCTGCTCCTAATCTACACTGCTTCGTAATTGCCTTGATCCCTCCAACGCCTTTGTTTCCCAACCTGCCTATATCGTCATTTGAGCTTTCCTATCTGCGGTCAGCGACGCGCCCCGACCTCACCACCCGTTTCGACGTTACCCGCGATGCCTCCAGCTGGGAAACGACCGACCAAGTCGCCAGTTGGGGGTCAAGCGCAAAAGACTGCGAGAAAGAGTTGGCGTCCGTCCGACAAGGAGTATGCATCGAAGCCTCCCAAGAACTACAAACCGCGGCCCGGCGACGTACAGAGTAGGTGGTCATGGCTTGGACCTTAGTTGTGCTTGAGATTTAACCACCGTAACAGTGGGCGACCCTATCTATGTTCCTCCAAAGCGGCGCTACCGTCCTGGCACGGTAGCGCTGCGTGAAATCCGCAAATTTCAAGGAAGCACCAAGCTCCTCGTTCAGAAGCTACCGTTCGCACGCTTGGTTGGTTGCCCGACTCCTCTTCCATTGGTCACATTACTGACAGTTCAAGTGCCGTGAAGTTGGCTTGCGTTATCGCCCACATGGGCAAGACTTCCGATGGCAGAGTCAAGCCCTGCAAGCCCTTCAAGAAGCCGCAGAGGCCTACCTTGTGTACCTCTTCGAAGACGCCAACCTTTGCGCCATCCATGCGAAACGAGTCACATTAATGAAGAAGGACATCCAACTCGCAAGACGAATTCGAGGCATACAGGGCGGTCTGGGTTGAGTTTCGTTGTTTAATACCTTCTGCTGTGTTGATTTGACGACCGCCATATTCGCGGACGCTAGAGGGGCGTTGGCAACGGGTAAAGGGAAAGCTGGGGCGTTTAAGGCGCAATTTAGACGGTTGAGACAAGGCATGGTTGCAGGATAAGCTCTCAAATCGACTAAGAGAGTTGGCGTTGGGTTTCATGATACCTCGGCGGAGCTTATGGTTTTTGCATATCATGTCGCAGCAGCAAGTCATATCAATCGTTTCTTCTTTGCCTGTTCATCCGAGCGCGGTCGTTGCGTAGACCTGCTTCGTACCAGCGGATGTGGTCCCGTAACCTGTTTATGTGTGAATCTCAACCGTGCGAAGCTGTGTTCCAATGGACAATGATCGATGCATCGGTGCAACGTTTATTTTAATGGTTCGCTATATTCCGTCGGCCGTCTCCGTTGGGCCTGGGCTGCGGGGCTAATACGGAGCTGATGCTGCATTGACTTTGGGCATGACGCGAACGGATCTGGGCCTGGGGTAATTACTAGGGTAGAGGGACTACCTGTCGTGCACGGCTGGTTGACGTAATGGCGCACCTCCATCCGCCGAGTTGCACGAGATTCCGCCCTCGACTTGACACTTTGTTCCTTTGCCACCCACAGTCCGTCGCCGCCGTAGATTACCATGAGTCGCATCTTACATCTCCGGCAAACAGCCCGCATGGCTGCTCTGGGCATGGGATCAGGGGCATGCATCACCGCGGTCAATGTCATTAGAGCTCAGCCCATCCGCCTGGACAACCTGCCATCTTCCTCCTCACAACAACAGCGCACGGCCGCGCTGCGCTCTCGAATACCTGCTCAGGCCGTTCAGCAGTTCTCGAGTGGAAGTCTGGCCGGTGAGTATCCTTCAAACACTTCAATGCGCTTTGGCAGTGCTAATCAAGCCACCTCTCTCAACAGGCCTCTGTACCGGCATGGTGGTTGCTCTCTTCTCACGCACATTAGTGTTCCTGGGAAGTTTCTTTGCCTTGACTGTCTACGTATGTTGCTACACTGGGCCTCGGTCTTGTTTAATTGCTAATCGAGATTTAGATTGCATCTCGCTACGGTATCGACCTGCCGCGTATGCTTGGTGTTAGACGTCTTGTGAAGCAGCCAGCCTGGTGGCACAAGCTCGAGCAGAGTCCTTGGTTCACAGGCTCTTTTGCCTTAACGTTTGCCTTGGCAGCCTTTGTTCGCTTGTAGATTATGTACTACTGCGCTCATTAATCTATCGGCTGCGTCTCGCGCGTGAGCCATGCCAGGGTCAAGGGGTCGTTTTCGAAATAGCTCTTTGTCTTCTCGAGAATCTCGGCGTTGTAGTCGTTAAGCCACTGCTTCTCTGTCTCAGTCAGCAGCTCCGTGTCAATCAAACTCTGACAGTACGGGACCATGGTGACATGCTCAAAGCCTAGGAATGGCTTGCCTCCGAAGGTGTGCTTGGTCGTGACCTCCCGAACCATGATGATATTCTCGATGCGGACTCCAAAACTGTCCTCAACATAGTAACCCGGTTCATTGGAGAGGACATTGCCGGTCGAGAGAGCTACTTCAGCATGCTGCGTCCTTGTCCCGATCCCGATAGGACCTTCGTGGACGTTAAGGTAGGAGCCGACGCCGTGTCCAGTTCCGTGCCGATAGTCCAGTCCGTTCCTCTGTTCCCACCATTAGCTCATATTTATGAAACGCCTGCCAGTGTGGCTTCAGTGTGGCTTACCCATAGGTGCTGGCGAGCGAGCGAGTCCAATGCGTATCCAGTCGTGCCCTTCGGGAAGATGGCCAAGTCCAGAGCGATGTTGCCCTTTAGTACCAACGTGTAGGCTTCTTTCTCTGCGTCCGTTGGCTTGCCAAAGTGCAAAGTCCGAGTAACATCTGTTGTACCATCCAAGAACTGAGCTCCAGAATCGCAAAGGTATATCTTGTCAGGATCAATCGTGGAACAATTCCCACGAACGGGTTTGTAGTGGATCACAGCAGCACTGTGGGAGGTCAGTTGAGCTCGAACTTCCATTGAGTGCCGGGATTCTGGTTACTCACTTGGCACCGGTCGATGAGATAGTTGGGAAAGAGAGTCCTACGAAGTCCTTTTGTTTGGTGCGGAGCTCAATAAGCTTGTCATCGGCCTGGACCTCATCGATTACGGCCTTCTTGGCGATCAACTGGTCCTCAAGCCATGCGAAGTATTCGATAAGTGCTGCACCGTCGCGGATGTGGCAGGCGCGCATGCCTTGAAGCTCTACCTCGTTTTTGATGGCCTTCGCATCTCCAATCGGGCTGCGAATCTCATCTACCATGTCATCACCTCCGAGCGCTCTTTGAAGAGCCCACGAACCGCGGTTAGAAAGCAGAAGGCGATTAGAAGCCCCATCGGCGGAAGCAATCTTGTTCTCTGCCGCCTTGGCGGAGAGCTTCCTAGCATCAGCCAGGATGGTGTCGTACGGCCTCAAGGTAATGTTGTTGGCTGCGAGATGCGCCTTACACGCACTGTCGAGCTGTGACTCGTCGATATACAGCATGGCGGAGTCCGGGGTAACGATGGCGTATGAGAAGAAGACGGGGTTGAAAGGGATGTCGCTACCACGCAAGTTGAAGAGCCACGCAACTTCATCCAGCATTGAAACGACAAAACCAGCTGCCTTCTTCTTGTCGAGCTCCTGACGCAGGTCGCGCAACTTTGACTGGACAGATCGTCCCGCGAGTTTTTCTGGCAGGACAATGACTGGCTCGCGCGGACGAGGTGGGCGGTCTTCAGACCAGACGATGTCGACGAGGTTCTCCTCGAGAGGGACAAGGTCAGCGCCGCCGGACTTGTGGATCTTCTCCTGGAGCTTCTTGGCAGCGGATGAGGGGATTAGCGATGAATCTACGGCCACGTTCTTTCCTCCAGAGGAGTGCTCTGCAGACCAGTCTTGCCAGGTAGGCGCATCGGGTGCAGCAGAATTGAGCAAAGTCCAGTTGTCATCGAGCTGTTTGTTGGCTTGGATGATGTATCGGCCATCGGTCGACAGGACTGCAGTGTCTGGAGTGACGACGGCGACACCTGCAGAGCCGGTGAAGCCTGAGATGAAGGGCCGTCTGGCGTCGGAGGCAGCAATGTACTCGGAAGAGTGATTATCTTCTGATGGTACAACTGCAGCGCTCGGTGGTCAGGACTTGATTCACGATGATCATAGGCGCCTTACTGTAGATGTGAACATTGCGCTCCTTCATCAGTTGCCTCAGCTTGGACAAGCGGGCGGTGGTGCTGATCTTGTCCATAGTGTCGAATGAATCTATCCGGGCTGCAGGGTGGGTCGGCGTTGTTGGCACCTTTGATGCTGGCTGTGCTGTTGCGGTAGTCTTAGAGAAGGGTCGCGCGGTGAAAACCTGGAGTACTCGCGGCGACGCAGGGCGGCGACAAAAGCCTGAAGTTGCTGATATCCACGCTGCTGGGGGAAGCTTAAGGCACATGGGCTCCGACTCGTCGCACCTTACACAATGGGACTCGAAGTAGTACTCGAACCTAGAAACAATGGGCAAGAGCGCGGTGCTACCTACAATTGGAAGGCAGGTTCAAGTCAGCTTGGAGGTCTAAAATGAACGGAGGTGGCCCAGGCCCGCAAGGTTATCCCGGTGCGGCGACGTGGGACGCGGGGCTGCCCCTGGTGCCACCGTGACTGGTGGTGCCAGTGCCAGCCACTACAATGATCTCGGCTGGAGCAGGTTGAACTCAACCTCCCGATCCTCAGTGCCCCGCCTTCGAATTCACTGCCAGTTGGTACAGCAAGCTGCACTGCACCGCTCTTGGGGCCAGGCTCATGCTCGGTCTGGACTGGATCATCGGGGCCCTTTCCTGAGCACTCCCTCCACAACCTTTCGGCCGTTGATGAATCTCCAGCTGCTAGACCAAGCCGACAATGGAATCATCCAGCCAGGTCGATCACTTGACGGTCGATCAAGTTGAAGACGTGAGCTTACCTCTTCCACACCCCCTCCCCCAGCCTTACAACGTACCTTCACTAAGCTTAGTGCTCGGCGTTGTAGTTGGTCTTGACACTCTACCAGCCCAACAGCCCTCAGGTGATCACCTCGACTCAAGCTATACTTACTCAACTCCATATCTCCCCCAAAGCCTGGTCTATCGCCCGAGACTTACTGGGCCGTTCTGATGAAAAAGTACAATTTCATGGGGCCTTGATCATCATCATTAAGCTCAATACTGAAAGGTACGCTTCGAAACTTCTTGCTACCGCGACTCAACTCCTTTGCAGAAACAAACTGACAACTCAATCTTGATGTAGCGAGTCCCTCAGTGATGCCGACGCTGTCGAGCTTCTTATCAATCTCGTCACCTGGTATCTGGACTCCCTTAGGCAGACTACATCCCCGCTTGTCCCGCGAAAGCTCGCTTCGGCCATCACAACTTTCATTGTCCACTTTCACCACCTCTGCCGCCGATACGTCCGTCATCTACTGGCGTGCCTGGTTGCGGGAGAATCACTCAATCCGGATGATGTGTTGAATGCAAGCACCCAGACTGAACCACTCGAATTCGACGGCCTTGCTCCATTGCAGCTCCGGGCAGCCCTCTGGGTTGTTGGTGGCCTGATGGAAGATGTCTCGAAACTCGATCTGAATTCGGAAAGAAAGTAATTTGCAAGCCTGCTATGCTGATGAGTGCAGACGGACAAGGGCTGACTGTTGCTAGCATCGGTCTGTACGACGTTCTGCGACAAAATACCCTAGATGCTGTTATCCTGATGTCGAGAGCCATGTCTTGGGATTCCTCGGACGTTGTACTCCGCGAAGACAGCATCAAATGTCTACAAGTAAGCATTTACCTGCTTGTTTGCTCATCGTGAACGATTAAGTTGACCGCCTGACTTTGCTTGCAGTCTTGGATCTGGTTCTCCCAGAAGGTTTCAGCAAGAGACCGACACTTCACTGAGGCCTTAAGACCTCTTTTGACCTCTGTCATCGGCTCACTCACAAGTGACCAATCCACGGACGCCTCGCTTGAGCTACTCACCGATGTGACTGCCAACTTTTCGTCGCTCCTCACAGAGCAGCATTACCATTTGCTGGCGGATATTCTCACTAGCCCCTGGTCAGAACCCCGGTACAACACACTCCTTCAGGGCAACTTCGACTTTGACTCGTTCCAGTTTGGACAATTGCTGCTCGCCTACGGAGAGGCCAGAGTCCCCAATCTCATAAGCGCTACCGACCAGCAGAGTCATACGCTCCTCCGCTTGCTGTGTGGGCTGTTGTCTGCCGACGGGGTCCCTGCTGTGGAAGACAAGATATTCGTCCAAGCCGTAGAGTTTTGGTCGACGTATGTCGAATGTTTGACTGACGAAGTCTCTCCCCAAGCGCTCAGCGCGGATTCTTCTACGAATAGCTCGGTGTCCTTCGCACTGGAAGCAATTTCTCACGGCTGGCAGAGAATTTCGTTTCCCTCGTCTAGCGAGTCTGGCAGCTGGGACATGACTGAAAGGGCGGGCTTTGTTGAGGCCCGGAAAGAATTCGCAGATCTTCTTCAGTCTACTTTTGCGCTGACCGGACCGCAGATCGTCTTCAAGTTTTCCGAGTTGGTTGTCACGTCCCTCACGAGTTCATCTTGGACGCGGCTCGAAGGGTCAGCCTTTTGTCTTGGGTCTCTGGCGGAGTGTATCAAAGACGATTTACGATGCGATGCAGCTTTATTTTCTGTCTTCTCGTCATCATTGTTCTCAACCATCCAGAGTACTGGCTCCAACCTGCCGTATCGCACACAACAGACATGTGTACTGCTCGTCGAGCAGTACACTGAGTATTTTGAGCGGAACACTTCGCTCTTACCCCCAGCCCTCAATCTACTGTTTGGTCTAGTTGGGGAACCTTCACTTGCACCGCCGGCATCCAAATCTATCTTGCGACTTTGTTCGTCCTGCCGGCACCATTTGTTTGGGGAAATTGAATCATTCCTTTACGAATATCAAACAATAATTGACCGTCAAAAGCTTGACTGTCTTTCTGTTGAGAAAATTCTCGGCGGCATAGCTTGCGTTGCCCAAGGAATCGATGCTGGCCCGGCAAGGCTTGATGCAATACGGAAGCTTCTTGCGATTGTGGAGGCTGATTCGGCCCGGTCTTTGGAGCTGGCGAAGACTCCATCACTAGCTGCTAAGCTCTCTTGCAGCCCTGGTTTCCGATGCGTAGATGGCTCCGATTATGAAGATCCTGCGCTGCACATGGCTACCAGGACTCTCAGATCACTCGCTGCCATAGGCAAAGGCTTCCGGTCTCCCCATGATGCTCCTGTGGACCTTGATGGAACAAGAAAGGTTAATGGACAGACAGATCTAGAGCTGTCCGACGTCCATAACCGAATCTTTGACATAATTGTAAGATTGGAAAGCACGTTCCCGAGTAGCGGCGAGGTCGTCGAGACTATATGCAGCATAGTTCGCTCAGGCTTTTCTGAAAGTGACTCGGGTCCTTTCGTCTTCCCGCCGCAGCATGTTGTGCAGTACCTCACTACGCATACAGCTCAATCCCCAAGGATAGGAGCACTTGTCAGCACCGCTTGCTCTTTCATGAGCTCGCTCGACCAGACTGTGGAGCCTACCCCCAAGCATCAACTGCTTTCCGAGACGCTTTTGTGGATTATAAGCTTGTTGAGGAACCTTCCTGGTGAGTCCGTGCGATGGGCATTTGGAAGTACGGTTAATCTCACACAAGCAGACCCCGAGAGCGATACTGAGCTCTCACAGAACGCCGTCGAGTTCGTTACTCGGCTCGTTGCCAAGATGCCACAAGTTCTTCTCCGCCTCCAGCCATCCGAGGCTGCGGAATTCCTCTTCTTATTTACGTTGCGCGTTTTGGATGGTAAAGAGCCACTCCCTAAGGCAGCGTCTGCTGAATTTTGGGTAAGCCCCCATCACCTGGCTACGTAGCTTTGCGATGTGCAAAATTTTAACACTGCATGCTAGACCACTTTCATCACTACGAATTCGGACGATCAGGGCACGCAGGAGGCTAGCCAAAGTGTCATGAGAACACTGGGTTCGATGCTTGCTAAAAGTCTCGCTAGAAATATCGGGGGACACGCATCCCGGAGCGAGCTCGACAAATTAAGCGAGCCTATCAAGAAGCTCGTCAGTCGCTTTCCACAAGGACGATCATGGCTCGAGGCCGGGCTCAACGACCCCTCTTTTCCAAGCAACAAGGTATCCCTAGACCAAAAGTCTTTGTTTATCAAGAAATTAACAAGGTATGTGGCACATAAAGCTATGGGCACTTGATCTTTCCCTACAGCACTATGTTTGTGCTAACACACATGTTTTCCCCAGTCTTCGTGGCTCGAGAGGCTCCAACCAAGTCATCAGGGACTTCTGGCTTGCAGCACGCGGTTCAAACTTTGCTTATGCTTCTTAATTCAGTTGAAGCATCATGCATCGAAGGCCTAAAGCCCCACGTAATTGACTAAGATCGCCCGAGGTAGCCTCAACATATGTTTCTGTGCGTAGAGCACATTCCCATCGCTGCTCTGACTATTTCCATGGTCTCGGTAGCGCTCTCGTTGGCCTTGCGAGCACCTTCAGCCTCAACTTTGTCGAGATAACCTTGTTCTGAACCGAGTATCTTGCTGTACTTGTGACCAAATCCTTCTAGTCCGGAAACAACGTGGTCCGAGACAAGAGCTTTCAATTGCTTTGGGGAGAGATCGTGGTACGCTTTCCCAAGCTCAGAGGCCGTTCTGCCTTCGGGATCAAAGATGGACAGGATGTCTAACAAGTTGGAAATACCTGGTCTGTCCACAGTACTGTAAGACACCCCAGGCATCGAGTCGGTCACAGCCGAGCTAATCTTCTTCCTGATCTGCTCAGGCGTATCTGTGATAAGAATTCTAGAACGCTCTGACTTATTTGATTTGGACATCTTGGATCTCGGATCATTCAGGGACATGACGCGATGAACGGGTGCTTGGGCTGTCAGCTGGATTTCGTTGGACGCAGGCGAGGTCAGGAACCAACGGGTAAGCGTCTCCGGGTGCACCAAGTGCTTCCCGTAGGCGTGATTGAAGTTGGTGACACACTCACGGGCGAACTCAAGATGCTGTTGCTGATCCTGCCCGACAGGCACGTGTGTTGCTCTTGGTGTTGTGGTCAGCTTCTCAGCGTAAACAGGGGGGAGGCTTTGGTTTTTACCGGTGGACCAGGATATCAGCAGCCTGAAGGACAGGATATGAAAAAAGTCCCAACTTCAATTGACTTCCGACGCCCTTATCCTCCAGCGAGGAAGACGAGGAAAGATTCAACTTAGACTGGGCAACACGTCAGTACCGACAGGTGATTGTACCAGGAGATTGCGGGTAACAAAAGGATCGTTGACTGGCTCAATAAATACCTTCCATTGTGTCATCCGAGACAAATACCCCATCGATGCTGTACAACTTAATATCCACATCAATTCCGTATGCGCCGGGACCTAGGCGAGTGAGCTTCACTCTAGAGCATGCCAACTCGAGTTGCAAAATCAACACTCACAGCTGATTGATAGAACAGAGTACTTCGTTCAGGATCGATGCCGATGGCCAGCAAGGAGGCCAAGGCCTCTCGTCGCCACTTGCGAAGGTCCTCTGCTGGCTGCGGAATTGTGATGGCGTGGAGATCGACAATGGAGTAGATGAGTTTGGTGGAGCTCGACTCTGTGTTTTGCAGTTTGACCCATTGCCGCAGCGCACCAGCATAGTTACCCAAATGAGGTATTCCTGTCGGTTGGATCCCTGAGAATACTATCTTTGCGGTACTGCGAGCCGCAGCAATCGTATTTGCTGCTGCCATTGGGTGTGGTCACGGAATAGAGCCAAGCCTCGCTACAGCTCCCTCTCAACCGTACACTTCACAGCTCAATAGCGATGTTGAGCATCCGAGTCCAAATCCCCCGTGCTAAGAGGGTAGACGTATCTCTCGAAGCAAAATATTCCGTTGGGAGTAAGACACGGAAGTATCCTATAGCGGGCGCGCTCACGACCGGGATGGTAGTCAGAATTTATGCAGTTATCGAATTTAAGAGATGACTTCCGGCCTCAGGCACTTGCTCCAGGGAAATGGGCACAGCAATGTCGGAAAATGCAACCGGCTGGTATCAACGCTTATAAGGCTTGTGCCTTTCTTGTGACATAAATATGTATGTTGATCTTCAGGCAGGCTCGGGATTCATCATAGTGCTCGATTGTGGCCACAATCATTCCAGTGATACAGACGTATGATAAAAGTACATAGTTCTACTATTAGCCGTATGTAGTTGTACAAAGCACGAGTCAAAGTCTGCGACCATGAAGGCCCGAGGATAGCTTTGCAACATCCCGAAGTGGTCTCTAGCTGACGCCAAAGATTCAGCCCTCTAGGGCTGGTGATTGGCGCAGACCAGTGGTCTCCTTGTATCGACGGTTGGCAAGCAGCTCGTCCACCTTACTTCCCTGCCCTATCTGCTTCAATTGACCCAAGTGCTCCCAAGCCTTGTCTATGTCCTCCTTGTGAACCTCGGCATTCTGATCCATGATTTTGTCTGCTCCCAATTCACTAAACTCCCACATGTTGGCCTTCATTCCGATACCCCAGTACTGATGTTTGCGCAGGTACGCCAGCCATAGCTGAACTGTCTCTGGGTTGCCATCTTTGACCTGAATCATGCGCCGGAGCGTAATACGCTCAAAATTTTCTTGGGCCTTCTTGAAAATGAAATGACTTTTGGGGACGGTCCACCTCTGAGTAATTCGCGGTAACGGAACAGGGCCTGACGCCGGCAGTCCCATATAATAGGCTGCTCGAAGTGCAAAGTCGCAGAAGAACTCCAGCGGCTGCAAGCTGTATGATCGAAGCTGGAGGTCGCAGGCGGGTAACCCAAGTTCGGCTTCGCGCTTCAACGGCTTGAGGTGAAGGGCCTGTATATTCCGCGGGTATCGTGCAACCGGTGTCGTTTCTTCGGATGTCGGCGCATTCGTTATCTTGTCTGTAGGAGAAGCACTGCAGCACAAGTTAGCACAGCAATGGGTGTTCCGGGTCTACAGTTCCAAGACGTACAGCGATGCCTTGGTGCGCCAAGTACCCAGTGGCACAGCGAGCTGCGCATCACCGTCAGGAAGGATTCTTGGTCTGCAGTGAGCTGTGAGCACCTGACGGCGCGTTAACGCGCGGACGACCGGCCTATGCATTTGGAGGTATGATGTTTCGATAGAGATCACATTGCGAGCTCACTCGATTATGGAAAACCGAATTCGCGAACCGGAAGACGCACGGACCACATGACTCAGCCCGCTTAGAGGCATACCTAGGACCCTCCATTGCCAGTGCCATTCTGAAGGGTACGAGCGAGGTGGCTTAACCGTAACCATGCTTCGCTCATTTTTTGGTAACAGAACGCACTGATAGATACTTCTGGTATCCAAAGATCCAATTAGGGTTGTTTCAATGTTCATTGTTGTCTATCTGTGAGCCAGTTATGTGGACTACCAGCTTTCAACAGCACCACATCGCGAGCGGCTGTAGAAAAGTGACGCTGCGGTTCAATCGTCATGGCCACTCTCGGCGAGCTGATATCGATGCATGAAGGGTTGTCCAGCCAACGCAGACACGACGGTGGAGCGCGACCTCCAGCCTTCTATTACATCCTCCGTTGAGGCGGACTGGCTCGATTTGCCTAATCTTCAGTGAAGGCCGGTGCAGACCAAAATCTGCCACGTCTGGAGCCATGCGACAACGACCCGTACGCTCCCGGGCACACTACCAGGCGGGTACGCGATCATCGTTGCGATCCGCTGAGCATAAAGCGACGTGTCGGCGCTCATTGAGTCGCTTCCGAGGGCCTGGTTTGAAGTTTCGAGGAGCTGTTTGACGATCCTCGCCATGTCATCCTCAGGCGTTTTTTGCGTTTCTTTCTTTCCAAAATAATAAGGATGGAAGCTCACTCTCAACGCTTGTTCTTGCGCCTCTGGGAGACGAGTTTCTTGTAAAATGCCTTCTTTCCACTTGTCTTGTCCTTCTGAATACCAGCATATTTGTGGCGGAACTTCGTCTCATCGTACTCGCTAAAGGCTTCTTGCAGGAGGTTGTTTTTCCGTTCTTTGCGGGTCAACCTCGCGCTGTAGAAATCCGTAGGACCCGCCACGATCTCGCCGACCTGGGAATACTTTGGAGGCTCCGCTCTCAATGTCTTTCTTTGTTGTTTGGGGTCCAAGACGTTCCTCATGCGGAGTATCTGCCAATCTCGCTTCATCTCGGATGTGAGGTTTGTTTTCGGGAGGTTGAACCAATTACTGCCGGCAGTGTCCTGGCTTCCGTTAGCGAGCCGTGAAAGGTCAAGTGCGGGTCGAAAATGTTGAGATCTCGTCAATGATGCCAGTCAGAGTAACTATGAAAATAAGGGATCATTAAGCCACGGGACGTTGTTCAAAACGAACTTGCCCACGTGTCACAAGGCTGCGAAGCAGCAATCCTCATCACTTGGCAGCCTCATTGCAGGCTTCAGTGGTGCCGTGGCTTACCTTGGTTTCCACTCGTGTGGGCTGAGGTTGACGAACCGCTAGTTTCTCCCTGTGGTCTGGAGGCTGCTGGGGGCTGGGGATTTGTGCGCAGATTGGGTTCGACACAGAATTGCTAGATTCAAGCACAGCAGACTGGCCAGATAAGCGCTGCTCAGCTTCGCGGAGCAGATTATCAACTTGATTTTCGTCGAAGGAGCCACTATCTGAGGACTGTTCAGATTGGGCGTCGGGTGCCATTTTGCAATTGTGTCGATGGTGGAAGAATGCAAGAGGTTGGAGAGGGAAGAAAAAAAAACATTGAAGAGTTGGCCAAACAGGATTCGGCCAAGTCCTGCACAGGCGCCACACGTGGCTACTCGCGAGGAAGTGTGGCTTGTGCTTTCCGTGCCGTTTTGGGCGGTGCTACTGCCGTGCACGGACCTGTGATGGAGTTCCACTTCCACTCCAGCTGAGCCTGCTAAGTACAGGTAGTTGGTGCCCAATCGCTTGACTCCGTCAACCTCCATCGCGTCGCGAGTACAACAGTCGCGATTCAACACCACCGACATTAACATGGATCCTCAGAACCCTTCGAGCGCAACCCACGGGCAACAGCAGGGACGTGCTCCGCCCGTCTACGATACGAGTCAAGGTGGCCATTATGGTCAGTATTCTCCAAGGCCTCCCTCCGTCTACATCCCCCAGAAGGGTTGAACACTGACAATGAACACACTCGTTAGGCGCCTGTGCTGCAGTAAGTCCTGATCTTCAAGGCGATCACTCCCATTTACTTAATGATCTAACCCTTGTCACAGCTAGCGTCCCAAGGTTATGCTCCCGCCGAACTCTACACCGGTCCTTGGGCCAATGTATGTCGTCTGTATCTCATGTCATTGGCGGCACTGACACCATATCGCAATGAAGGTCCATCAAGGTCTCACCGGTCAATACAAGGACATTCTCACTACGTACTGGCAGCAGACGATCAGCCACCTCGAGACCGAGAAGCACGAATTCAAAATACACCAGCTACCACTCGCCCGAATTAAAAAGGTCATGAAAGCAGACCCCGAGGTCAAGATGATTTCTGCGGAGGCCCCAATTCTGTTCGCCAAGGGGTGTGACATCTTTATCACGGAACTCACCATGCGAGCCTGGATACATGCTGAGGAGAATAAGAGGCGCACTTTGCAACGATCGGATATTGCTTCAGCCCTAGCCAAGTCCGACATGTTCGATTTCCTTATCGACATCGTGCCCCGAGAGGAAGCTTCCTCACACGCGAAAAGAGCCAATGCACAACCGGCTGCCCCTCAAGCTGTCCCAGCACCCGGTCAGCCCCCGCTGCCTGGCCATGGCGGTATGCCCGCGAACCACTCATCCTCCCACCCCATGGGCCCGGGCGACTACATGGGTGGTCATCCCCTGGCACCCGAACAGGACTATCGCCAAAACCCCAACATCTACCCAGGCCAAGTACCTCCTGGCCCCTCACCGTCGTACGGTCAGGCGCAGCCGCCGATGTACGGCGAGATGGAAGGAATGTACCCTTATCCAGCTATGCAACCCCAGCAGGTACGTCACTCCTAGTACTCTCATAGCAATTTGATGGGTAAGCCTGACCCCATTCAGGCTCCAATGTCATCAGAAGATTTCGACTAGATGAATCACACGTCCGAGATGCTGCATCACCGACGTACATCGACTGCTACAATGGGAGTGCCCCGAGCGCTTGGTTCATGGACATTGCGAGCAGGTTGGACGCCAGCTGCGTCGGGCAATGCCTTGTTCCAGATGCTATGTTTCTCAGGCTGCTGACGGTTACCCGGGTTGTATTTTGGCGTACAAGGTTTGGTTTTGAGTTCTTCCCAAGGGGAGCCGCACACTCCAATGATGATATCCACTTCATAATGAGACACGTTCATTGCCGCATGCCGAACCGGGAAGAGAAATTTGATAATGGTGCGCTCCTAGCAGGAGCTTGTGAAACGGGTGTGAGTCTGTCTCGTTAATTACTGAGTGGCCCAGTACGTGGGGAAAGGGACATACTTCTCCAGCAAAATAGGCCCATTCAGAGCGTCCACACGCCCATACTTCTTGTTTCGTGTAGATACGTCGAAGAATTCTTCGTGATTGTCTGACTGCAAAAGATTGGTCGTCTGTTCGAGCTCATCTAGATTTTGCCTGAGCATTTGCCCATTCTCGAGGCTGTCCACGAACTCCGTCAAATACTGCACATCCTGTGCCAAGGCAGCTACTCCATGCGCGTTGATGCGTCTGACCTCCGGCGAAAGTGGAAGGGCCTTGTCGATGGTTAGTGACAGGAAGCTTACGAAGGCTGGACAGGTTCATACCAGAATCTTGTTTGCGGCGTGGCTCAACGCATCAAAGTAGATGAAGTCCTTGATTTCTCGGGGGAGACCCAGTAGGGTTGAGTTCATGATATTCGAGAGATAGCGGGTGAGTGTCTGCATGTAATTGCTGGGTTCTGTTATCACAGTCGTTGGGGTCCTTGGAATAGTGTTAGCTGGGTGTGCTGAACCGTCGTAATGAAACTCGACGAACCAGTCGTACTCCGCGGTGTCCACGAGGTCGTCAATCTTTGAGTTCACCAGCTCGAATATCCGCTTCTCGGCCGTCTTCTTGTTGTTACGGAATTCTTCGGTTGCGTTGAGCTTCAGAGGTCCACCAGCAGAAGCAGAAGACCTCGCCTCAATCAAGAGCTGTTCCAGGTCTCGGCAAGCCTTCTCGAAGTGCTCGAGGTTGATCAAGATCTGAACAATCTGACCAAGGTACTGGGAGCTCAGCTTGTCGACGAGCGACCTGCAAACTTTTTCCGTCAAAAGCTCGTCGAGTGACTGGAGCTTCGTTAGTCACGGCTTTACATCGGTGCAGAGATCGCATACCTTCTTCAGTGTGTCGTCGATGACATCAGGATGCTGAAAGTGATCGTCGGAAAAGAAATAGAACTGGTTGAGGAAGTTCCGAATGTCTATGCAACAAAGAGGATACATCTGCGAAAAGGGTAGGACGCATGGGAACCTGGTCTACATTAGTTTGATGCAAGGACGTTGTAAGTACACTCACGTGAGATCCTCCGCTGTTTTTTCAGGCGAGAACCAGCTAACGTTGACAACCTTCTCATACTCCTCTAAGGAGTTGATGGCCATGGGCATGTAGTCGTCCGTGGACACGATCTGCCAGGAAGTGTTAGTTTGGACGCAGTCTGTGCACAGGGGCAAGGAGAGGCTGAGACCTCTTGAAAATCGTCACTGAACCGTTTTTTGAGAAGTTCGGCGTACTTGTCGAATAGATAAAGCAAAAACGCATCAAGCGTTGACACAGAGTACTCCCAGCCCTGGCATCGTTAGTGGCAATTACTCGCCTTTTATAACCTACGACCTTACCTCCATGGTCTGAATAAAGAGGGAAATGAAAGTTTTGATCTTCAAAAGCACCTCAGCGTTGTTGACTTCATTCAATGATCTTGAAGTGAGGTTCACTGCAGCAGTGCACATCGACTCCCAGAGTTCTTCCACCTAGAAACGACGGTTAGATTTTGCGCTTCTCATGAACGCGTAGCGGATCCATAAACTCACTTCAACCATTGAGCGCAGCTGCGGCGCTTGCCTTACAGTTGCCTTTTCGATTATTGCAAATCCAGCGATACCCTCCAATAAACTGTTCAAAGATGATTCGTCTTCGGACAGCAACTCAATGGACCCTGGCAGTAATAAGTCTTTCTGCTGTCTGCGAGTAGCTGCATACTCAACCCGAAATTTCTCGACTTGGCCAAGAGCTTCATGAATGTGCAGGGCTTCGAGAAGTGGCGTGAAATCCACCTGCAAATCTTCATTATCCAGCACATCGAACTCCTCACTTTCGTCGCAGACCAACTCAATGGAAGAGTTCAGTCTGAACTTGGCCAGGAAGGAGTCTTCATCCATTCTCTTCTTCTGTCGAGTACGTCTCATCTCAGTGTGGTAGAAAGCTACTTCGCCTAGAAATTGCGAGGTTTCTCGGATACGAAACAACCACGTGTTGAGGTCGCTCATGACAGCCTCTGATATCGCCTTCTGAGATGTAGGAATGGATTTTTGGATGACATCGGCGAGGCGATTTTGCGTTGCGTAGCGGTTTTGAAGAGTCGGCACCAGGTGTTCGTTTTGAAGATCCTCGAGGGATTTGAGTGCAGAGTAGTATTTCTTGCGCCGGACGAGATCATGAGAGTGGTTGACAGCGTGCAGAATCTTGAGCGAGTCAGTCAAAGCACTCGAGGCGTCAGCGATGTTCTGTCGAATGGCTTTGGTATTGACGAGAGCCCCCTTTTGCTCGGCAAGCTTCTCGGTGCTTGCTTGGATGGACTGGTTCAGCTCGAGTATCTCCTCAGTTAACGAAACTGTCCCTTCTCGAACATGTTGTAATCGGTTGACGGAGTCTAGAAATTCCTCATGTTTCGTTAAGCCAATCCTCTCGATATCAGCTTCGCGGTCTTCGGAGTATTGCGTGAAGCAGTTCAGGAGTGACGGGGTTCGATGGGTAGCAGCGGCATCTTTCAGCGCGGGGATGAGCTGGTCTAGGAAATCGGAATCGGAAGACGACAAAATTATCTGTCGGCAAGAATGATCAGTTTGAGCATCCGTGTATGCTGGTTCTGAGGGTTTGCTCCATACCTGCGAGACCGCAGACTGGTAGTCGCTGACAGCCGCCGGCCGTCGCGGCATCACGATGGTGTCCGCCTTGTTGGTCAAGGGCTCGAAGCCGATCGTTTGCAATTAGGGTGTAAGGTAAAGCTGCATGAGATTGAAGGCAGCTTGGTGGGTATTGCGAGTCGCTCTTCGTCGGCGTTGCGGTCGACGGTTTCGATGGCCAGGACTTGCAAACGTGACGTTCCTCCCTAGCGCGTAGGGCTTGGGTAGCAATGGCAGGGGTCGCGACTTCGAACTGGGGCTCGACGAAGTACGAGGTCGGAGCTACCACCCCTTGCACCCTTACAATTGTATCCACTGTCAGCTCCACTCGTTCAGTGGGGCCCGCCATCGCAGCCTACCTCACCACGACCGGACTACATCCCATTCGCCCCTTCCCTTGGTGCAATTGCCTTCCGTCGGTAAAGTACTTCTCTTACGATAGGCGAAGCCCACCCCGGCATACATCCTGGCTGTGCGTGTGCATGAAGACGAAGTCCAATTCCACCCTAACTAAGGGTGTCACTGTTCTGATCTACGCGTTCACGAGCGTGTGTACTCTTGTGCCTGTCTTAGCCGAATGTACGCTTGCGTTTAGCAAATTCATTTCTATACGAACACAAAGACTACTACTGAGTAGTGGAAGCAATAGTAGTAGTAGCGGTGGTCTCTATCGTTCCTTTCTGCTCAGCCGGGGCCCTCGTTGCATCTCGCTCCTGGTGGGCGTCGGAATGGCTGACCCCTGAAATAGCCATTTCCGCGACTGTATCATGAACGACGAGCAAACGGCCTTCTTCGGTGAGAGCAAGAGGCAACCATCCGGAGCCAATCTTACGACTTCGATAATCGAACTACCGTGCAATATACCTTCTCCCATTTGTTGGAGCCCCACCAGCTTCGCGTTAGAAGTTTACGCAATCCAGCAATGGTTCGATCGCACCAGTGGTGCTAACGGGGCCTTTGGCTAGAACCAGTTGATGAGAAAAGCCAGGCCACGCAAAGGTATCTATTTAAAGTACGTAAGGTACCTCTTACTCTGGTGAAGGTCGAGCACCACTACCATAGTACTACTGGTAGTAGCACCTTACCTTGCCTTTAGTATTATCTAGTGATCAATCCACATCATGATGAGGCGGCGAGTTTCGGGTGCACTTACGATCTGGCAACGGATCCCACACAACGGTACCCAGTGGTAACCTAAAGCGCCTGAGGTACCATGAAGCACGCAGCTGGTCGCCCCTTCCCTTGCACAGAGAACCGCATCTTCATGGCTACCAGTGGTCGCCAGGCACGTTCCTTCCTCCCATGCGCCAAAGAATTGTCTCGGTTACCTCCCGTACTCAACTATTCAAAAGGCAAGAGCAACACAGCCCCTCCAACGGCTACCTTACTATTGGTAGATAGCACATGAGCAGCCGAGTCTTCAGACCATGTTCGAGTTCTCACCTCGACTTTTCCTCGCCCCCTGCACTCCGCTCCCACCCCTCAGCTCACTTCACTCCATTCTAGCCCTCACCAACTCGGTGGCTATCTTCGTTTAGGACAGTCCGTCGGCCATCGCTCACCATGGCGCAAACCCGAGAGCTTTCATTCCACCCTACCTCTCCCCGTTCATCTAGTGGTGGTGCAGAGTCCTTTGACGGCACTCCGGAAACCCGCTTGAGCACCTTCTCTCCTGATGATACCTCCGTAAAGTCAATCAGAGTTCCACGAGATGTTTCGCGCTCTGCCTCAGCCACCCCGGTCAAGTTTCTCCTGGGCAGTTTCAACACCAACATCTCGTCGCTCGACATGGAACGTGACCCCTTCACTACCCCGTGTCGCCGGAAAGGCCTGTCGCCAACCGCTTCAACATTTCAGCCCTTTAACCCTGCAGATCAGATCGCACCGCGGGCTGAAGCTGAAATTGATTCGGTAGCTGCCGCTTTGAGCACCGAACTTGGCTTGTCTCGGCTCCTTCATCTGTCGTATCCGCCCTCTGTCAACGTGCCCGAGGTCGAAGGCTGGTTGAAGGTGAGCCCCTATTGCGATGTGCCCTCACTTAAGCCTAATACCTTTAGAATCTCGACGAACGAGCTATATTGATTGGAGCGCAAAGATATGTTCAATTAGTGTCCGGGCAGATTTACATTTACTTCGATGATGTGAGGGATGCTTGCGAAACTCGCAGCAACGCTCGGCTTTTCCACAAAGATTGGATCATCAACTTTGCCGATTCTAACACCATTCCCGCAGTGAGTCTCTTCCGCGCGTATATGTGCCTGCCACTTTCAGATTCACTAACCAGACTAGGATGTCTCTCGACATTTTGGTCTGAAGGACACCACTCCTGGTCGCGTTATTGTCCTTGGCATACTTCCCTCTGGGTCACCCAAGAATAACCTGGGGATCAAAGACATCATAAACAAAGCCCTGCAAGCGCATGGGCATCTTTTTGCCTTCGCCAAACTGTCAAGCTTCCCAGATGGCACACTAAGGGCGCTAGTCGAGTTCAGTAGCGCCGCGACTGCCGTCGCTGCGGTAAAGGCGACCGAATCTGGTCAGTTCACTGATGTGAGTTCGTTTCAGCTCCCGCGTTCCATGGCTTGAAGTCGACTAACTCACTACTTGCAGGGAATTCAGCTAACGTTGCTCCTTCCCAATACTTCAACGATGCCACAAGATCTCTCAACTGCCTTCCAAAGCATGCACCTAGATAAGGGCAAGGTCGATGTCAACCAGCGGATTCAGGGTTCTTCACAACTTCAAAGTACTGCAAGCATGCAGTTCTCTACTTTCTCTATGTATCCTCTCTTGTTACAGTCACCTTATGGTCCGGGCATGCCATATATAATGGACGGTCTTGCGAATGCAGGTCGGGCTAGCCCTATGGCGCCCATGTCTCCGGGATTTCCCGTCCACGGCACTCTCTACCAGACACCCCCATCGCCGGCACTAACATCTCACAATTACCACAGCCCATCCCGTTCTATCTCAAGCTATGCCAGATCGGAAGCTCGGAGGCAGCACGCGGCGCGGATCAACCGCTCTCCCCACCACAATGTTGCAGGTCACCACAACCATGTTGACATCCATCGAATTAGGGGGGGCATAGATGTGCGCACTACGGTAAGTAACTCCCTTTCGTCACCTTTTCCTGGACTAAATCCACAAAGATCATGCTGCGTAACATCCCCAACAAAGTTGACCAAGCTATGCTCAACAGGATTGTTGACGAGTCCAGCTGGGGCAAATACGACTTTATGTACCTGCGGATTGACTTTGCCAACGACTGCAAGTGAGTTGCTTCTGGGACTAAGTATGCAGCATTCACTTATCTGACCATCCGACAGTGTCGGCTATGCTTTCATAAACTTTGTCGATGTAAGTCGCAACTGAGTCTCGACTTACTTAAACCGCCTGCTGACGAGCATGTAGCCTCTAGACATCATCGACGTAAGCCAAGCGAAGAGTCTGTTGCTGTCGAACATTAGCTGATAGAGTCGCAGTTTGTTGATGCTCGCGGGAACCAGCGTTGGTAGGTAATTGGCCTCAGGCGGAAGTCACTCGAAGCTGATTGAGCCAATAGGAATTGTTTCAAAAGTGATAAGGTGGCGGAGATTTCGTATGCCAGTAGGTCACACGTACAAAGTGCCATTTCTGACATCCTACTGATCGCTGTTAGCTATCCAGGGCAAAGATTGTCTCGTTCAGAAGTTCCGCAACAGTTCCGTCATGCTCGAAGCACCTCACTACCGTCCCAAGGTATCATATAGCCAACCGTTCTTCTTAAACATGCATAGTCGAGGCTAACACTCCCAGCTGTATTTCACGTCTAATGGCCCCATGCCGGAATTGGCTGGTCAGGAGGAACCTTTCCCCGAACCAGACAACCAGTCAAAGATGAAACGAAGCTGCGAGAATGCTGAACACGTTGGTACGTTAAGGGAGGGCCAAACCGCCCTTTAAGTATTGCAATCATGCTGACCGCCAAGGCCTTTTCACTCCAAATGCTGGTCAGCATTTCCGTGACGAGCAACGTCGTAGACGATCACAGTACGACCGAGGCACGCGACTAGCCGCACTGGAGGAATACGACTACGAGAGCAATTTCCATCAGATGTGTGGACCTGAGGCACAGTGACACCACACGATTTATCTGCCGATGATGAGCGCATTGAGGGGGTTTCCCCATTTAGGCCGGTGAAGATCGAGCAGGTTGAATGTTTTGATGCTATTGTACGGGCAGGCAGCTTGCCTTCATTTGCTGTTCGTGGCTGGGCGACACATGTACTAGCCAGTTTTGATGCATAACAGCTAGCTAAACCCGGTTAAATTGACGCATACTTGCGTAGCTGACTATTGATATTCGACGACCTTGGGACTAAACTAATCACTAAGGAGGACAGGGTTTGCGGCATCCGAGGTGCGCATGCAACCATTCTTGCCCCCGTCGCTATGATGACGATGGGCGTTCGGGGGAAGGATGCTCTGGAAGTGCTGGCAAAGGCTTACGAGCCTGACTCATATGAGTGCTATAGCCTGTCGATCGACGTGGATGAGGCTCGTCCAGTTCGCAGTCAGAATTTGGCGGCTCGACTCCAGCCATATCAGACGTCTCGAAGCGGGGCGTGAGGGGTGGCGACAATCGGGTGAGCCTCGATGTCGGTGATGATCTATGAGCGTCACCGTCGCTGAACGACGTTGATTCGATGTTACGATCACTGTATTTTTCAACGTGGTAGTCAGTATTGCCTTGGTTGAAACGGCTTGCGAATGACGGCCGAGGTGACAAGTTGCTGTGACTCGGTGCAGCCCCGGCCGTACTTGCACCACCGTGATCGAGCAAGGGCGCCAAGTAGGGTATTGGCATGCCACGAGAGAATATGACAAGGAATAAACAGCAAAGAAGTAACATGGCTTGAACAATAGCCATTCGCTTCTGGAAAACGACCTCGTCCGCCAAGAGGTTGAGCCGCGAACTAAGAGCAACGATGTCACGGTCCGCTTGTTCCTTCTGCGTCTCAAGCGCAATGACGGTAGATTGCCAGATCTGGTCATACTGGTCTCGCATACCACGCAATTCGGCAAGCACCGTTTGGTTCAAGTTCTCGAGGAATGCCGTGACTTTTGACAGTTGCTTCTGTTCTGCTTGCTGGAGTGACTCTTGAACATACCGGGAATGATCCTCGAGATACTGCATAGTCAAAGTAAGGTTCGCCTCAGCATGATGCAAGCGTTTCGTGATAGCATTGAAGAATCCCTCTTGGACGGTCGGCGACGCCGCTGGCGCGCCAGCAGTTCCAGATGCTCGAGGCTTTTGACTGGGCGAACTTGAAGCGGTCCCTCTATTCGGCGTGGACGAATTCCCCGTTACGAACGAGTTGTTCGAGGCGGTGGTTGGAGTGTTTGATGAGGATTCGCTAGCCTTTGCCATCCCTGTGTGCTGCGATGTCGAGTCTTGTGGAGGTGTCGCGGGAGGTACAGACACGGTCGCCTCCGGTGTTCGTCGCGTGCCTTGTGAAGAGGATTTGGCTGCTTCGGGTGCCTTCCCGGCGCGATTGCTATCTTGACCCGTCGTTGAGTGATCGTAATCCCTTGGTGAAGAAGGATGGCCTCTTTTGCTCTCATTCATTGCGGTAACCGAGCCCTCCCTGCTTGCCACCGGCTCCGGGCAGGTACCAAAGGTTACGAGTAATGGAGATAAAGTCCAAGGCGTGTATTCTAGCCCGACTACTGGCGTGTTCTCTTCACTGGCGGGACTATGCAGCCCTATGCTAGGAATTTGCGAGGATTCGTCTGGAATCTCGGATTCGTCCTCGTCAATCGAAAGTTCCTCCTCACGCCCACCGTCCAAGTCTTTCCATGAGTCTAGCATCCGAGAACCATGAATACGCAGTAGTGAGACGGGGCAGTAGAATTCCTTGCCATAGTGCGTTTGGAATTCGATCCTGACATACTTTGCCCAGATCTGTGGGTTTTCCACCAGGAAGGCCTGGATGTCGCGCGAGTTGCGGGCCTCGAAAGTACCGATTTCTTTCCAGCGTTCCATTTTGACCGGATACCGATCACTGACACTTACCCGGAACTGGCGAATCATGCTCGAAAAGAATTCGAAATTGGCCAGAACGACGGTGTCAATGAGGATGTCGTCGCTGAGCTCAACAATCACATACTTGCTGTCTGCTCCGCATTCCAGTAGCATGTACGAGTCCTTGTTCTCGATCAAGATGGCTTTGGCATTTTTCGTGCCACGTCCGGTTTTCAGTATTGTAGCTCCGGCATCAAATGACGAATAGGAGAAGCGCTCCTTGCAAGTCTTTCCAGCGTCCTTGCTCCGATGCAGCGGTGTCTTGTCACTCTCATACAAGGCTGTATCACCAGCCTCGGAGTTATGGACGCTCTCACGCGGTGCCTTTTCGTTTTCATGGAAGTCGCGCCCGGCTTGGTTAAGGTAGTTCTCGAAGTCGAGGGAAATCTCATCCTCCTCCCCGAGCCCGAAGTCACCAATCTGGGGCGGTGTCCTTCTATCACCTTGATGTCCTACAGCCCGGCGAGATCGTAAGTCTTGGGGGTCCTGTCCGGTCTGACGAAGCATCATCTCTTTCCATTCTTCAAATGACATGAAAGAAGAGCCCTCCGTGTCTACCGCGTTGTCGGGATTCGTCTTGACCTCCGTTCCCGAATATACAAGCGTCTCAGCTCCGCTTTCCGCCCGGACTTGGGTTCCAGATCCTCCTTCGGACTCAGTGGGAGTCAACGGTTGGGTTTCGGCAGGTTTCGTAGTGGTCGCGTCGGACAGCATCGTGTTCGAATCTGGTGTTTCGCTATTTCGGCTTTGCAACTGCTCGTCTGGCGCCAGGGTTACTGAAGCAATGGAATCGTTGTAATTTGCGGGACCACTGGTCCAGGCCCTCGTCAAGCACAGCTGCGGAAGAGAGTGCGTAATGTGATTGATGGTGCGTGCATCGCATGTAGGAGCGTTCGAAGCGGAGACAGCAGCATCATTGTGTCGTTCGGTGATGTGTCTGTTTTGCGTAGCATGAGACGCGAGGGCGGTCAAGGCGCAGTGCAAGAAGCCATTGGCCACACGCAACACGCCGACCATGGTGCTAAGGAGAGGATTGAGACCGGCGGTCTCATCTTCTGGACGTGGTCGGCTCCGACGTCGCTGAGAGGGGAGTCGAGTCGACTGTCATTTGTTGACAATGCTGTCGGAAAGTGGAGGAAAGTTGGAAACCGACGCCGCCTACTAACCTAGTCCACTAGGACGCTAGTGACTACTTTACTATGCGTTACGGCAGTAGGTGTAGGTACTCTGGGTCACTGATTACCTAAGGTAAGGTATGTAACGTACGGAACATTAGTAAGCCAGCAAGGTGAGGCAAGTAACGGCCAGGGACGTCTGACCAGGGACGGACTAAGTCGGCCCGCGTCTCACACGCCCCCAGTCTGGCTCCGCTTGAGCTCTCATCCACTACCTCCATTCAGGGCTGAGCTCGCCTGACGTCACCGCGAAGGCCCGCGCTACACGTCGACTTCCAAGTTATTTGACAACGCATACGCAATTGTTTCTGTATCTAGCGAACGCAAATGGAAAACTTGTTCGCATGTGGCGCCTGGGAATGTTCCACACTTGAATTGATTTTATTTAAAGGCGCGACATCCCCTGGACTCCCCTGGGAGCCGTATTATCGCTATAATCTCATTTCCCCTCGAGCCAAGCCAGACACAATAGCTCCCAGCAGGCAACCCTGAAGTCTCACTCGACACTCCACCCACTTTCCAATCGTTAGCTCCAATCATGTCGGGCCCTGGCTCCATCTTCGACCGCAACAAGAACAACTCGGTTGAGGCGCAAACGCACTTGTGGCAGGCGATGTGCGACAAGCCCAAGGCCATCCGCAAGTATCTCACAGACGACTGCGTCTTAGCCGAGCCCGATAACAAGATATACTCCCCCAGTTCGAAGCCAACTATTTCGGAACATATCGACAAGTTCAAGCCTTGGACGGCCTATCGTATCCATGGCGAACCGCATTTCGTCGAGGTCGATATGATGAGCGCAGCTCTTCTTTATCGCATCACATGCTGGAAACAACAGGAAGATGGCCAAATGATCCCGACAGAAGCAATCGTCTCTAGTGTGTGGCGTCAAGGCCCTGGGGGAGATTGGAAGTGTTGTATGCACCATGTTGCCAAGGTGGTCGAGGAAGCTGGGGAGTGAGATTGTCAATGAGCTATTACGATATCTCGCCTTGGGCTAGCGACGATGAATGTAAATCCGTTCAATATACCCTGGACATCAATGAAAGCTTGCCTCCCCATAAATGTGAGATCTGCAGCCCGCTGGCCTTGTCCCATTGTGTTACTGCATATACACCGACCTTCATCTTTAACTGCTAGGTCATGTATTCAATTGCTTTTCACAGGTGTCGGTGTTTAAACAATTTTACTGTCGACGCGGTAGCATAGCCTTATCATAGCCATCAGGGAGGCTCCCAATACAATAGGCCATGAATAGAGAGACTGGGTGTCTCAAACCATACAACCCCATCTTACATTGATATACTTATTACACTCGCTTGGTTCTAATCCTGACAAGAAGCTGTGGAAAAAGTAAAAGACCGCACAAGATTAGCATAGAGACTCATTATCTAGGATCTATATGCATGCTATATGCATGCTCATGTTGCTATCTCAGACAGAGAGTAAAAGCGTGCTAGGTTGTGATGCATCGGAGCCAGTCTAGTTTTTAGACTGTATTATAATAATTATCCTATAATTCTCATTCATTAATAAGGGATCGTATTATTGGGAGCTTCTTAGCAAGTCTAGTTACCTGGGGGTGAGAGATCGTTAACGATCATGGGATCTCACCCGGAAATCTACTGATTATATAGCACACACACGCTAGCTTAGTTCAAGAATTGAGCTGGCCAGCTTGAATAGCGGTAAGGGTAGTAAAAGCTCGGTGGACCGCGACCTTGTTGTTGAGCAGGATATCTGACATGCTCACATTCTCCCTCCTGCTTTATCCTGGTTTGAAGCTTTGTATGTGAAGAGCTTAGAACAGCGTGTCACTATAGCCAAGGAATGTCTGGCAACACCTCAATAGACCGCGCAAGTTTTGAATTATATAAGCACTTAAAAGAAACAAGTATTAAAATTTCTATCAATAAGAATCATAGTAATTCCTCCTACTAATACAGGCAGAGACCATTTGGTTGAGCTGTAATTATCTCAACCAAATGAAGTTAATTTATGTAATCTTATACCCGGAGTTCTCATATTTACTATAGTAGTAATAAGTAGCCGGAGGAGGATATCTTATCTTATTCTAATATTTATTTTGATTTTTTTGTGGTTATCTGAAGTTTATATATCAATTATTCTAGCTTTTAGTAGAATTAGTACTATAATTTCTGCTAACTCTAACAAACCTATTTTCGGTTACATATAAGTCTACGTCTAGGGTCTTCTAATTTCCTGAAATTTTAATTCTTCTATGAAATTAATCGCAACTAAATTTCCAATACTTTGTAAGAAATATAGATGATGGTATTATGTTAAAGATAAGGGGTATTTTCGTCATATGGATTATATGGTTATTGTTGATATATTATAGACAAATGTGTTTATCTAAATTAACCAAGTAATGCGAGGGCATCTGATAAATGGAGATGGAAACATGATTATATACTATATTGTTTAACTAAAATAATTGTACAATATATATACTATTATTCATGAATAATTTCTTTCCCATACGGACCATGTCTTCACCTCTGTAAGGGGCTCGCATATAGTCTCTGATGATCCTACTTACTGTAAACTTATAATTAAATATAAAAATACAATGTTGGTTTCCTGCATATAGCCCCCAAGACTCGCTGCAGAGTTGTATTGCAGTATGAATAGCAGGTAAGGGGTAACTGGTGACTATATAGATTAATATCTGAAGGTTCTCATGGTACACGCACTCTTTCCCACGCCTCTTACATATGTCCATGGGATTCTTGCTAAAATAAGGTTCAAAAAATATGAGAACGACCCCAGCACCGCACAAATTCCGGTGCTATAGGCGTCAAAATTAGATATATATAAATAACCTATTTATCAATTGAAAATAAAACTAGCGATACCATTAAATAGCCTAATTCTTAGTATTTAGTAATAGGTATAGTATCTCTTTGCGCGAGTATATTTACGTAGCCGGCGCGGCTACGGGTCAATTAGGTTATCGATATAGTCCTATCAAATCGCATTCTATGCCTTAACAGTCTATTGCTTTTAGTCTTTCAATATAATTCTTATTATTCTTAGGGTATCTTGTCCCGAGATGTAGGTCAAGATTTGGTGACTATAGCGGTTAGTCTAGTATCTCGTTCTATAACTATGAGGTAGCTATAGACGATTGAAAGTAATATCTTTATTAAGAGGAATTCTCTTAATTGCTCTCTATTATACAAGTAATGCTTACTACTAGCGTTACGGAGCGTGTTTATATATATTGCAACGCTTATATTATATAAGCGCCCTCTAGCTTATGTGGCGATTCCTCTTAAGCAAAATAATAATTATATCTACGTTATTCCTTCTCATTATAACGCGATAATCGCTCCCGAAGCTTTAGGAGAATATTCGTAGTTAGGCCTGCCTTATAATGGTACTAAAAGCCCTTAGATTAGGGGCCATTATCGCTAGTGGATAAAGGAGGGAAAATAAGGGTGGCTGGGAGACGCGTGCGGCACGCGTGTGTGGTGGGGTGAGTCGTTCTTAGGCTTCTTGAGCCTAATAGTAGATGGTAGCGGCGAACTCGCGGCTTATTTACGACGGGGTTCTCGACATTAGACTAGGTATAGATAGAGGCATTATAAGAAAATAGCCCAATAACCCCATAGTAAGTAATAAACTCATTTATACAATATAATTTATAGCTAGAAAGGATTACAAGGGAAAACTGTCAGGACCTGGTGTCAGGACCTGGGTTGTTGAAGAGAGTGAGGAGGTGTGACTAGATGGACACTCGCGGCTAGGTCGCCGCGTTGTAGCAGGGTAATATCTAGGGTGCGACTGGTGACTGTATTAATCTCTAAAGGTTCTATGATCACTGAGCCCTTGGGCAGCCTTCTTATACAGGGCCACACGTGACTCTGCCGTGGGGTCGCAGGAGGATGGCTGCTAGGACCCTGCGAAGTTCCTGACAAAAACTGTAACATCGTCAGTAACGATAACCTTCTATATATCTGCAAAGGTAAGGTCTCCTCTGTTTAATAATAATAAAAGAATGCTTGATAATCCTAACCCTGACCTAAGGGTTAGTCGATCCTAAGCCATAGGGAAGTTCCGTTTCAAAGGCACACAAGTGCGCCGTCTGGCGAAAGGCAAGCCGGTCAATATTCCGGCACCTGGATGTGGGTTTTGCGCGGCAACGCAACTGAACGCGGAGACGACGGCGGGTGCNTTCTGCTGGGTCTGGTGCGCACTCGACGTCCCTTGAAAATCCGCGGGAGGGAATAATTCTCACGCCAGGTCGTACTCATAACCACAGCAGGCCTCCAAAGTGGAAAGCCTTTGGTTGATAGAACAATGTAGATAAGGGAAGTCGGCAAAATAGATCCGTAACTTCGGGATAAGGATTGGCTCTAAGGGTTGGGTGCATTGGGCCTTGCAAGTACGCCTCGGGAGCAGGGGGCAACCGCATTCAAAGTTCCCAAGGAGGATTGTAGACAATACCATCTATAAAACTGCACGGGCTAGCAATATGTCGTTGATACTATTCGTAGTAAAATTATTATATGTAGTAATAATTGTTTTTAATGAAATTAATTAAGACGTCAAGGAAGACATAATTTTTGAGGGCTTACCACAGAGAAATAGAATATCAGGACTTTTATGTGGACGTTTTAGAACATTCAAAGAATACTTTAGTCATCAGACACTGCATCGACAACGCAGCGACTTAACACGAAGTACTTGCAAGTTATATACCATCTCGCTACCTTCACAGCAATTCTAAGCCTGCGAAGAAAGCATAGTGGCATTATTGAGGGTAGTACAAAGAGGTTTAGTAGAGCTGGTCTGGTAATCGAAAAAAAGTAAAATAAAGGCGGTGTATTTATAGCCTACGTATATAACATAACATCTGTGTATGTGTGCAAATTGCTTGATAATATGAGATAGAAGATACACATGAGTGTTCTTGTAAGTCTCTGCTTTGTGGATGTTATCACGCTATCGCTGCAAACAAACACCTCTCAGTCTACTATACATACGGTAGAACGTCAAGGTGGGCTGGAGCTGTTCCTATGGGCTGAGTTGATTACTTTGTAAATATCACAAAGATTCAACAACAGCCCTGTTCACACTATGCTTCTGTTATCGCGTTACTGATTTGGGAAATACAGTAAAGACATAGCGTTGTTGCCTCAACAAGTGTAGCTACATATTTCTGATATATCAAATAGGCGAGATGAATTGGGTCTATTATCGGAAAACAACGACACCGGCATGTGGCGGTGAGGCGGTAATAAATCAAGCCCACGAGGGAGGCCGTCTTTCTGCCCATCATTTTGGTAGAGTAGATTTGCCAGGACCTATGTTGTTGAAGAGAGTGAAGAGGTACAACTTGATGGAGGCTTGCTGCTGGGTCGCAGCGTACTAGATCGGTGGGTGATGGCTAGGGTGATGTCGCGACTGTATTAATATCTGAGAATTCTAGGTTAGCCGAGCTCTCTGTCAAGCCTGTTATAGGTATGCCCATGTGACAATCGACCGAAGGTAGCAGGAGCCTCGTTGTAAGTTCCCCGTGGAGATCTTGACGATAGTGTGGTAGGCTCTAGCACTAGCCTATAAAGTACCCAGCCATCGACCTACTGGGGCCAGCTTTATAGGGTCCTTTGTACCTATAGATTAAATCAAGATTTGATATCTTACTATAGAATAAAAGGACCTTACTTCCTATAGTGACTCATATACTTGATGGTCTAAGCCTATTTCACTTATTATCAGCGAACCATGTAGCTATAGAGACCTTCTATCGGGTCTATACTATCTTTATCCTATCCTAGCTAAATGCCCACACTTTAGTTGATAGTATCGTGTTTTCGGTAAGTCGACATCCCAAGATCTATTATAATTATCAGATTTTCGACTTCGGCAAAAGAATCGTAACGCGGCACCAAGCAATTTTCTGTCACAAAAGAGCTCTACATAAATAATGTCACAGCTTTGTCACAAGGCAACAGACCTAAGTGCTGGGCATGTCACGTACCTCGCACGATCTACCCAGGCTGCTGCAGCCTTAATTGGAAATAGCCACTTATGGTGACCTCGAGCTGCTAGCGCCCCGCGGCGGTGTCCAACACCGTCTTCAATTTATCAACCAACTAAACTTACATTTCACCACTCCCAAGTGTCACAAATAATGTCATGAATGATAGTAAGTCCCCGATGTCTTCATAATTATAAGGCGATCGGCTGTTCAAGTTGAGGCTCCTACAGTGGGGGCTTAAATGATCGACCGCCGAGACCTATTATGCTGGTACTGTTGATCGTGAAGTGAGCTTCTAATTGTTTTGTGCAGACACGACGACCCTAGATGCCTTATATATATCTAAGTGTATCTGCAATAGGCTCAGATAGTCAAGTCATCACCACTAGTAAAGTAGTCTGACCTCTCCTCTTCAGCAAGGTGCTATATGCCCTCGGTAAACTTGTCCGGAAAGGCATACATCCTTTCAGTCTCTAAAATAGACTGTTTTTCAAAATTATGTGGCAGTGGCTCTCACGTGGCTATTTTTACTAGTCCAGCTTCCTAAAGTTCTTCATTGAGTCCGTTCCTGTACTATTTCAAGAAACCACAGGAGTGCCAGACCTACATCTGAGGTACTGCTAGTTATTGATTGAGTGTCAACCTGGTGGTCTGCTGATAGTCAATTATTCAGCTTTAGTTGCCCTGGTACTCACGGAATCACTTGCAGGTGGCCAGAGGAGAAGTATCTCAACTACGGTTCGTACGAATCTCGGTAGGTGACCAGAGTTACCAGGTAGCCTTACATCAGTGGAGGAGATAAATGTCCACTGGTAGTGATACATAATGTGGAATCAGGACGTGATCACCTCTAAGATAAGCACCTAGTTTACGTTGATATCGACCTAATCCGGATAGGGCCGTAGATAATGTGCTGTTCCTACTATGTGGGAAAATTGTAAAGGATTAGAGGATCATTATTTCTTACTTATTATTATAGGCGTCTTTCCTCGTTAAGTTTATAAATTTCCATATTCGTATGAAATTATTAAAATTCCATCTTCCTAAAAGCTCCAAGGGAAAAGAAAAGGCTCTAACTATAGTATAGTACCCCTTAATAATTATATATTCATTCTTAGGTAGACTTCTTTTACACTAACCACTTTTAATAGCTATAGCTGATATAGTACAATGGGTATTTTATGAACTATGTAGTAGTATAGGGCTCTTAAGTACGTGGAGATGTCTAAGTCCTTCATATTTACACCTCTTTGTGGTATACTAGCCGGCATTATTATTCAAGGAAAGATGGATAGGCAAATACATAATAATAATAAATAGTAAAGTCTCTCAAGTTACATCAACTAGTCACGACGGCTAACCCAGGCATCCAGAAATTCAAACCATAGAGATGAGCAAACAGCATAATAGGGAAAACTCCAGCAGACGCCGCTAAATATGTCCTGATCCTTTAAAGTGTTATAGATACGGTGCTCCCATCACAAATTAGATTATAAACCTGAAAGAGTATTTATGCTTTTACGGCTTGAGTCAAGAATTCTGGAATGGAATTTCTCAACTAATCGCCTGTGTCGATTACGCACATGCGTCATCCCGACGTCCTTCCAATGACTTGAACCATGGTTTGGGCCATTACTCGTGCCGTGCCCCACCTCCGTCAAGGTGGTGCTTGAAACCACAACGGCTACACTAGGGACTAAATCAATGAATCAGCCCCTCCGAGCAAGCCAAGCGTTACTTAATCTATCGCTAATCATAAGGGTATTGGTTTCTTTTATACAAGTTACGGATCTTGTTATTAGTAGCCTCGGCTAACCTTGTCAGGAATCTCGCAGTGACCTGGGGATGATTTCGCTGCGACCCTCCCCGGCAGGGCCACGTGTGCGCATACATAAAAAGACTGCCCACGGGCCTCAGCACCGTAGAACCTCGAGAGATTAAGACAGTCACCAATTGCACCCCAGCTATGACCCTTCTACCTAGCTACTGGCTAGCTGCGTATGCGCAGCTTGTCACATCTCTTCACTATCTTCAACAACCCAGGTCTTGACACACATCTAGGCCTTCAAACTCTTTAAGAATACTATTAATCTAATTAACCACCTTATTAATCTACCTTGGTATAGCGGGTCTCGAAGTTAAATAAAGCTAGCCCTAATAGTTATAGTAATAGCGTCTAAATAGCTTCTCTTTCCCTTAAAGTCTCAATTATTAGATCTAGATTAAAGGGATAAATATCGATCTTCTTGAATACTAGTTTAATTACTCTTCTCCTCGAATCCTTAACCCCCCTATGCCCTTATTTACCCTAGGAATTCGAGCTCTTTAGGTATTATTTTTATTATCCCGGATAACAATGTCCAGGGCCTTGGCGTAATAGTACTCCAGTAGCTTGAAAATTACTATATCTAGGGGTTAAAGGATGTTTACTCAGTATAGAGGTACTATAAGGGAATGATCTCATAGTCCTCATAACAGGTAATAAATTCTTTTGTATAGTATTGTTGGGAACCCTGAGGGGACCTGGGCACAAAATCAGGGGGCCATCGGGCTTTGTCACGTGGGTCCATGTATAAAGAAGTGGCCGGAGAGACCAGGCGACCTGGAGCCTTCAGAGATTTAAAAAGTCACCAGTTGCACCCTAGCTACCACCATCCTGCTACAGCGCGACGATCTAGCAGCGAGCCTGCATCTAGTTGCACCTCCTTGTTTTCTTCAACAACACAGGTCCCGGCAAGTATAGTCCGTAGCTATTGAGGATTAAAAGCTAATAGCTAAATATTAACGTAATATATAATTCAAGTATTGAATCCGTAAGGACGCGATCTAATCGTTTAAATAGCCTAATAATAACAACAACATAATTTTTATAACTAATTTTTCCCTATACCGATCTAGACATCTATTCTATTTATATTTAGGTATCTTATATAGAGGCTACATTAGACAATAACCGCTCATAGCTTATTGAAGTGCTCGCGCGCTCGTCATATATCTTTCGCCGCCTTTCGATTTATATTAGTCTTTCGTTAAGGAATACTTATATAGCCATGGCATCTAATAAAGCGGGTTATCTAAAGGGTTTCGACTAGTAACGTAATTAGGCCTTCGCGGACTAGTAAGAGGTCATTATTAACGTTCATAATAACTCGGCATACACGATAAAATTAATATTATCGAGCCTATTAATATATCGATAAATCACGACTTCTTCCTCATTGATAAGCCTTAAATTTTAGCTAGGGCAGCTAGCTTTGAGTAAAATGCCGCGAACCCGTCGATGGAGACACAATCGCGGCATATTAATAATAATGGTTTATCGAACCGTCTCTATCTAGTTGGATGCAAATCATTCGGGTATATTAGGCACGGTTTCGACCTGGCAAATTCATTCGTGACACGGAACGGGCGCAGACGGAGATCAGTAAGCATCAGAATTACCTCCGACATGGTAGCCGTTAAGAGCCGTATAGGCTATGCTACGCAATGTGAATCAGCAATGATGATGGGTTTCGTGCCTTACGGCGCTTATGGTAGCCCCGGGGGGTCATATAAGTTGTCTTATATGTTATGAATCTTCAATCTCATCAAGTCCAGGCTTTGAATCATGTTGAGACCTCTTCGGGGATCGTCGCAAAAGCTATATAGGTAATTTCATGACACGAAATAGCCTACGCCTTCCCTAATTCTTATATCTTATACAGTCATATCTTTAAGCAGTGTCGTTGATTATGATAGCTTACTTCAATAGATCCTATGACCTGTGTATGTATTGTTATTGTTAGATTATGTATGAGTGATTCAATCTTTTGCAAGGCCACGGCTGATTAATAGTAAAGTTGCGACAAGTGATATAATGGCCTTTGGTTAAACAGAGAAGAGGGAGGAGAATACCTCTCCCTACTTAGGGCCCCGACGTATGATACGCTAGGCTATATTATACAATTCTGCTCCTCAACTCACTTCAGCCATTCTTTTAAGCAATAATACTTGAGAAGGTCGTTACCCCTGTTAAAAAAAACCCTCGTTTATTAGCTAAGTGGTATTACTTACATTTATCAGATTAATATCAATATTTCAAACTAATTAACACATAAAACCACGTTACCTATAAGTAAGGTTAGTAGTGGAATAACTCCAGGGTCTATTACCTTTAATGTCGCCTGCGGTATAAGAATCTCAATGGCTGAATGGTACTGTACTGGGGAGTGTCTATCAGAGCCCTCTCGGGAACCCATGTGTCAGGAACCTCGCAGGGTCCTAGCGGCGATCCTCCTGCGACCCCATGGCAGAGTCACGTGTGGCACTGTATAAGAAGGCTGCCCAAGGGCCCAGTGATCATAGAACCTTTAGAGATTATTACAGCCACCAGTCGCACCCTAGATATTACCCTGCTACAACGCGGCGACCTAGCCGCGAGTGTCCATCTAGTCACACCTCCTCACTCTCTTCAACAACCCAGGTCCTGACACCATGAGCCTGGTCTCTGCTACCACTGAGCGAGGAGCACGTATGACCCATAAGAGGCTTAATAGAGAGCTTGGGTGGCATAGGATCTCCGAGATCAGCATGGCCACTAGTCCTACCCTAGTCACCGGTTTACGACTTCGATGTTTACTCGTAGCGGGGGACCATTAAACGTAATAAATAGGAAGACTGCCACAGAAAACTCACAGAATAGTAGCAAACAGATGGAACTAGAGCTTAGTTAATTAGAAATTAGATACAGTGCGTGGGTAAGGACCAGGAATATAAGGAGTAGGGTAGGGAGAACCTATAGATATAATATATCTACATGACTATTCGGAAAAGGCATGTTATTTAGAGACATGCCATAATAGCGCTAGCTAATTATATGTCAGGAATATCGTGGTAACCTAGCCATGGGCTCGCCGCGGCCATTAAGCACAGATCATGCAGGCATGCATATAAGAGATCCACAAAAGAAGACGGGTAACCTAGAACCTCCAGGGATTGATAAAGTCACCAGTTACACCGTACCTACCATTCTGCTACAGAGCTGAGACCCAGCAGCGAGTCTCCATCTACTTATAGCTCTTCACTCTCTTTTATAATGTTTTTTTTAGAGCTTTATATAGCGGCTAGCGAGCTGTATTCTGTTAACTATCTTACCTAAGCCGAGTCTCAAAAGTCATTAACATGCTTAATAACTATATACTTAACCATTATCCTGCTACCACACTGCGACCGAGCAGCGAGCCTCCATCTAGTTGGACCTCTTCACTCCTTGTACCTCTTCACTCCCTTCAAAAAAATCAGGTCCCGACACTTATCTACTTATGCCTCTTGACTCTCTTCGACGACACAGGTCCTGACAGTATTGTGGGAACCAATCCCATTATAGTTTATTGTAAACGCATTTATAAGTACTTTGAAATAAGATACACATTATAGGGGAATAATTTACTGGCTTCCTGCTGTGATGATAGGGTTCGAGGCCACTTAATACCTCGCCTTGCCTGGAGTTTTCTCTATCATACAATACTTCACTAGATAAGAGAGTATCATTAGAAAGGTAAAAAGTCAATACGTCAATATAAGCACTGGTAGCGTCAAGGATCAACAAAATACAAACGCTATATTCATAGGGATCTACTCATAAAGAAATGGCTTTCATTCCCTTGCTTCAGGACCTTTGATATTTTAAAAGTAATTTTGATCTTAATGAACATGTATTGCTAAATAAAAATTACCTAGCCATTGCTAAAAGAAATATCATTCCATTCTACATCTAATCCAACGTATGACATGCCCCTTTCTTTCACTTAGTCTAGTTGGCTATTTGTTTGCGATCTTTTCGAAGAGGTAGTGGGATTTTTGTTGTCTATAGTATATCTCGCTATCGTGTCTAACGAGGTAGTGAATAGATAAGTCGGAAACGCTTTTCTAAGTCCGAAATCTTGACGGATTATTGATCTATCAGTATAACCATGGTTTTTTTTCCCTCATCCTTATATATTGATAACAAATCCATAGAAATAACGAGGAACCCCGCCACTATAGCTTGAGCCTATCTAATTAAGTAAGCTAGCAATATTCTGTCCCCAGCGAATCTTAATAAATGTTGCGAAAACAAGCCTATTATTCTTTCGCTATCCTTATATCTACATAAGCCAGTCAAACCCTTGCTAGCGCTATGATGCCTTTAAATCTGCGTGTTGACGCACTTGCTAGTGTAGAGGCGAAGTATGCCCTGGTGCTGTGTGACTCGCTGAGTCTTTGTGTCGGGCTAAGGATCAAAGTGCTATATAAGCCAAGTAAATGACGGCCAGTCGAGAGATTTTGACAAAACTCACGTCACCTGTCTACGAACTATTGAATAGTCACTAAGCTCGCTCAATGGAAAACCGGCATGTCTTCCATAGCCGACGTGCGACGTGAAGACATGCCGATTTCCATTGAGCAAGCTTTATGAGTCAATGGTTGCCTCTTTTCCTGACATAGGTATGAACTGAGCTTCTTAATTTCCCGACCACTCTTTGTATTTTTTTCAAGATCTCAGGTAGCTCTCTGGTGGTATTCTTTGATAAATCTGCCCATGTAGTCGCAGATCAAGTATAGCTGATAGTGATCGTTTGAACTTATTCTACGTCCTGACATAAGCCTGGCAACCGAATACTGAGGCCTGCATTACTCAAAAAGGGCATGGAACATGCCACCCCACCTGTATCGTCTTCATCACCTTCTCCTTGGAATCATTGCCATGTAATCTTGTACTCACTGTTGAGTCCAATATTTGGGTGGTAGCGCTAGATAAGCTATATATGCCTTATGCATGTTGGTTTACCTTGCTAACAGTAGCTAATATGGCCTTCGATATCTATACGACCGCCATCACTCGGCAATACTGTATTGCTGCTTAAATCCTGCTTTTGGTTATCAGAACTCCCCGCACGCCTCAAATACACGGCCACGCAATGACAACACAGAGCCTCAATAAAACTGCCGGTCCAATGTCAAGATTTCCGCGAGAACCTGGCCAGCAACGAGGTCTCTGCTACCCTCAAGCGAGGATCACATAGGCGCACCTATAAGAGGCTTCACATAGAGCTCGGGTAACCTAGAACCTTGAGAAGTTAATACAATCACCAGTCGCACCCTAGCTAGGTAACTATGTACGGCTTCGCTGCTTGCTCGCAGGGAGCCCCCATATAACTACACCTCTTCACTCTCTTCAATAACCCAGGTTCTGACACCCAAAGGGTTACAATTTTGCTTGGCTAGTAAGTGAATGGTTACCATTTGCAGCAGCGCACCCAAGACGAGGACTGGGCGATCTCATGCCTCGAATGGAGGATGAGTCTTTATAATATGTGGCTTTAGCAAGCCGACAAGGACTATTGATGGCTTCAAGCTCATCTATTGCTCCTTGGTTGCACTTCCGGTTGAAGAGGCCGGTCTCATGCTGTGCTCTGTGCACTCTTTCCTTGACATATCACTTAAGACACGACCGGAGATTAATTCAGGCTCGGGCTGCCTCAGCCGTTGGAAACCATGGGGATCGCCTCCTGCGACGGGCCCGTCACTTGATTATGTAAGCGCTGGAAACGGCATCTGATTGGCTGCCGCTACTTACACCATACTCACGCAGCCTCACCACCACCACCCACCACCTAATATCCTTCTGCGTAGCAAGGGTATCTAATGTTTGCCGTAGATAGGTCCGGATGCCTTTTCCCTTGATCCGTGCATTTGAAAGGTCATGAATAGTTTTTTGATCAGCTGCTGAGGCTGACCGATGTGTTGGATGTGCCGATAGGTGTAGGCTTGGTGGATGGTTGTGTGTGGCATACCGAGGATCAAGGCGATGAGTAACAGCCCAGCTAAGAAGGTCTGGCTATTGCTTAGCTAATATTAAAAAGGGGCATTGAGTGCCTCTGCCTCCGCTATTGCGTTTACTTGGCACTGATTCATCAAGCGGCTTGCAAGCACGATCACAGACCAACGTAACTGTTAGCCTTAATGATTTGGCGCGGTGCGAGCGCCTAATAATCATGACATAGCCTCGAGGCTTTGCCCATTAATTAACCGCTTCAACGAGCGCTTCGCGAGACTGATAGATTTGCTCATTTGGTAGGCAATTAGCAGCCCACTGTTGTGGTTGATCCATTGAGGCGGTATTTGAAGGCGTAAGTAATCTATAGTCAGGGGGAGAGCCAGATTGGGCCTTAATATGGCGCAGGTGGCGGCAGCCAATCAGATGCCGTTTCCAGCGCCTACATAATCAAGCGATGGGCCCGTCGCAGTAGGCGATCCCGAAACCATGCTACAAGTGTTCTCGAGGGAATATTGCACACTGATCAGAACCACAACTGTGAACCGAGGATTGGTGACCTAGCGCGTGGCTTGACCGCCTACCTGATCCGGACTAGACGGTTCTAGATAGTTGGCCACTGGAAGGTACTTTAGTGGGTCAGGGCGGGTTGGCGAATACCGGCAGAAAAAAAAAAGTACAACCATCAGTTGGCACATGTCATGCCCAAGACCTCGCACGCATTTAACCCCCTAAGTTACGACCATTCCCGACCATCCAAAATGGCGCCGCCTCGGAATGTAAGGAAACGGAAGGAAGTCGCTGGTTCTGTCGAGTCCGAGGATGGGCTAGACGACGCAGTACTAGACGGTGTACTTTCGGAAAGTGGCTCAGACTCGGAACTCGATCCAGAAGATGCCGGCCAATTCGATGATGGCCGCATCGATGAGGGCGACGATTACCATAGCGCAGACCAGGAGAGCGTATCGAGCGTAGACGAAGATATCGCGCATGGATCAAAGTATAGGACGGTGACGGACGCCAATGGCAACGAGCGGTACGAATACGATGAAATCGACCCTGTTTACGATAGCGACGACAGCGACGCGCGAGACCAGCCTAATACCATTGGAAACATTCCCTTGTCATTTTACGACTCGTACCCGCACATTGGCTACGATATCGACGGCAAGAAGATCATGAGGCCGGCGACTGGCGATGCATTAGATGCCCTGTTGGATAGCATTGAGTTACCGAAGGGATGGACCGGTTTGACCGATCCTCAGACTGGAAAGCCGCTAAACCTCAGTCAAGATCAGCTGGAACTTCTGCGCCGGTTGCAATTAGGACAGGTTCCTGAACAAGGATACGATCCCTACCCTGTTGGTCTCTTCGTTTCGGATTATCTAAGCGCACAAGGCTAATTGCTACCTAGGACATGGTCCCCTATTTTACCAGCATTGAGGAGCACATGCCATTGAGCGCAGCTCCGGAACCTAAGCGCCGCTTCTTGCCTTCAAAACACGAGGCCAAGCGCGTCGCAAAGCTAGTTCGAGCCATCAAGGAAGGTAGGATCCTGCCGTACAAGCCGCCAGCGGAAAATGAGGAAGAAAGCGACAAGGAGGAAAAGTACTACGACATCTGGGCCAACGAAGAGCCAAAGGAGAACGCTTTACATATAGCGGCCCCGAAATTGGCTCCTCCAGGTTACGATCTCAGCTACAACCCGCCTCCTGAGTACCTGCCAAATGCCGAGGAGAAAGAGGCATGGGAGCAAACAGATCCAGAGGAGAGAGAGAAAGAATATCTCCCGGCTCAATACGATGCTCTACGCAAGGTGCCTGGGTATGGCGAGTTCGTAAAGGAGAGATTCGAGCGATGTCTGGACCTGTACCTGGCACCACGAATCCGCAAGAACAAGCTTAACATCGATCCCAACTCATTACTTCCCAAGCTTCCCCGCCCTGAGGATCTCAAGCCCTTCCCAACGCTCACCGCTGCAATATTGAAAGGTCACGAGGGGCGTGTTCGCACGGCTGCCTTCTCACCCGACGGCGAGTGGATCGCTTCCGGAGGAGACGATGGGACGATTCGGGTTTGGGACACCAACGGACACATGGAATGGGTGGCGCGCCTGAGCACCGAAGACTCGGTAAACATTGTTCGTTGGCGGCCAAACAAGGACTCGCTCATCCTTGCCGCTGCGGCTGGTGAGAATCTCTTCTTTGCGGTCCCGCCCGTTGTCAACGAGAACATGGCCAAAGCTAGTCGTGCCATCTTGGACGCCGGCTTTGGCTTTGCCGCAAACAGTGCCGCAAGCAGCACGCTCAATGGGCCTAACAAAGACGCACCGGCAAAATGGGTACGCCCTGGTGCAAAACTCGAAGCTGCGAATGTGCTTCTGAAGACAACGGTTAGGGCACCCATCAGCATGCTGAGCTGGCATAGAAGAGGCGATTTCCTTTGCTCGGTATCACCCAAGGGCCAGCGAAGCTCAGTTGCCATTCATACGGTGTCAAAACACTTGAGCCAGGTACCGTTCCGTCGCCTGCAAGGACTGGCGCAGGCCGCACATTTCCATCCTTCAAGACCACTGTTCTTTGTTGCGACGCAACGCATCATCCGATGTTATGATTTGCAAAGGCAGGAGCTTGTCAAGGCTGTGCAGCCAGGCGCTCGTTGGATCTCCGGATTTGATGTTCACCCGGGCGGCGACAACCTCATTGTCGGATCGTACGACCGACGCCTCCTCTGGCACGATCTCGACCTCTCAAGCCGGCCCTTCAAGACGATGCGATTCCACAGCGAAGCCATCCGGGCAGTCAAATATCATAAGAGCCTGCCCCTCTTTGCAGATGCAAGCGACGATGGCACCGTGCAAATCTTCCACGGCCGCATCGTCAGCGACTTAATGGAAAGTGCAACGATAGTCCCCGTCAAGATGCTCAAGGGCCACAAGGTAATGAGCAAGTTGGGTGTCATGGATGTTGATTGGCATCCCAAACACCCGTGGTGTCTGAGTGCTGGAGCGGATGGGACGTGTAGATTGTGGTCTTGAGTGTAGTCAAACATTTGTACCTCGAGGAAAAACTTTATATGTTCTTACATTTGTGATGCATCGAGACTCATCTTACTTAGTGAATTGACCAACAGTGCCGCAAACATTTGTTTGCGAAAAGTGACCTTGACTTGTATAATTTCAGTTGCGTTGCTGCACTACCTGACTACAGTTCCAGCTAAACAGACCCCGTAAACAAATCCATAACTAAGCAAAGTCCCGCGAGTCGTGAGCTCATGAATTAGAAAAAATATGGAAAACCAGTTTCATATCTACCGGAAGACCTGACTCTGGCCCGTTGGTGTAAAAGCTCGAACCAGAGAAATTCAGCAGTACCATTTTTAGAGCTCTTGCCTAACATTTTTGGCCGCCTTGTGAGCTTCAGCCTCGGCTTCGGCAGCCTTCTGTTTCGCGGCCTCGCTGCCAACATTAAGCTGCTTCTGAACCCAGCTCCAGCCGCCCTTGGCAGCTTCTCCGAGCTTAGCGAAGACCGTATCGCCAGGTGAAGATGTGCCGTACTTGAAGTATGTCGATTGCTTGCGCGCCTCAGCCTTAAGCTCCTCAAGCTTACTGCCTTGGGGAATCTTGACGCCGTAACTGTCGAGGTAGGCTTTGAGCTCAGACTCGGTCCATGTATCGAATACAGTCTGCTTCGCGGTTGCGGTGGCGGAAGCAAGGTAGTCCGTAGCAGAAGCATAATTCGCACCTCCAGCGGTGGAGGCCGAAGAGTAAGCTGAGTTGGCAGCGCTGACGAGCTCGGCACGGCTGGCGTCTTTCTTCTCAGCTGCCTTCTTTGCTGCAGCATCGCCATGCTTGGAGAGGTAGTCTTTTAGATTGTCGTAAGAGAAGTCGTCAAAGGTCCAAGCGTTCCAACCTGAAGCAGCTTTGTGTGCGTGCTTGCGAACCAAGGCCTGAAGCTCATTCTTATTCGAGCCCTGAGGGATAGGGACTCCGCGGGCATCTAGATACGCCTTCATGCGACTGTCTGACCAAGTATCGGCGGCTTGGTTGAAGGCGTGCTGGGCGGCGAGCGAGGCGCTGTCGGTTGCCTGGGCGTACTGATTTTGAGCGTTCGAGGTGGCGGCACCGAATGCTGAAGAGGCGCTGGCAGCAGCGGTGTCACCTAGGATTTCGGCCCGATGCTTACGAACGAGGGCGCGAAGCTCGTTGACCTTGGTACCCTGGGGAACAGAGATGCCGTTCTTGTCACAGAAGTCTTTGAGCTGAGACTCACCCCAGGCATCAATGATCATGTCAGTTAGGGTCGCGTAGGCAGCTTGAGCACTAGCGGTGGCGCTCGTAGCCTGAGCTTGAGCCTTGAGGTAGGCTAGTCGCGAATTGCGGCGAACCGAAGCAATGAGCTTGTCGCGAGAGGAAGGTTGGGGGGCGGGGAGCCCATGGGTGTCAAGCCACTCCTTGAGATCAGACTCAGTCCATGTCTCATAGAGCCAGTCACCGGGGTACTGTGAGGTTTCGCCGATCTTCTTGGCAGCAGACTCGTAGCTCTGACGGGCCTTTTGAAGGATTGTGTCGCGCTGGCGGGGCTGGGGGACGGGGATAGAGTGCTTGTCGGCAAATGCCTTCAGCTGGCTCTCAGTCCAAGTATCGAGAATCCAGTCTCTAACACTTGACCAGGCTTGCTGCGCGTTATCCTCGGTCTCGAACCAATTGGCCTGCACCTGCTCAACCAGACTATCTTTGGAGGATTCGGCCTCAGCCTTAGCCTCCTGCCCCTTAGATTGCAAAAAGGAGCTGAGCTGGGCAGTGTCCCAGCTCTTGTAGGGAGCTAGAACGTACTGGTTCCAGTTCTTCTCAATCAGGCTCTCGAGGTCCTTCCGATCAGAGGGGCTGGGGTAAGGAATGTCGTGGTCAGTCAACCAGCGTTCGAGCTCGGTCTCGTGCCACTTGTTGTAAACTGGGAGGAAGCAAGTCAGTAACGTTGAGCAGAAAGCAACCAGAAGCGCAGAACTTACCAGCCTTCGTTCCAGGGAACCAGCTGCTGGCGAAAACGCCCGTGCAAGCCAAAGTGGCCGTGAACAGGGTAGAGAGATGCCTCATGATGAGACGCGATGGCAGAGGTAGACTTTACGAAATGCCTGGAACACCAAAGGGAGCTGCAGATTGCAAGATTGATGGTAGATGAAGGACGCGGCAGCGGAGTTTTGTTGGCGGATGGGTGTGTTAAGGGTGGAAGAGGGAAGACGATGGAAGGGAGGGTGAGGTGCACGATCCACAGACCGCCCGTCACAATGATGACGGGAGCAGCTCGCCTCAAACTGGGCTCAGGCTCGGGACGATCTGGGGAATGAGAATGAATAACGTCACTGTTTTGTTGTTTGTGGCTGGCATGTGCAGCTGGCATTGGATGACAGAAGACGCTTACTGCTCCCTGCGACTTGCCGTCATTTGCTTTCAGTTGACATCAAGTTATAGCTTCCGTTGAGCACCGTCATAGCTTCAATTTTTCTCATAAATCGGACAGAATTGCGTATAGTGCAGCCCAAAAATGGCATTGTCTCGGTGTCTGAACGTCTGAAAATTCGTGCAGGTCACACGGCGTGGGTTCTGTGCAAGAGCTGTAGCTGCCATGGTGACGTATGTCGACATCATAACAACAGACCACAGCTCGCCAGCTCCGTCCCCTAAGAATCAAGCTTGCCACAACGGACACAACCACCGCAGCCACCGTATCCGCTTCTCCAATAATTAAAAGTTCCTTCGCTAATCAAAGCAGTTGCCGCTATGGACGTAGCTCTCTCGGTGCATTTGCATTTAGATCCTATCTCCCGGTGCTGCTGAAGCTGTGCTCCGGTCACCGAGTGCCCTAGCGCGGCGAGCGTTCGGTCGCCCATGATGACATTTCTCCAAATGTTGGCCGAGCCTGTCCACAAAATCGGCGATGCGGGGAAGGTCCAGGAAGGCTGGACAAGAAGCTCCGGCCACCGTCACACTTCTTCAACCTATGGATCAATGTCGATACGCTCTAATAATATCTGCTGAGTCACAAGGGCGCGACTCGGAGAACTTAAGCAGGCCCTGATGTGTTGATTTGGTGGACTTGTTGGGGCGTTCAAATAGTCGAGCTCTGTGGATGGCGGAGGTGTCACATTCACGCTATTCCATGTGTGCGCGCGGTTACCAATTGATTGAGCGTGATACAGATTCAATTCTTGTAGATATGTCTATGTCACAGCTGGCAACGGAAAGCGCCCGTGGTTGTATCATCGGCACCCGGCTTGAATAGACACAGAGACGTGACATATACCATATGGTGCAAACCCATCATACCGTGGACGGCAGTCTCTCGCCCTTATGCATAGAAATTGACAGTCTGCCGAAGAATGTTAGCTTGACGATGCGGATGGTGTGGTAGAAAACGGGATAACCCACATCCTTCTTCTTCGCCTGCACCTCAGCAATGGCGTCCACGTAGTGTTCATGGCCAATCTTGTTCTTTCCAGAACGCAAGGCAATCATGCCAGCCTCGACGCACACGGCCTTGAGCATCGCTCCTCCAAACTCGTCTGTGCTCCGTGCCAATTCACCCCAGTTTACAGCACCGTCCACCTTCATCTTGCGGGAATGAATTTTGAGGATCTGTGCTCGGGCCTCTTCATTCGGCAGAGGAAACTCAATCTTGCGGTCGAGGCGCCCAGATCGAAGTAACGCGGGGTCGAGTACATCAACCCTGTTTGTGGCAGCCAGAACTTTGATGCGGTCGTCCGAAGCGAACCCATCTAGCTGATTCAACAGCTCCAACATGGTACGTTGCACTTCGCGATCGCCACTTTTCTCGCTGTCAAATCGCTTGGTTCCAACGGCATCCAACTCGTCGATGAAGATAATGGCTGGTGCTTTCTCCTTGGCCAGAGCAAAGGCATCCCGAACTAATTTAGCACCATCACCGATGAACATCTGTACCAGCTGAGGTCCTGCGAGCTTCAGGAACGTGGCGTCGGTCTGAGCAGCGCATGCTCGCGCCAGGAGTGTCTTGCCTGTTCCAGGCGGTCCGTACATGAGGGCTCCTGCCATACGTTAGCAGCGGTCTGAAAGGTCACCATGTGATGTTATTAATCATACCCTTGGGCGCCTTGATGCCAATCTTTTTGAATCGTTCTGCCTCCTTCATTGGCCAGACGACAGCCTCGACCAGTTCCTCGATTTGCTTGTCGAGTCCACCAACGTCATTGTACTGTTCAGTGGGTTTCTCGTCAACCTCCATTGCTTTGACTCGGCTATCGTACTCGGCGGGCAAAGTATCGAGGATGAGGTAAGAGTCCTTGTTGACGCCGATCAAGTCGCCTGGTTTCAACTTGTCTGAGTCGACTAGGCCGATCAACGGCAAGAATATGGTTTGTCGGGTTGACGTCTTGATTACAGCCGACTTGCCTACTCGGGTGGCGTCGAGATCGATGTTGGCGCCTTCTTCGGACGATTCCGCTGTTGGGTCGAGGTCGAGGAGCTCAACGACGTTGCCGACGAGGTAGGGTAACTGTCTAATGTGGTTGTTAGTCCTCCGGTGGAAAGCCGCGGCAGCAACGGGACTTACCTATTGTTGGCAATCTTGTCAACGTTCTCCTTGATCTTCTCCCCCATTGCGGCCTTCTCGTGCGAAAGTCGTGAGAGTTCGCTCTTCATGATTCTTGAGTCGTTTTCTAGCAGTCGTTTTCGTGTTTGAATATCTTGTGTGCCCAGCCCAAGGATCTCTTCGTCAAGAATATCGTCATCTTCTTCCTCGTCATCTGCTTCTTTCATGTCGGCGTCTCCATCATCGTTCTTCTTGTCCTCTTTGCCGTCTCTCTTCTTGTCGTCCTTGTCCCGGCGATCGAGGTCGTCCAGCTCCTCGAGCGTTGACATAGTGGCGTCAGTGACGGATTTACGGGGTTAAAGACTGAGAGAAATGAGTGATGCACTGCGGAACTAAGTAGACGATAGATGGAGCGGGGAGCGCAAAGTGGTCGTTCGTGGATGCTGCGAGGCGAAGTTAACGAAGCTTTGGCTGCAAGGCAGTGAGTGTCGCGCGTAATCAGCTTGCACGGAGCAGCTCCTGCTGCCGGTTGACTGCCATCCAAATCGGCGCTAATCCCAAATTAGCAGCGGCCGCTGATTGATCCGGGTCCACTACATCTCTTCGGAGGCTGCACTGGAGTTCCGTGTCCCTGAAGGTTTGGCAGGATCTTTCAAGCTTCGGGAGATAGACCGGCAACGGTTGCGCAAAATTGCCATGTAAGTGCAGAGGCGACATATACAACTGATTAATAACTGACAGCGGCGCCAGCATGTCGCGCAGGATGATCCAGGCCGCGCGGCCGTGCCTGAGGAAGCTTGAGTCCCAAGCGTATGCACAAACACCAGCAGGTGCTCTAGTTGCATCGAAATTTTCTACTTCGTCAAACTACCAATATGCGGCTCGCGCAGAAGCAGTGAAGCTGGTTTCGGAACCCCAGTTCCCTCCCGAACACCTCCCGAAGACGAAACCCCCGAGTGCCCGACCCATCGAAACTAGGAAGACTCAGATGATTCGCGCCTACACATCACTGTTGCGAAGCACACCCTTAATGCTTTTCTTCCAGCATAATAACTTGACTGCGGTGGAATGGACAGCTGTGCGCAGAGAGCTCGGTAAAGCAATACGAGCCGTTTCGACCCCCAGTCTTCCAGTCGACATTTCGGATGATATCAGACTCCAGGTTGTCAGGACGAACATGCTTAACGTGGCCATGAAAATAGTCGAGTTCCATGATCCTGAAGCTGCGGCTGCTTTGGAAACAACTCCGAGGACATCGAGGGGACCGCTCGTCCACGATCTATCTCAGGTGGCCTACAGCACAATCAAGGGCGTGGAGGTCCCACCTCAATCAGTCTATGGACAGATAGAGCCACTTATGGTTGGTCCCATGGCGGCTCTCACCATCCCAGCGGTCTCGCCGCAACATCTTGCGGCGGCGCTTAGTATCCTGTCCCCTGTGGCTGGCAAGTTCCCGGCTCCGAAGAAGAGGAAAAACCCGGGGTACCACGAATTTACAGTGCAAAGTGCCATCTCGAAGCTGGTTCTCGTTGGTGGCCGTGTTGAGGGGAAGATCTTTGATCAGTCCGGCTTGCACTGGGTAGGTGGCATCGAGGGCGGCATCGATGGCTTGCGGGCGCAGCTTGTTACGTTGCTCCAGAGCGCTGGGCTCGGCATCACGACTACTCTTGAGGGTGCAAGCAAGAGCTTGTGGTTGACAATGGAGAGCAGGAAGACACAATTGGAGGAAGAGAGTGGTAAGGATGAGTCTGCAAGCGGCGGAGAGGGCAAGGCTTCGGAATGAGCTAGGGGAACTTGATCCAACGTTCGTACGTGCGTCTCAGCGAGCGCGTGACTAGTTGTAGGATTGGTGGATAGCCGGGTTGTAAGACTCACGTACGTCGGTGTATATGTAATATCTTGTATGAATTCACCGGGTTACTTTCTTGACGCGCGATCTCCGTATTTCATGGGTTCCAATATCTGACTTTCACTGCCAGTAATGCAGCCCCGGAACCTGCACCGTTCTGGTAACCCCACATGACGACGGCCGCGACATGGGCTTGGAGGACCCCTGGCTGCCACGATGCGCCGTCACCGGATTCGATTCATGCACCAACGACCCAGAGCCCATCTGATCCTAACTTCGTCGAGATAGCTCCAATATCGTCAACCACCTGGTAACCATCGCCACGCGCACGAGGGACGCCCGACGATTGAAACTGCCGGAAATGAGCTTACAATAGCGTCGCTCTACAGCCTGCTGCCATGGACTTCGCACCCTACCAATCATCCCCTCCTGAGCACGGTCGCGTCGCGTCGCCTGACTACAATGCACCGTCCCCGCGAGCATCGCAAGACAACCGCCGAGCCTTTTCTCCTGCCGCGCGCAGCCCACCTCCGCTTCAACATCCGCAGCCGCAAAGAGGATGGACAGGCTTTGATGGACAGACCAGTGGATGGGCTGCAGGAGCGCAGCAGCCGATAAATGCTACTGGTGCCATGCCTGGCGGGTTTCCAGCGGCAGAGATTAGCGAGTTCGACACGAGTGTTGGGTTGCGGCTGGATTATGAGGCTTGCTTAGCTTACCTACTCTGCCCGCCACTGGGTGCGATCCTGCTCCTCATTGTCGAGAAGAACAGCGACTTTGTGCGGTAAGCCGAGCCTGTGTTACCCCGACCTATGACGGGATGCTTGCTAAGTGATAGCAGATTTCATGCGTGGCAGTCTGCGCTTCTCTTCACCTCAATCATGGTGCTTCACCTCATTCTATCCTGGTCTAGCTTCCTCAGCTGGGTCTTGTTGATTTGCGATGTAGTGCTCATCGTCCTCGTCACAATGCGCACGTATAAGGATGCTGAGGTTCTGGATAGGTAAGACTCTCGCTGTCGGATAGACGACCATTGTTTAACTGACACGCGCCAGGTTTGAGCTTCCTTTGTTCGGGAGACTAGCAAGCAGGTTCGTGGATGAGGAGTAGGTGTTCGACCAGTGGAATGCGCTTGTTCATAACTGTATCATTATATCCTCGATTTCTCTGGGCTTGGCATCATGGCACACCGTGTATGCTATCTGGTGAAGGCTCCGATGTTGGAACGAGATAATGTGTACCACTTGGCACAACACGGTTTGATTGCCCTAGTCCCTAATGTTCCGACAAAGCCCTTTTGCAAGCTGTGGACCGTACCTTACTGGCGGCAACACGCTAAACCTACCTCGAGAGCACCGGCCTAACGTCCCCCTTTAAGATGGGTTTATTCTCGAAAGTGACCTCCTTGATAGTATTCCCTTCGGTGCAACCGACGTCCAACCACCTCGCCAACAGATCGTTGCTCTCTTTGGGCTTGACTCCATCATCCCTAGTGCCGATAGTAATATGTGCTACACGATTAGCGCACTCCCATTTTCCTTCCTCGTCAACTAAGCGAACGACGATGGCCATGATTCTGTCATCGAAGACAATCTAACGCACCAAGGTTAGCTAAGCCATGGCTTCGTGATCAAACACTTACCCTCTCGAGCACTACATCGCAGTCCCCCAACTTCCCCTCAGGATTTCCACCCTCCTCTGCAGCCTTTTGTAGCGTCGCATACCGGTCCCACAGTTCAGGATGATCTTTGGCGCCTGTTCTGTGCATCAGGGTCACGTGGAACCGACTTTGCACCCGTCGGGTCTGCTTCAGCTGCATATAGAAGCGAGATGTTGGCGCGTTGCTTTCCTTGAAGGCGTCCTCAAGAAGAGCGTTAACGCGGGAGGCGAGCACGTTAACAGCCATGTATTCCAGAGGTTTCTTTTTCTTTTTCACACCCTGCGACACATTCCCGGAGCCCTTGTCTTTTTTTCCCCTGTCTGGTATGTTGTGCTTGAAGTCTGGCTTGTATCCGATGGCAAAGTCGATGGCAGCGTCTAGCTTCTCGGGAGATGGGATATCCTTGACTAGGTTTGGGAAGTATCTTTGAAGCTCCTTGACCAGCGTTTCGAGGTTCTGCCTGCTCGTGCTGGTAGGATTCAGATCGATCACGACATCGAACCCATCATCGGGGCGGACATGAGGGGTGCAAGGCTCGAAACGATCAATGAAACCGTCCATAACACCCAAGAATTTGTCCTTGTCGCTAGCCGCATGAATGGTCTGGTGGTTATCACCACGATTCAGCACTCGCTCCCTAGTCACGCGGCGAATCTCGTCGATAGTATCGGCATCGTGGCGGAAGTTGACACAGACTATTTTCGCGGTAGAGTGTTGGAGCTTGATATCTGTGATGATTTGCTTGCGCTCATGTTTGGACGCGTTGTTGCGATCTGCGAAGACGGCAGGGTGATCCTTCAGTTCGTCAAGAACGGCTTTCGTGAATCGGGGGGGTCGACCCTTTCCTGAGATATTATCGTTCTGAATGTGGCCCCAATCGTACAAATTCTTCAGCGCCAGGGCCAATGTAGTTTTCCCGCATCCAATTGTCGCTATGGGGCACAGGACAACGTCCCTAGTGACTTCAGTCATCACCCCGGGGTCTGTTGTAAGTTCCAAGGCGGCTGCATCGGCCCCGTGGAGGTTTTTGAAGCTGAGAAAGTCGTCCCTCAGTGCAATGATGCCGTGGTTGTGGTTGTAGGCTTGGCTCAGTTTGGGATCAGCAGCTAGCCGCTTCCGAGCATAAAGGAGATACTCCTCAGTGATTTTTGCGTGCTTCTTGTACTTCGGAGTTTTGCCCGAAATGAGGGCCTTCGTGCACTCGCGCCATTGTCTATACATCAGGTAAGGCTCCTCAAACTTAAACTTGAAGAACCAATCTCTGTACGGGAGAGCATTTGGATCGTGTGACAGTTTGCAGCGGACGACGAAACCCTCAACATCCCGCCCGTCGTGGGCACCTGTCTCAGCAACCTCTTCGAGGAAACTTCTGACCTGCTTAACATCATCGATCACTATCAGACCAGTCTTACGAAACCCCCACTGGTCCGCAAACTCTTGTACATTGGCGCTTGGGTACGTTGCGAATTCGGGGAGGTTCAGGTTGATGCCATGCAGATAGAGTCCAGCTTTGTCAGGCCCGTAGGCCAAGATATGCTCCTCGAAACTATCGTCGCATAGCTCAGCAACGGCTGTTACGTTCCTTTGTCGAAGCTCGCGAGCTAGGTCCGCCTTTGTCTTGCCAAGAGCGGCAAGCTGTTGCTCTAAGCGTTTCTCCCCCGCACTGGCATGGCTGATATCGACATCAGAACGATCACCGGTTGAATGCTTACTGCAGACGAGTAGTGTTTCGTCTTCCAAGCCGGCGACGAAAATGATACATCCATTCTCCTTCAGCGTCAGCTCGTAGGGTCCCTGAGTATGGGCGAGTATGCTCGGCCACTTCGTCTCATTCACCTCGTTGACGTTGAAGAACTTGTCGTAGCCTCGAACAGCAATCTCGGGTCGATTCTTGCGCGTCTTGGTTGTGAAGATGCCTCGCGCATAGGTAGGGAGATCTCGCCGCTTGTAATCCCAGTCGTGCATGCGCCAGGAATCAACTTGGATACCGTCCCGGGATTGCTTTATCTCGAATGTTGTCTTCTTGACAGACAGTTTTCCCTTTCCTTTGTTCTTGCGTGCTTCCTCGAGACCTTTTAACATGCGGGAGACGTCCTCGGCGCTCTGCTCCTTGTACGGCGCCTCAGGAGCAGCCATGGTTTCTGCTGTGGGCGATGCAGTTGTAGCAGCCGAGCTCAGAGTTTTTAAGAGCGAGGTGGTGCGGAGGGTTTGAGGGCGTAAGCTTTTGAGACAGTATAACGATTTCATATACTCTGTATGGCGTTGGGGAAACAGGTTTTGGGCTATCCGTAAATCAGTGGCATGTATGGAGAACTCGGCGAGTGACTCTTAACTGACCTGATTTGCGAGACGTTGTGTAGAGGCGGCCTCAACCGTTTTTATGGCTGACGGTCACAATATTTTGAGAAAGATTCGGAAGGGCCGTTGTCAGACGCTAAGCTACAGTGACTCAGACGGCATGCGGACCTGGAGGCTAAGGCTTCACGTCGAAATGCGCAGCCTCAAAAACACTGGTAGCACCGCCCTATGAGTCTTCCTGCCGACAAAGACCATCAACGATCGGCTGCGAGCTGATTATGCCAGGAAATAGGGCAACGATGATTGAGCTTCCTTTTTTGTCACAGTCTCTGGGATGTTAAATAAGTCAAGGGAAGCGACTGCCTTCCTTCCTCGGGTGGCAGGGATTTTAGGTAGGTAGGTATCGAGGAGGCTGTACCCGCCAGCTCCAAGATGCCCCTCCCCCGCTCAAAAATTTGAGAGTTGCTCGCGTCACCTCCGACGTCAACTCACAGGAAAGCGGTTGTGGTACCTTGCACTATCACTTCCTAGACAACCCGACACTCCCAAAAGCTACGACCATCGAATCTTACCGCCTGGGCGCCTTCCGAAGACAATCTACGCCTGAGTCACTGCAATGGTCCCGAATCCTTTCCTCCTCGCTGCGGATAACAGCCCCGAGCTCCTACCACTCCTCCGGGAGAATCCAGCTCTTGCCTCGGCACAGGACGATCATGGCTATTCTCTCATTCACGCCGCCGCTAGTTACAATCATCTCAATCTTCTGCGCACACTCGTTCGTGAGCTACACGTCGACGTCGACCTCAAAGATGAAGACGACGAGACCGCGTTGTTCGTGGTCGAGACTCCTGATGCTGCCAAGTTGCTCATTGAGTTGGGCGCCGATCCTCTACACAAAGGCTCCGAAGGTCTCACTGCCAGGGAGAAGATTGAGTCTGAAGGTGACTTCCCTAATGTTGTCGCTTATCTAAGTACCATCGAGAGTGATCGCAACGTGGAGCAGACGGCAGCTGATGCCATTCCCGAAGCCATACCGCCTCCTCCGGAAGGGTTGAAAATCACCATGGGCACGATGGACCAAGGCGAGGACATTCCTAACGAGGTCGACCCGGATTTCCGCCGACGCATCGAAGAACTTGCGTCACGCGACGATCTCAATACTCCAGAGGGCCAAGCAGAGCTTCGCAGGCTTGTCGAGGATGCCGTGGCAGGTCAAGGCCTAGGCGATGACCGCGCTGTTCGGTCGAGGCAAGGTTGAGTCGAAGGGTGCGAGGCTCACTCATGACTGTTGATCTCCCACATAACGTACTCACCCGCAGCTTTGGATGGTTTTAGAAGCAATACCTCATTGCCGCCGTTGAGTTCGTTCCGGGAGAACTGTGATGCACTCAGAGCAAACCACGCCTTGGAAGAGCTCGTTGCGAACACATATGCTAGAGTCTCGCGCAGCCATCGGGGGCTGATGAATCCTTGCCAGCTCAACTTGTCTAGCTTTGTCGTGGAGCCCGGCCCTTGGGGCGAGTCGTACCGTGAAAGATAGGAATCGATCTGATCTCTCACCTCAATTCGAGGGCTCTCCAGTCGGATCATCGACAACCATTCATACACTTCAATCGCCTCCATTTCGAACCGTGCCCGGTCAGGCTCTGCCCGAACCTGGGAAAGAATTTCCAAAGGCGCACTGCGAACTTCAAGGCCCTCTAGGACACTTGGTGACGAGGTGAACTTGGCGGGGAAGTGCTTCTCAAGTGAAACCGGCATTGAAGCTGAGCCATATTAGATTCTGGCTTGGTGGAATTGTGTATTGGGGCACCGACCTGTTTCATCCACGTTGCAAAACAGCCACGTCGATGGCTTATTGAGTACTTCTTTGGCAGCATAGACCAGTCTATCAAATCCCTTCTTTCCATGCAACATCGAAGGGCTGCGGAGGTTATACTTGACGACTATCAATCCGTTAGAGAATCACTGTTCCCATGGTGACGGCGGGAGGCATACCCCATCTGGGTCTCAGCCCACGGTTGCCTTTGGCTCCTTGAGGTTGACCAGCAAGACCGGTCTTTTCGTATAATCCCCTGTCTAAGTACATAGTCAATGTGCCTATTTCATATCAGCAAGAGATCCGAGTCAAAAATTGAATCACACTTGCCTTCTTTGATCGTGAACGTTGGATCAGCATTTGCCTTCCCTCCGGAGAGCATAAGGATATTTCCTAACTCGAGAATCAGATAAGGTGGTACCTAAGCATGCTCCCACACCCGTACCTTTCTTGATACCCTCTTCAAGAAATTCCCGCTCCAAAATCTGCTCGAGTGACATAAGGAGCTTGTAGTAGCATGGTGGAGGACGGCTGTTGGTAAGCTTCTGGCGCAGCGACTCGGATTTTTCTTGAGGCAGCAGAATATCAACCTGCAAGGAATTAGGAACGAGGCCATCAATTACTTCCATAGCCTGAGTCACCTTATGAATGAAGCCTAGCTGCTCCAAATTTGCCCAGGGTTTGCTTTCGCAAGGCGTCAGGCCGCGCTCAATGTGGCCCATGGATCCGTGAGTGACGAAGCATTTCGGGGATTGATATATCGACGCGGGTGTCTTGGGAAACATTGAGTTTGAAATATCGAGCGACGCGGTGTTGGCCCAAACAAGTAAATTCCGTGCCAATGCGATTTGTTGGCTGTTGCTGGAGGATTGAAGTTGAACAGGAAGCGGGTTCAGTCCTGGCTGGACCAACGAGGTTTTTCGGTACGTCTTCGCCCCTCAGCGACATACCTTACAACTTGAGTATCTCACGTCTGCTTCGCTCGAATTTTTGAACATCGGTCTTCGGGTCTTCCCACCTGTGTCTTCTACATTGGGCAGACAAAATACGCCTCGGCGCATTCTGTTCCTTCCTTTTTTTTTTTCCTTTTCTTTTCTGTTGGCGTCAAGTTGCCTACATCTGTAAGGTTGAGGTGAGCCAAGACAAAAATCAGTATCTCCCTTGCAAGAGACGGCTGGCCAGTGCGAAGGAAGGCAAAACAAAGCAAGTCAAGCTGTGATTTCGATCATGAAGTTCATTATCAGGTTCGCCCAAGTTCATGAAACCTTCAGGCGGGCCGAGATCGAGGCAATCGGTAAAGTCGAGGGCCTGCACCTACGCATCTTGGAGTACGACCTGCAGGTCAGCGAACCAATGTCCCGAGTTTATGGGGAGATCAGCTGACTGTTATACAGTCGCCAATATGTATAGTTGACTTGCCGTCGGTCGGTGCCGCCAAATGTCTAGCATCCCGATCGATCCTCGCTCAATCAATCCACGAATATTGGGCTCACGGTGTGACCTACGACGAGGTGCACCAGCAGGTCCAGAGGGAGACGTTCGATCGATGGGAAGACTACAAGCTCTCGTCTTTCAAGTTCGAGCTAGAGCTGTTTCGAGGCACAAGATCGAAACAGAAAAGGCTTGAGCTGATCAACTCCTTCTCCTATCTACCGTGGAAAGGCCCCATCAGGATGAACGACCCCGAAGCTTGTTGGGTCATCTTCGAAGACTGGCCCTTCAACAGTGTGCCGTTGGGCCTTGAAAATCCGTCCAAAATCTACTTTGGTCGACACGTTGCTCAGTCTGCACGCGACACTATTCTCAAATTTGACCTCAAGAAGAGGGATTATATTTCCACCACCAGCATGGACGCAGAACTCTCACTTGTTTCTGCCAATATTGCTTTAGCAGGCCCCGGGAAACTATTTTATGACCCATTCGTCGGAACGGGGTCGTTCCCCATCGCATGTGCTCACTTCGGCGCTTTATCGTGGGGAAGCGACATTGACGGGCGAAGCATTCGAGGCGACGGCAACAAGAAGAGTTTGAAGGGCAACTTCGAGCAATACGGACTGAAACGTGGTTTAGGGGATTTCTTCGCCGCTGACTTAACCCACGCCCCCATCAGAAAAGCGAGGATCTGGGATGGCATCATCTGCGATCCACCTTACGGTGTTCGTGAAGGCCTTCGAGTCTTGGGGGTGCGAGATCCAGCCAAGACCCCTTGGCTGGTAGACGGCAGCTGCACACAGTATAAGTATGATATAGACGCCCATGCATATCCATTGTCCACATCGGGATCTCTGATGCTAAAAATCCTCGCAGGAAACCGGGATACGTCGCACCCAAAAAGCCGTACAGCTTCACAACAATGTTATACGACATGCTAGCATTTGCTAGCGAGACTCTTGTCGAAGACGGTAGGCTGACCTTCTGGATGCCCACAGCCAACGATGAGGAGCAGGAGTTGGCGATTCCCGAGCACCCTTGTCTCGAAATTGTAGTTGTCTGTGTACAAGTGTTCAACAAATGTAAAAGACCCCTTCCCAGGCCCCCTTCTCGAGGCTACTATTGCCATACTGACTAGCTGAACAGGGTCACGACGCTTAATCACATACCGACGCCTCCCAGATGCGGAGGTTTCAGAAGCAGCCTTGCGAGCCTTCGCCACCCGAAATCTTGTTATGGAAAAGGGAACGACGGCAGATGATTTGAACCCCTTCCGTAAAGGCTACTTCAAGGGATTCGATCGTGATGAAGATAATTGAGAGACTCCATGCATACCAACTTAAACCCGATGAACAAATCCCAGAGAGCACACTATGCATGTCTGTGAAATAGAGAAACTCCAGTGACACGCTTGTCCCGTCCCAGATCTAAGCCTTGTCGTAAATCGCATGCATGGCTGGCACCGCTCAACCTGTTTCCTAGCTACCAAATCGTCGTCATGCCCCTGCCAAAGCCGTGATCCCCAATGGTGGCTAGCGATCAAAGCACTAAAAACAGATTTAAAAATCAAGCAGAAGCATTTAACCATCCACGCCGATGATGGTGTCGCTAAACAATACACCATTCGTTGCCCTTGTCAAATGGGGTCCGCGGTCACCGAAACTCCACTGCACTACAGCACCCACGGTCTGGTACGTGCTTCAACTCCAACTCTTGGAACCTACGCAAAATCAGTAATGTGAAACGAGGGGCAGGCGAGGATATTTAAAACATACTTCTCACTTTTTGAATGAAAGTAGATCCCGCTGACCTCAGCTTTGATCTGATTGAAGCAAATGTAATAGAATCCTTCAAAGCTTGCTCCTGTGATCGTGCGGACCCGGTGATCTGGCACTAGGAAATGCTCTTTCCAGCGCATGAAGATGTTTTCGCGCTGAGAGACGTTGTTGACCGACACGGGTCCCTTGGCGAGCTGCTTCCTGAAAGGATGAAAAGCACTGAACCTCGTCCAATGCCTGAGGTCTGTCTTGTGACTTGCACCCCAGCTCTCGTGGTTGGTTAAGAAGTTGTACTTGGGCCCGATGATCTCACCCTCGAAATAGGTTGTAAGCGTAGGATGATCCTCAGTCAGACCTACGCCAAAATTAGCAATTGCTAGGAGGGACCTGCAGTCGACGGGTTAACCTTGTATTCGGAGATAGCCACAAAGGAATGATTCCCGCATGTCTACGTGCTTGATTTCCACCTGCACGTCATATACTTGTCTTTCTGACTGCTGAGTGCCTTGAAACTTGCTACCAGGGCGAAGAAAGGAGGACGCCGATGTCGTTCTGGTCTGTCAAGTAGTTAGTGCTGGTTCGACTCTCTCAGAGTTTGTATCGGCTCACCCGCGCGGAAGGAAAATGTGAGCCCATGGAAGGTCCATAAAGCTCATCCTCAGACGAAGCCGAGGCAACCTCAGCAGCCTGGGCGGCCACGTTGCGCGCCTGGTCCGGAGAGCGCCGCCCCGATGAAGCAGCTCCTGGCTGGGATGGGTCCGCTGTAGCCCGGCTCGGTGCGACATCGTCGGGGCAATGAGCTGTCTTGTTTACCTCGTCACATACAGCATCCGGAAGCGGAGATGTGCCAGCTGTAGCAACCGAGTGCGGTCGGGGTGACATGGTAGTGGCGCGCGACGAAGGGCCAAGAGATGCTCTGCCCTCCTGAGCAATAGTCGAATCGCGCGTTCGAGGTGAGGAGTTCGAGTTGTCGCCACCGTGGACAGTCTGGGCGGATTCGATCAGAGCCGGTGACTGCGCTCGATTTTCCACACGTAACCCATATCTGCTATTCGATTCTATGTCCGCACCTTCTTCGCATTCGTGAGCCGCGGACGTTTGCAAATCGTCTGGGCAAGTTGGAAATACGTGAGACGGTGGCGTGGGAGGGCTCGGAGGCTGGTCGGAGGATGGGGTTGGCATCGTGGAAAACCCAGGGAATGAACCGTTGTCGGTCGCGACTCGAAGGTGTGTTTAGTGGTGTGGCTTCTGACAGTCTTAGATCTAGCAAACGGTGGTGGTAGACCGAAGGTCGTACGCCGGCCCTTTCGCGAAGACAGTATGCCAGGACTATTGCGAGTTTCGGGGCCGCGCGACAACAGAACAGCAGGCTCGGCAGATAACACTGGCGGTTGCGTCTCGAGTGGGCCCCTGCGATTCAGATAAACGGGCGTTCGCTTAGCTCTCAGATGTAACAAAGAGGTTCAAGAAACAATAAGACCAAGGCGCGTTGCAAGAGTAGCACAAGAACAAGGTACAGGAGAGACGTGTTGGATGGATTCTACTCCAATCCAAGCGAGAAGAAAGGAAGGAGGTCTGACTGGTGGCCCAAAAGCGATGGCACTTGTGAGAAGATTCAATGATGATTGTTGAAATACAAGAGTAGAGTCTCTAATGGGGAATGGGCAAGTTCCAGAAGGCGATGACGAGGTTTTGGATTTTCATCCAGTCCAGCCTTCAGACAGGCAGGGGACTTGGGACTCGGAGGAGTGAGGTGGTCCACCTCACTGAAGCCTGAGCCCGAGTGGCACTGGTCCGGGTGTCGACTGCTGGGGAACGCCCCGGAGAACCACATTGCCCCGACCTTTAGGGGCCCGGTGGGGTTTTCAACCTCAATGACTAACGTTCATTGGCTGCTTCTCGCATGGGGTGCCAACTTTCCATCGCCCTGATGGATCAGTATGAAGTCGGCCGGAGGTTTTCCACCTCTTTACCAGTTGATATGGAGCCTGATTTCAGCCTTTGCCGCTCTAACTTACAGACAAGTCACTCCGATAGCAACCCCAGCCATGTACCCTGCACTTTTCATACGATGTGATGACTATCGTGGGCTGGTGATGCACTGCGAATGGATCGTCCAGCCTAACCAAATGTGTCTATCAAGTCCAATTTGTCTGCAGATACTAGATTTGAAAGGTGTCCATAGTTGCTCGCGTGGCCCAAAGAAGATGGAATGACGGCAAATATTTTCCTGGCTCAAGGCCTTTATCTTCGAAGTACGACGCCGTATCCATATTGCATTCCCGTCAAGCAGCGTCCAGGGACTATGAGTTCTCCGTCCCACGTGGGGGATGAGATGAATGCAATCATTGATCTATCGTTGAGGCCTCACTCAATGTATCGCCGGGTATCGGCTGCTTGTCTTGGCTCGTCTGATATTTTTCCGCTCGCGCAACAAACTGTTCAGATGGGCTTGATCTTGAAGTGCAAAGCAATCAGGCTGAAGACAAGGGCCTTGAGATCTTGCACCAGATAGTAGAACACGCGTAACCCCTCAGGATCAGCAGATTCAGTGACATCGACCAGCGACCCTATCTTTGCCGTCTGCCGGAGCGTCAGTGGGGTTGTCCATCATCAAACTTGCAAGATTGCGCGAAGCTCACCTCGAAGGAAATGTGGTCGTTTCCTAACCGTATTTCCAACTCTTGACGTCCGTCCTTGTTCTTATGTGGCCACTTGGAGTCGTCCTCCTTGGTGATCTCGCTCGATTTGATGATACGCTTGATTTCGTCGACAACAACGGAGCTGACGCTCACTTTCAAATATTAGCTGTCGCTTTGCGGAATGTGGTGCGAATTTCTCGTACTCTCTTTGCGAATGAGACTATCGTTTCGGTAGTTGGAGTTGTTCGCGTATCGCGCTACCGCGCTTCTTCCGTCGCCGACAACGCGAAAATCGAATTCTGCGATCTACCGTTACCAACAGTCACCGGGATAGTGTGTAATATCGAAGCTTACCGAGGAATTCGTGGCCAAAGCGACCCATGTGGCCAGAGCTGGCGACGTTAGCGCTGAAGCTGGGTAAATGGCTTACAAAGCCGCGGTGGTTCTTTACTCACTAATACCGGAGGTAGAAAGGCTCGTTGGACGCAGCCATGTCGCTGTTGCTTGTGGTCAGACAATTCGAAAACTTAGTCGTTGATCGGGGACTTGAAAAGGGCGAAGAGCTCTGGCGTTGGAACGAATTCCGTCACTCGACCGCGGGGCAGTTGCTGCGTTTGCGAGTTCGCGATTGGACTGGTAGAACCCACCGCACCGCTGGGCCCTGGCAGTGGCCCAAGCGTACCTCAAAGAAGCTAGTAAGGCCATGGGCGCTTGTACCAACTCTACCTAGCGGTTTACAAGCAAGCTCTTCACGTGACAATCAGCATCTCGCTTTGGTGCTTTGGTGCCACCTGTTCGACATCACGAAATCAGGAGACATTCCCAAAGACGCTGTTTCCTCAACCAACGCGAGACCACAGCCCGCCACCTGTTACGATCACCACGACCTCGGCGTATTGGTTCTGACGGATGGTCCTGGCGAGGCTTTCTCTTTCACTCGGGCTTTCTTTCTATCACTTTCTACAGACAGCTCGATCGGAACTACCCCTAAACCCCCACCGTCGCTTTGACATCGCGACGTCCACTCCCAGCGCCTGACGAGGCCACGTCACGCCAGATCCGAATCATACACACTGAGCACCTCAACTACATTCGACATGTCTGGCTTTCTAGAGCACGCCTACAGCTTGGTCCACCAGGACAATGCGGCCGACGTGCCCTCGGTGTCCGACTTGCGAACACAGTTGGAGAAGGGCACCGATGATACCAAGGTCGAAACGATGAAGCGCATCTTGACCATCATGCTCAATGGAGATCCGATGCCTTCTCTCCTTATGCACATCATCCGATTCGTTATGCCTTCGAAACACAAGCCGTTGAAAAAGCTCCTCTACTTCTATTACGAGATCTGCCCAAAACTAGACGCCAGTGGAAAACTGAAGCAAGAGATGATTCTCGTCTGGTGAGTCCCGGATCATGTTCATATACATCATCGGCTTCCCGCTAACAAGTATACTTAGTAACGGCATCCGAAACGACCTTCAACACCCGAACGAGTACATCCGTGGCAACACCCTTCGCTTCCTTTGCAAGCTTCGAGAGCCCGAGCTCATTGAACCGCTCCTTTCCTCGGCGCGATCGTGCCTCGAGCACCGCCATGCTTATGTTCGGAAAAACGCCGTGTTCGCCATCTCTTCAATCTATATGCATTCGCAGTCGCTCATTCCCGACGCTTCGGAGCTCATCGCAGCTTTCCTAGAGGGCGAGACTGACGCTACTTGCAAGAGAAATGCATTTGCAGCTCTGGCCAGCATCAACCACGATGTGGCGTTGGTATACCTTAGCAGTGTTTTCGAAGGAATTCCAAATGCAGAGGAGCTACTGCAGCTCGTGGAGCTTGAGTTCATTCGCAAGGATGCTATTCAGAATTCTCAGAACAAGGCCAGGTATCTACGGCTGATTTTCGACCTTCTGGAAGCCAATACTTCCACTGTCGTATACGAAGCTGCGTCATCACTTACCGCACTGACTAACAACCCAGTGGCCGTCAGGGCGGCAGCCGCCAAGTTCATCGAATTGAGCATCAAGGAAGCGGATAATAATGTCAAACTTATTGTGCTCGACCGGGTCGATCAGTTGCGAAAGAAGAATCAAGGCGTTTTGGACGACCTGACTATGGAAATTCTACGCGCTTTGTCGAGTGCCGATATCGATGTTCGCAAGAAGGCTCTAGAGATCGCTCTGGAGATGGTGTCCAGCAAGAATGTGGAAGAGGTTGTTCTGCTTCTGAAGAAGGAGCTATCGAAAACCGTCGACCAGGAGTACGAAAAGAACGCTGAGTATCGGTCTCTTCTTATCCACTCCATCCACCAATGCGCAATCAAGTTCTCCGAGGTCGCAGCCAGCGTGGTCGAGCTCCTTATGGACTTCATTGCAGACTTCACCAACGCCTCAGCCGTGGATGTCATCAACTTTGTTAAAGAGGTGGTCGAGAAGTTCCCGAATTTGCGACCTACCATTGTCCGTCGCCTGGTCTCAACTTTGGGGGAAGTACGTGCTGGCAAGGTCTACCGTGGAATTATGTGGATCATCGGCGAGTACTCATTGGAGGAGAAGGACATTCGAGATGCTTGGAAGAGGATTCGGTCGAGTCTGGGAGAAATTCCCATCCTAGCCTCTGAGCAGCGCCTGCTGGAGGATCAGGATGGTGAAGAAAAGTCTGAGGAGCAGATCAACGGAAGCTCCAAGCCTGCTGCCCCGAGTGGTTCTCGCAAAGTCCTCGCTGATGGCACTTACGCCACTGAAACTGCGCTGACCAGCCAGTCATCCGCTGCAGCCCGGCTAGAGGCTGTCAAGGCTGCCCAGAAGCCGCCTCTACGACAGCTCATTCTGGACGGCGACTACTATCTGGCCACTGTTCTGTCCTCGACTCTCGTCAAGCTTGTGATGCGCCATGCGGAGCTCTCTTCTGACGTTGCACGGACCAATGCATTGAGAGCTGAAGCAATGCTAATCATGATTTCGATCCTACGTGTGGGCCAGTCGCAGTTCGTCAAGGCGCCTATTGATGAGGATTCCGTCGACCGTGTCATGTCGTGTGTGCGTTCGTTAGCTGAATTCTCGGAGAAGAAGGAGCTTGAGAGCGTTTGGCTTGACGACACCCGCAAAGCTTTCCGCGCCATGGTACAGGTTGAAGAGAAAAAGAGGGCAGCAAAAGAGGCGTACGAAAAGGCGAAGACGGCGGTCCAGGTCGATGACGTCGTTGACATCCGACAGTTGTCCAAGAAGAATGCGTCTGATGGCATGGATGAGGTCGAAGTCGATCTTGAGCGGGCCACTGGCGGAGAGCACACTGCAGAAGATTTGTCCTCTAAGCTCAGTCGCGTTGTGCAGCTTACCGGCTTCTCGGATCCCGTCTATGCTGAAGCATACGTCAAGGTTCATCAATTTGATATTGTCCTTGACGTCTTGCTAGTTAATCAGACGATGGAGACGTTGCAGAACCTCTCCGTTGAGTTCGCGACGCTCGGAGATCTGAAGGTCGTCGAGCGACCAACCACTCAGAACTTGGGCCCTCACGATTTCCACAATGTCCAGTGCACAATCAAGGTCTCGTCGACTGACACGGGCGTCATCTTTGGCAACGTTATTTACGACGGAGCCCACTCCACCGATACCAACGTCGTCATCCTCAATGACCTTCATGTCGACATCATGGATTATATTCAGCCTGCAACATGCACTGAGACACAATTTAGGACCATGTGGACGGAATTCGAGTGGGAGAACAAGGTCAACATCAACTCGAAGGCTAAGTCGCTACGGGACTTCCTAGATCAGCTCATGGCATGTACGAACATGAACTGTCTCACACCCGAGGCCAGCTTAAAGGGGGACTGCCAGTTTTTGAGTGCCAATCTATACGCTCGCAGCGTCTTTGGTGAGCAATTTGACCCGACCCGTTTAGCAAGACATGGCTAACTTGAACAGGCGAGGACGCTTTGGCGAACTTGAGCATTGAGAAGGAAGGCGACGATGGACCCATCACTGGATTTGTGCGGATAAGAAGCAGGTCGCAGGGATTAGCCTTGAGCCTAGGCTCGTTGAAGGGTCTGAACAAGATTGGTTCATCGGCTTAGCAACCGGGTCTGATCATGACCTACAAGGATCAGATCGTGCCTGTGACGACGATGTGAGAGTCGGGTCAGGACGATATAGAGAGTGATCTTATAGGAGCTCTATGGTAGATGAAGGGATCTCTGACCAAGGACACACTCGGCATCAAGGACCTTGTGGACGTTGTGTCGTAGTGATTACAGGCGGCATGGGCGAGTTCCAAGTGATAAAATTAGATGCGTCCGAGGTGTGGAACACTCGAGAGAAATGAATGTCATTCCGTGTACGGGTACAACACGCAAGGCGCAATTGCGACGAATGAGTGCGGAACACTTCGAACTAGAGAGGCAAATTAGGCTCACCAAGACTAATTATCAAAAGCAAATCGTGACTAGATACAAGGTGAGCGTAGACTACAGCTCGTCCACCTTTCTGTGCGTAACTCCTTACCAGCAGTTTAAGGAGCCGTGCGGTTCTGCCAAATCCCATAACTCCTGGCTCTGCGCTGTGAATTATACTACGTAACGACGCTGTGCTGAAAGGTAAGACACCAAGACAAAGGGTTCAATGCGCCAACGGCTGTTCATCAAAGACTAGAGCGTTGACCGTATGACCTGGCTGCCAGCTATGCGCTTCAAGCGTGGTCGTATCCTTCAGGAGCTTGCCCATGTACGCCAGGCGAACCCTCTTGCCAGCTGGGAGCTGAAAATTGTCAGCAAGTTCAACACAAGACCTGAGGGAAGAGGGGAGGGAAAGAAGTACCTTTGCTTCCTTGACAATTTTCTTTGCTACGCTCCGAATGTTCTCGTCGGTTGTGACTGACACGCTGTAGTCTCGCGCGTTCTCGCTAAGTCGGGCGCGGAGGGCAACGTGCTCCCGTGCGACGACGACGCTCTTCCCTTTCTCGCTACGCTCGGCGTCTCCTTCTAGGTCGTCATCCTCGGGTGTGCCTTCGGTGTCATTGGGCAGCTCGGTCTTGACATCACTATCACTCGCTACGTTTGTTGGGTCGCAGACGATGTGTTCTGGCAGCGGGTAGTAGTTACCGAAGGCGTCATAGACGCCATTGGCAAGATCGCCTGTTGGAAGCAGGATATCGCCTGCCGAGAGAATTGATTTGGCCAGGTCAAACCCCTCCAGCCTACGTCCATCCTCGGACTCCCATAATGCTCGAAGAGCAGCATGAATGGTTTGCCAGACTTCCTGGCGGCCGGTGACCCTGGTGTCGAAAAAGGCTTCGCGCTCATCATTCAGCTCGCGTTTCGTCCATGTCTTATCGGAAGTCCACTTGTGTAGCTTGAGAGGCCTGTTGATCTTCTGGTCTAGGGGTATTTGCTGTCTGCGGCGGCGCGATGGGGCGGGTCGGTCTTGCGCTTGGGCGTTCTGTTGCGCGGCGTCGGGGAGGTCTAGGGGGGCGGGATTGATGGCGCGAGAGGATGAGGACGGAGCGCCGCCCGGGTAGGGTGAGTTGGGTCCCGCAGAGCGGGAGAAGCAGCAGCCCTAGAGGTGCCAGAGGTGGTCAGTCTGAGATTCTGAGACAGAGGTCAGGGTCGCGGCAGTGCGGGCTTACCATGGTTTGAGCAACGCGGATCACTGCCTGTGGTAATGAGCGACTCGTACGGATTATGGACCGATAGGTAGTCGTACTAATTTCACGACGATGCCATTTCTGGCCCAGCGTCAAGGCGACGAGTGCAACGGCCGGGGTTAGGCGAGTACCCCAGCTCAGTAAAGTACGTTGAGTAGACCTTGATGCGCCCGGTCGTTTCTGCCGGTCTCGGCGCCGCTGTGGCGGATCGGGGCGGGTACCTAGTGGTTCAACAGCTTGGCGCAAAGCAAGCAGCTCGAGGAGCAGGATGATGTACTCGAGCAACCTAGAGGATGTGAGCATACAAGCCGCTGTGGCAGAACTCGGACTAGCAGAAAAGGCGGGGGGAGCTTCTTGGGATGTTACCCCAAACTTGAAGAGCCCACCCGGACATGGCAGTAAGGGAAGTAGGTACCTTGAATTGATTATGCATGTAAGCATCAGGCGTGTTCAGGTTTCCAGTCCCAGCGAAACCTTGGCCGTGTCTCATTGACGCTCTCCATGAATTTTAGCAGCAGGCGCTCCCAATGTGATGCTCTCCAGAGCCAAGGGGGGGCGTTACGTACCGTACCCTACGTACCTCAGGTAGCCTCCCTCGGGCTAAGGTATTCCAAGCACCAACGTTGCTCTAAGCTACTGCCGCAGCGAGTAGCAAGGCACTTACCCTAAGCACTCAAACGACTACTCGTACTATTGTAGTGCCAATCTGACTGACGTTGCCCTGCATCGCGCGGTAATAACGTTTCTTACCCTATTATTTCTTGCGGCCTTCTGAGGCTGGACAAGGTTCAGGTGTTTTTTTCTGTCGCTAACGCGTTCCTATTTCCGTTGCCGTGGACTGCGAACCCACCCGTGCGAGCTGCCCCTACAATCCAAGGCATTCCGGGCCCCATGATGAAGAAACTCACACGCCAGCATTTTTTCAACCATGGGAAACCAGTAAGATTCAAAGTCCTCGATCTAGCCGAGAGGCATTGCACACGTTGTGTTCAGAGCGCTCACTAACGTCATGCAGGGCCACGATGCCGAGAAGAAAGCGTGTCACTGGTGCCAACTACGATCATTTAAGACGCATAAGAAGATGCCTATATCGATCGTCAACGAAATCGACGACGAGCCACTGCCCGCGAACTTCCGGTTCATTAACCGCATTGTCTATGGGGAAGGAGTCAAGCCAGCCGATGATAGTTTCCGAAGCGGCTGCTCATGCGACGAGGCGGGGCACGACTGTCAATTCAGTGGCTGCTCCTGTCTCGAAGACATTGCCAGAGAAGGCGATGGCTACGAGGATTCAGACGTTTTACGATACGCGTATCATACGAGTGGTCGTAATGCTGGCCTTCTGCGGTCAGAACTGCTGAACTCGAGCGATCCGCTGTACGAGTGTCACGACAGCTGCGCCTGTTACCCCCAGTCTTGCCCCAACCGAGTCGTCCAACGAGGCCGTACCGTCCCGCTACAGATCATCAGGACCGTGAACCGTGGATGGGGTAAGCCATGATTGTGGAATAAAACCATACCCTATGCAGTTGTGCTGACATCGCCTCAGGAGTACGTAGTACCGAGCCGATCAGGAAGGGTCAATTCGTGGATAGCTATATTGGGGAGGTTATCACCCCTACGGAAGCAGATCGTCGTCGTGAAGCCTCCGACCTCGCGAGGAGGAAAGACATATATCTGTTCGCCCTGGATAAGTTCGCCCGACACGCCCCCGAGACCCGCCCACTGGAAGTCGACGGTGAGTTTATGGCTGGGCCAACTCGCTTCATCAACCACTCGTGTGATCCGAACTTGAGAATATTTGCCCGGGTGGGAGACCATGCAGACACACACCTCCATGACCTTGCATTCTTCGCGATAAAGAATATCGAAAAGGGCGAGGAGCTTACGTTCGACTACACCGACGGAGAAGAAGAGCACGACGGAGAGGAGTTCGACCCGCACAACATGACAGCCTGTCTCTGCGGGAGCGCGAATTGTCGCGGTTACCTGTGGTAGCTGGTGCTCAATCCACGGTGGCCGGACAGTGCGCGCTGCCGATACCGCCGGTTGCGAGGGGTGGGCGTCGGGGAAGGCCTATCTACCACTGAAGCGTAGGGAGGACCTTGGAAATCGGTACATGAACAGAGAGTCGATGAATTGGCGCGTGTTACATTAACTTTGCCTTCATTCACATTCGTTGATGTCGATCTCCATCTTGATCGCCTGTCTCTCTGCATGGACCTGTACACTGGGGAGCCGGGTCTGGCCTGCATCGACGTGCGCCTTTCCCGAGCACGGTTGGCATAGTAGGCACCATTCAGCGAGGACCGGGAATGAGAGGGATCCATCGTCGGAACAGCTGACCCGTCACGTACCAGACACCGGCAAATACGCCAATGGACAAGAGTCCTAGCAGAACAAGCATGGTGTTACGGAACCGGAAGGCCTCGTCTGCCTCCATCTTGAAGAGCTTCTTTTGCTTTGTGTGGTAATACCATCGCCCATCTGTAGCAACATTCGCTTTGGTGCGATCGTTCTCGTAGGGCCGGTAGAGGAGCGTATGTAGCCACGGTGGCAGGCGACTCGTCGATTCGGCATGGGTGTGCTTTCGCCGTAGAGCATATCGCAGGTCGACCAAGACAAGGGAAAGGAGGAACGTGACGAAGTTGATGGGCGTCATGATAAGCTGCGCACAGTTCATCAGCCTTATTCCTTTCCCTCTCTGCAAACCCTCTCGGTGTGTGCATCGGGACTTACGTTGTAAGCTGTTGAGGTAGCGCTTGATGGCGGACCATCACTGTTGCTACCGCCAACACGGGTAGCCGGAGAGCAGGGCTTTGGCCGCTCTGTGGGAGATGACATGTTGGCGCGTATGGTTGTCAAGCCTTGACTGCAACCCTGAATTGCCCTTGGGAGAAAACGAGGACTACTAAACGAAGGAAAAGGAACAACGCGCTGAGCTGGAGGGGCGCTTCCCGACGAGTCCGCGAAAAGGACCCTGGGTGCCCCATCATGCCGTCACTGCTGACTACTGAATAGGTTATTCCGGTAAGGTCCAGAATGGCTGTGCGTGTGTGTGTGCGCGGTTGCTGACGACATCGGCCGCGCCCGAAACACCGATCGATCCGACCGTGTCTGGCGTAGGCTCAGCGATCTTGAAACAGTGCAGCGTGAAGACGATTTGCATCAACGCCCCTCCCGCCCCTCTCACGGACACGTTGCTGGCCAATTAAGCGAAGCAGCAAAAGCTTGGTGATAACTGAGCTAGTTGTGCTCTTTGGGATGTTCTAGCCCTGGATGACAAGGGTGGAACGCCACCGTACCTGCAAGGAACAATTCTCCGTGTCAAAGCACAACTTATTAATACTCAGTCGAGTCTGCCCAAGTCTATAGACTCCATACTCCTCGTTCCATTCCAAAATGACACTCAAGCCCTTGTCTAAATGTTCGAGGACGAGAGGCACCCCCGGTCACTCAACGAGTGTTGCTGATGTTCAGCTGTAGTATCCCTTGAGCTCCCAGCTTGCTCAAGTCGTCCATGACAGCAGCGACTTTCTTCTTCTCAACCATGGAGCTCACCGCCACCCAGCCCTCGGCATCCAGAGCTGTTACCGTTGGGGCGGTCTTCCCAGGCGTGATCCGAGTCGCCTCTGCCAGGCGAGTGCGCTCGATATTGTACTGACACAACACATATCTTTGAGCCGTGATCACACCCCGGATACGGGCAGCGATGAGTTCCACCATCTCAATGTTAGTAGGGTTTTGCGACTTGATCAAAACTGCAGTCGATTCGACGATAGTATCGATGGCCTTAAGCCCTGCTGCCCTCATCGTCTTCCCGGAATCTGAAGAAGGTTTCCTGTTAATAAAGCCCCTTCATCCCACGTGGACACTTACCAACAAGATCGACGATACCGTCTGCAATGCCCAAAGCACAAGCCGCCTCGACACTGCCGTTCAGTACCACAATGCGTGTGCGAAGCTTTCTATCAGCGGCAGTGACTTGTGCGGCGTTTGCGTCACCGTCGGCCTCTGCCTCGAGCTTCGCGAAGTGGTCGGCAGTCAAGTTGGCAAAGCTGGTTGCAATGGTTCCGCCAATGAGATCCTTGGTCGACGCGTATCTGCCCTTCTCTGGAACCTGGACTTGTAGCTTGCAGTCCCCAAAGTCGAGACCCATCACCATATCACAGCCGCCACCAGGCGTGTCCGGGACGCCAGCCACATGCTCCTGGACTTGATCCCAACCCGCGATACCGAGGTCAACTCGGCCTGAACCGACAACTGTTGGAATGTCGCCAGCCGGTAGGAATATGAGGGCGATTGGAAGGTTCTTGACTAGGGCAATATCGACGCGGTCTTCGCGGCGGAATTCGACGTGTGCACCCTCGAGGAGATTCAAAGCAGCGGCATTGAGCCGTCCCTCTAGAACAAGAAGATTCGATTAGTGACAAGTGACGAAGCCAAAAGGTTGCTGCAACGTACTCTTGGGGACGGCGAACAGGAGCCGGCCTTCTAAGCTGGACGCGGGGCAAGTGTTAGCAGCGAAGGCGCAAATTGGGACGGCGGAGCGACGATGCGCACTAACTGGTTGACAAGATCCATTGCGATGCCAGGAGAGGAGCCCAATGCAGCTTCGTTCTATCGGGAGGTATTTTGGACGAGCCGACACTGTCGGGAACGGTGGTGGTCCAATGTTTGTCAATGTGGGTTAGAGGAAGAAACAAGTCTGGATGGCTCACCATCGCGGCCACTTGCGACAGTTAACCTAAATCCACTTCAAGTTCCAGGGCAGCCACTACGGTGCCCGCACATGTACGTTAAGGTACTTCAGTTGCATCTTAGCGGGGTGAGCAATACTAGCTAGTTAGGTAGGCAATACTGTCATATTAATTGTTACTACACACAACGAGCTGGCATTGCTCATAGCCAGAGGAGGTTGAGCTACCGTCTGCCAAGTATGTCAGGTAAGTACCTAACTAAGGTGGTGCACTGCTCGTCAAATTGGCCGCGCGTGACCGGCACTTTCTCCAGAACACCCTAGTAGTACAATTATTACGGTCTGTGCCCGCAGACAGGAGCTTTTCATACTTCATCATCAACGGAGGACGGGTGATGGCAGGCGCGCGAATTTCGTTCAACCTGAAAGTACCAAGGTGCGTAGACTGAGTCATCACATTTTCCTGGACCCCTCGGCTCCGGTGGCGGAGGTCGCACTGGCCGGTGTCGCACTCGCTGTGTTGGAATTTGCTCTGTCGTATCGTACTCAATGAGATGCAGTCTCAGCCTCGAAGGGATCGGAGGTGACTGTTCTCACCGAGACGCTGCCTGAGATGGGAAGCACTCTGTTTCCATATAGAAGCTCCTTGCTCGTCGAAACAAACCCGGTGAACTTTCTGGGCTGTAACCCTATCCGATGGGAGCTGTTGGTAGGCTAGGCACGTGGGCTCGATCTAGTAGATTTTTGCAACGAAGTGATGTAGTACTAAATGAGAATCCGCGTCAACGATCAACTCGCTCGTAAACGAATGCGTCGTTTGGCCCGCCGACGTACAACGTAAGGTAATTAATTACCTACCTGAGCACGCCGAACGGAGGGGTACTCTGCGGATAAGATGTGGCGCGCACGGAGTGTGGTGTGGCTGGGGAAACCGGGAAACCTGGAAGGGCGAAAAGGCCGTCGCAGAACCGGAGCTAAGACTTTCCGCTGTGCGACGTTGGTTGTCCCGTCTATTTGGTGCCTTCGGGTAAGTATTTCGGATCCCATGGGCCCAGTGGTCGGGCACCGGTGCCAGCTGTACATCAGACACTCCTGGACCGCCTGAGTATCTCATATCCCCCCGTTTGAATTGCCAGAGTACCGGACGTTGTGGAAGATGTCCTTCGAGATGAACCTGGGGCGGATGTGATGATTACCATTATTGCCCACCCTGTTGCCTGCTTGCCAACCCAGGGATCCCAGCGGAAGAGCGCTAGACCCGTTGCGGGAGGCTCAAGCCTCAAGGTCACTGATAGGGCAGGCTCAGGCTCACTGGCACTGGCACTGGCACCGGCACTGGCACTGACACTGGCAGGCTTAGGCTCAGGCTACCTAGGACCGAAGTGGGTCTGCCGGGAATACGGAGTAGATTCGCTGCCACCGAAAGCCTCCAACCTGGAAGCATTCAATCACGATCACTGGGACTGCAAGGGTTGAGGCACCTTAGCGCCTCTGTCGCTCCCGCCTCTCTCTCCACTTGCCGCCATCTTTGAATCCTCGACAACACGCAGCTGCGACCGCATCTGCGCTTTTACTGCCTCTCGTCGAGCTCTTCGTTGCGTTCACCTTGTCCCCGGCGGACCAAGACCTTATATCGAGCGCGTGCCCCTCAAACGGACGGAAGCTGTGGGCTTGCCGAGCTCGACCGATAGCTACTACGAAGACGACCCTCTCAACCCCTCGAGCGGCGATACGCGCGGATACTTCCTACGACAAGTTTGAATGTGATAGTTCCTATGACGCAGCTACGAAACGCTTTACGGAACGGCACGGCTTCTCACAAAGTTCTGATCTTGTGTAGCGGGCCAGGACCTTGACGTCGGGGCTACCGCGCAGGGAGCACGCCTTGGTCGCCAACCAACCTTCACACCTTCTTATTCTATGTTGGACCCTTTATAAGATTACTCAAAGGCACGTCTAGGCGGTCTTCTGGCAGTCGACAGGGGACATCTCCCAGTAGCTATGCATCCGGCAAACGAGAATGGGTACACACCCCACGGCATGTCCGAGCACATGGGCATGATGCCTCAAGACTTGAATAGCCATGCCTACCAGCAGCCTCTGCCACATGTCATACCACCATCCAGTGGTATTTCAGTTGCCACATATCATCAATCCGATGTTCACCACCGAATCATGCATCCCTCTCATCCACCCCCACCCCCTCAGCCTGCTCCGCGGTGTACCTCTCACCAGCAGCCGGCTGCCCAGCCTCCGCGCTCAGAGTCTTACGGCGGTGACAGTCATTTCAAGAAGACGGAGCACCCGACCGAGTTCTCGAACATTGAGCCTCACACGAATCGCCTTTTCCGGTCAGTTCTACCTTCCATCAACTTGTGGAAATGCAGACTGAGTGTTTGCCAGGCTAGAGGTGCTACAACAGCCAGAGCGTGCGCGCATGTGCGGCTACGGCGACAAGGTAAGCCGACTGCTGTGAATGAGACAATGCCTCTGACTTCTCGCAGGACAGGAGGCCAATAACCCCCCCTCCGTGTATTCGAGTTATCATCATCGATCCCGTAACAGAAAAGGAAGTAAACTACAGGTAAGCCAGAGTCGATCGTCCTTGGTCGAAAATTTGCATCTGATTTGATCATCAGCGAGATAGACTTTTCGACGTACAATCTCATAGTCGACTTGTGGGATAAGGATAGATGTGCCGAAAGCAATCTTTGCCGTCAACCACCTTCGGCTGGCGTGCCCAGCTCTACGACGTCTGGCTTCTCATACGTTCCTGGACCCGGGAACGAGTCTACACAAATGCGCTATGCACCCCCGTCGTCCGTTTCAACCCGAGAAATGAGCTACCCGCAGTCGAGCCCTATGTACTTGTCGGATTATGGCCAGCAAATGCCGACAGGATATGGTCTTCGTGAGTCTTCATGTCAGTTTACTGAGAGGAGAGATTTATTGACTGTCTAGCGGCACCAACATACCCTCCGAACGGTACTTATGGACCACCGGCACAGCACTTCCCGCACCTCCCATCTCAGAGATACGATCCGTCGATGATGTACGTCGAAAACAACCCGTCGTCAGCTTCGCACTCATCCGACGGAGCCAAGGGAATGATGAGCAGAAACCTCATCGGGAATGTCGTTGGGAGTGCTCACTTACTTACGGAACCTCCTCCAAGCGGACGAGAAGGCATCTGGTTCGTACTTCAGGACCTTAGCGTGCGTCTAGAAGGGGATTATTGGTGAGCATCTTCTATTTGGAAATATCTAAGCAATGACAAGCTGACAACTCCGTGCCAGTCTCAGATTCACGTTCGTCAACGTCGCAGAGACAGATCCTGCCCTCCAGCAGAATGGTTCGAAGGTAGCTTGCCGCAAGGTCCCTGCCCTGGCGTCTTGTTTTAGTAGCCGTTTCAAGGTCTACTCCGCTAAGAAGTTCCCCGGTGTTCATGAAAGCACGGCGTTGAGCAAGGCATTCGCAGAACAGGGCGTCAAAATCCCCATACGAAAAACGGGCGAAGACGGAAAGGAGGGCAGGCATGAAGTCAAGGACGAAGACGAATAGGAGGAGTTGAAGCCAGACCCGACCTTCTCGCCTGAACAGCACTGGCTTTTGGCCGTTTTATACAGTTCGAGCCTTCGTATCTGCGGGCTCTGCGCAGCCCTCCGCGGCCGAGTTGCTTTTCTAGGAGCAAAATACTGGCTTCTTGCCCAAATTGTTCGCAGCGAGTGGCAGTCACGGGCATTTCAGTCTCTGATGTTGCCCGTCCTCTAGGATGTAGCCGCGATGAGGGCTGCTGGTTTGAGACTCCCAGGACCAGGGACTGGCGTGGACTCTGGGTTATGGGGAAGCCCGAGCCCCGTGCGGGGGACGTCAGCCGACTGGTCGGTGTTCCACGGAGCGAGTATAAGCCTCCACTGCATGCCCTCAGCACAAAGTGGATTTGAATACAACACACATGCATTGGGTCTCAGCATCTTGCATAATTAGTGAAGTTCCTTCTCCCAGGGTGCCCAAGTGTGCATGTATGGGTGTCTTGAGACAGCCCGAAACGGTCGACGGGAAGCATTGGTCGTATGATGGGCTCACTGCCTGGATACGGGAGATACAATCAAAGGATGACAAGGGTTAGCAGTTGCGTGCTTCACATAAAGATGTGTGACATACCACAGCAATAAGCACTCACGATACAGTGTCTACATAAGGATCGCCCAGCTCTGCGAGACCCTTTCGTACTATCTAGTATCCAGGCCAGCATCGTTAGCTCCTGACAGAGAGACCTGCCGGGAACCCCAAAACAAGTCCAACGAGATCTGGAACCCGAAAGAGCCCGCATGACCATGAGTAGATTTAAGGTTAATCAAGTCGCGCGTGTGGGGCATCGTTGGATCGCCGAGCCCATCCAGCGGACGATTCAATTCGCCTGGTTGCGCCCACGGGGCTGACTATGACGAATTCTTTGTACGTACACGCAACTACTAACGACATCATGGGCCCTGCAAAATCAAAACCCTCGCGACTCAGGCGCTGGCGCCTGACCCAAGCAGGGCCATTCGATCTCCTTCTGCAGCACTTGCACAGCAGCAAAAACAAGGCACTACACCCAACGCAAATTGTCTCGCAGCCACGCGCACCGCCCCCATTCACTCTGAGATCTTCTTCGCCTACTACGCCCGCAAGTCAGGCTGTACAGCGAGGAGCGCGACAGTTCACTCTTCAAGTCCTTCCTTCGGCTCCGCAGCATCATGTCTGGCCTCGCTTCCCACGGCCGCGGTGGCGCGGGCAATATGGGTGATGCTACCAAGTCGCCCCAGCTGAAGCCCTCGGACCTTGAGACGCCGACCCTCAAGAAGCCCTTCGTCACTACTGGCCGGGGCGGGACTGGAAACATGGCCAAGAACAAGGACCCTGCCGAAACCCGTTTGCGCCAGGACGTTAATGCGTGAGTACCGGCCAGCGTCTCCAGCTACCGCCGATGAATATAACTGACGGCGGAACAGTGTCCCTCGCAGACCAAGCGCAGGCGCTCAACATGCCGGTCGCGGCGGCGCAGGCAACGTCTTCAAGGAGAGCGACCTCAAGAAGGAGGCGGCGGCGAGCGATGAGAAGGCTATCGACGACACCGAGTCCAGCGCCAGCGGCGATTCGGCTGAGAAGGACAAAGCGAAGAAGAACTGGCTGTTTGGGAAGAAGGCCTGAGAAATAGGTGGCACGATGAGGAACGATTTGATTGAAAAGAAAAATGTTGGAATTGCAAGCCTGGGAGTTCACGGTGGATAAATCAGACTTTTGAGAGGACGACGAATATGCGTAGATTACGAGATACCAACCCCGCGATATACCACTAAACTTGTTTATTTCCGTTCGTCTTGTCGTCCCTTCTTCGCGCCGGAGGAGGATCTCAACGTCAGTTGCCCCTTTTTGGTCCGTCACGACTATCAACTTGCTGCCTCATTGCTTCTTTGTCAAACGGTGGATCTCCTCGAAGAAATGCTTCAGGTGGTCGGGATCGACGCCAGGAGTGATACCTATCTGAGTCAGCTTTGTGCACTGGGGCGGTCTCGCAGCAGGAGTCCTTACCATGTCCGAGATTGGCGATCCACCCCTTGTCGCCTACCCAAAAGCCCTTGACCATCTCTTCAACAGCCTTGGTGATGGCCTCCTTGGAACCGTAGAGGACACCGGGATCCGCATTGCCCTGGAAGGTGATTTTGCGATCTCCTCGAATCTTGACGGCCTCGGCGGGGTCTTGCAGCCAGTCCATCCCCACCACATCGTAGCCAAGATTGCAGGCGGAGTCAAGAGCGTGCCATGCGCCCTTGGGGAAGACCGTCATGGGGACTCGCTCCAGACCCATCTCCTGCAGTCTTCCGGGGAGCTTATCCGCAATATGCTTAAGGAAGGGCTCGGAAACTTCCTTGAACGCAGAGGGACCAAGCTCTCCCGCCCATGAGTCGAACACCATAACTAGCTGCAGACGGTCAGTCCTAGAGAAACAGAAAAGAGCAGCCATGGGAGTGTGGTTGCCTTACCTGCGCGCCTGCCCGCACTTGCAATGCCAAATGCTCGACGCATACGTCCGAGATTTTGTGAAGAAGCTCTTTGGTTTCCTTGGGATATTTGTAAATCCAGGTCTTGCTCTGAGCGAACAACTTTGTACCGCCTCCTTCCACCATGTAGCAGAACAAGGTCCAGGGTGCACCGCAGAAGCCGATCAGGGGCACTCTCCCCTGCAGCTTCTTGCGCGTCAGGGTGATGGCCTTGTATACATAGTCAAGTTCGTCGGCCACCTTGACATCCCGTTTCATGACCTCGCTGTACTGGCCGTCCTGGGGGTTCTTGAGAGGGTTCGGGAAGTGCGGTCCTTTCTTGTCCACCATCTCCACAACCATACCCATGGCCTGCGGGATGACAAGAATGTCAGAAAATATGATGGCGGCGTCGAGAAGACCGGCATAGCGCTCGACGGGCTGGAGAGTGATCGTGGATGCGATTTCGGGGTCGCGGCAGCATTCGAAGAAGTCACGGTTGCCCTTTGCCTCGTGGTACTCGGGGAGATATCGACCCGCTGCCAACAGATTAGGATACTGCATGTATACAATGTGATATACAACTGACCTTGTCGCATCACCCACATGGGGGGCCGTTCAACGACTTGACCTGTCCACAGCGCAACATCTCAGCACAGCACTTCGAGTTGAGCAGGGCGGGGGAGTCTTGGTTTCACCCACCCCAAGCTGCGCGCAGCAGAAGGTCGTTCTTCAAAGGTTCGAATGTCAGCTCCATCATGTTGGCCCGTAGATTAGAAACAAGTGAGTGTGAGTTCTGGAACTTGGACGGAGGAAAGAAGCCTCTGGTCACTGTCGCCCCACCACTGGAAGTCCAAATGCCGGTCTCGAGCGAGGGGCATCCGAGGCGCCGATTCAGAAGTTCTCAGGCGCATGGCCTATTTACCGCTCCGGCTCTAGTACGGAGAAAAGGCCTCCACCACCAGGGCTCCCAGTGCCAGTGCAGCACCATGCCGCTGCCACTGGTAGACAATTGGCGAGCTGTCAGTCCATCTATCCCGCATACTGATTCTAGAGCTGATCAGCATGGTATAGGACACACACCAATCATATCATCGGGGCAGCTTTGGTTCGCATAGCTCAAATACGATACAAAGGTCTGAAAAAGATTACCTGCCTTCAGTCATTAAGTTACCGTATACCTTAGAGATATCAGCCAGATTTACTACCTGACCCAAGCATCTTCCCTTCCGTATCGACGTATTGTCACGTGACTGACACGCATTCCCCCCAAGCTCCCCAGTTGGACAGCGACTCGGCTCCACCGAGATCTCCAACCAGCATCGAAGCTACGACTTGATACTCCGTACCATCAGCTGCCAGTAAAGCCGACGGCTTGCGTAACTCAACTCCATTACCCCCGACTTTTCGGAAGCCCTTCAGTCGGAAGCCTTCAGTCTCCATTATTCGATGCGACCAGCACCCGAGCACAGCCCTCGTTCATCCTAGCGACGATGTCGACCGAAAAGGAGCTTCAGATCCGTCCGATCGTTCAAGAATCAATAGTTCACAACACGAAGGTCGGCATACTCCTCTGTTCTATACGGCCTTGAAAGCTGACTTGCACCGCCCTAGACACTGTCGAACCTCTACTCCCTCACGTCCTCACTCTTCGGCGTTACTGCAGGCATCCTCGGTCTCGAATCCTACCAAGGGTTTCTGCTGTACCTGGTTCTCTCCGTTGTTACGACTGTTCTTGTATACACTGTCAAGGTTGCCCCGGCCTCTCTCGCTGAAGGAAGGCCCGCTCTAGACACAGAACGTTTTTACAAAGGGGCGGTGCAGTTCTGGACGGGAGGCCTGATGAGCGGCCTGTCAGGGTTTGTCTTGACTTGGACGCTGTTCTACGGTCTAGTGAGGGTTTGAAAAGTCCTGCAACTTACGGAGTTTGGAGTTACCGCGGGGAAAGTATGCATCTTGACGAAGCATACACGCCAGCGTCCTGAGCCTATTTTGAAATGCAATCGCTGTTTAAGCTATTTAAGGACATGTCGCTCACTCTATGATTTCGATGACCTTTCCAACAAAACCTTCGAGTCCAGACTTGTCCCGAGTACCGCCCTCGAGCAAGATCACCGGAGATCCAAGTTCAATCCACTCGCGGGTGTTGAGTATCTCTAGAAAGATCTGGGTGCCCATCCCCCGAGAGGCTTGCCCGTCATCGTCATGTTCCATCTCTTCATTCAGAGTGAACACATCTTCAAGATCTCCACTATGTCTTGCGTTGGACACTGCAGGGCGGTGGTGCGAAATCCCACGAACTCGGGCAGTCGCTCGAACACTCGCCGTGTAGGCATTAACAAAGGATCCCACAGCAAGGTCTTCTATGTCGGCGTCGTGGAATGTAGCCGTGAATCCACTTGCCGCCTGGAGTGACAGCCCCGTGTCCTCCATATGCTTGGACGGGATCGCTAGGACCATGCCTCGACGGATGCGTGGAGATTGATTGCCTCCAGCGACATGGCCTTCTTCTTGCGAAGCTTTCGACTCAAACACAAGTCCAATAGTGCCAGCTTGCCCGGCCTCGAGACTCCGCACTGGCAGACGTAGATTTCGAATACTGACCACATGGGCGGTGTGCCATTCTCCTGCGATGGAAGAGGCAGACACTGCGTGCTTCATGGCTACCTTGGCCAGCTCTGCTGACGAGGGATGTGAGACTGACAGCCCGTAATTCCCCGGCGATGCTTTATCCTCTGCGGCAAGATTACCGGATTCGTCCTCCTCCGGTGGGAACGGCCCTACCAGAATCTTGTCTCCGATGGTCATGTTGCCGAAACGGAGATGTCCAGAAACCACGGTACCTTTACCTGTTGACAATTTCGCACTAACGCTGTACGAGGCGGGAAGACCAAATGTGTCGTCCACATGAAATAGAACCTTGGGTTGCTCCGGGTTTAGAGCGCTGCCAATAAAGTCCGCCGCAGTTGGGGCCGGAGGCAATGGAAGGCCTTTCAACAAAGCATGCAACAGGCCGATACCACTCCCATTGACTGCGCTGGTAAGCACAATAGGAACGATATGCGTCAAACTGCCGCCCCTGATGATCTCCGACAGAACCTTGCCTGCTTTTTCGACATCTTCCGTAGGGATGTGTAACAAATCTTCGTGACCCTTCTGGCCTGAGTGAAGGATCTTCGGTGTTCGGCCGGCAGCTTTGACGGTTGATAAGATCTTGGTGGCAGTTTTTTGCACACTTGCTTGCGATGCTAGGTCGAGTTTGGTTACCACCACAACCATAGGTACGTTCAGCTTGAGTGAGAGTGTTAAATGGGCCAGGTTCAGATCGACTGCCGCAGCGGCCGCTCCTAGAACTTCCCGCGCGCTCGTTGTTGCGCCTGGCTGGTGCGATCTCGACTCAGTATCGTCGGCAGCGACGCATAGGATGCTCCAGTGTGGTGCCCAGTTCATGAGACCACGTAAGACAGTGCGCCGATATCTGGGATGGCCCCCCGAGTCAGAAACGAAGACCAACCTCCCTCCTTCTGCAAAGTCATGTACGTCAAGCCATGACTTGTTCCTTTGACTGGAGGTAAGAATAGACAGGTCCTTGTAGCCAATGAGCTCTTGGGCGATAGAGCTGGTGACACCTGATGCAACTTCGTGTCGATGCTTCAGCAGATTGATCCGACTCTGTCCACGACCATTGTCCTTTTGACCAGTCGATAGAGTCCCCAACAAGCTCGATTTTCCAGAAGTAGTGGGACCAGTGAAAGTGACCCGTAATTGTGGTGTTTGAGAACTCCCTTTGCTAGGTACCGAGGCGTGAGACGAGGCGGAAGGGGGTGTTGCAGACGATGCGTTCGTGTTCTGCGCAGACTGACGACCAGTTTGACGTTTCATGCCAAGATTAGGGGTTACAAGGGCTTCGGCCACCCACAGCTTTGCCTGTCGAGTAGCTTGGTGGTGTCCAGGTTCTGCCGGGCATGTATCGCAGGTTTCGATCCATTCACAGTCGCCCACAATGACCCGACGAAGCACCTCCATGGAGCACCCAAGACTAGCAGCCATAACCTGGAGCGTCTTGAGACTCTCATTCATCTCTTCCATGGTTAATCCAACAAGTGTTCCGTCATCTGAAACCCCGATCTCGTAAAGAGCTCCCCTCGACTCCTCCAGACCCGGGATGAGTCCTTCAGGTTCCTTCAAGGAGTCCAAGTCGACATTGTCTTCTGGCAATTGCGGCAGAGGGATTTCTCTCGAGCTCGACGCGTGATAAGGAGAGGACTGTTGCAGACGCCACAACAGTTGTGTTGTTAGATGAAGCAGTCTTTGTTGACGAGGCTGGCTAGTATTCAGAGTACCGGATGCCTGAGCGCTCGTCCTGGCTTCCTTCGTCTGGTAAGAACAGTTCGTCTTCTTCGTCGTTGTCATAGACTTGTATGCCCGGCGTGGCCGGAGTAGTAGGTGAAGTTTGTATTCTGTTGGACCTTCCTGAGGCTCTGCCTGGAGTTTGGTAACCCCATAATCCGATAGAAGCCCCGAAGTAGTTGAGCCCTTCCCCAAGTCATCCTCATGATGAGGTGTGCTATTACGCGAACTTGGATCGGTCGGGACGAGCCAAGGCGAAGACACCTTAGGGGGGTCCGGGTCATAGGTGAAGATGGATGCCATGATGAATGGTGGTTTAGACTCCGTCAATGAATTGCCGCGCACCGGTGTATCGTAATGGGTGTTCGTCCAAAGGCTTCGAGCAAGATGAAAACAGTGAAGCGAGTGATCATTTTGATGAGCCGTGGACTGCTGTTACTATGGCGAATTGAAGACGGAAAATCCGAGACTGAAAACTGCACAAATTGATGGTACGCTTATACGGCCGACAGAAACATGACGATGACTCAAAAGGCGAAGGTTTCTGTGGCTCATCAGCATTCGGGCCAAGCCGTCATGCGCTGAGGTGATAGAACTAATGGATGAACAGCTGAACGTGGTATTAATAATATGTTGCTTCCAGCCAAACATGAGCGGATAGGAAGTATTATGGGGTGAGCAACGCTGAGCACAGACGAGAGTTAGCAAAAGTTAAGGGGTGAAGTCGACGTGGATGGATGCAGCAAACGGGCACCCGGGGGAAGGAGCGTCCAAACCGGGATTAGCGCGCTACTCACACACTGGACTAAACCCATACGTACGCAGTACGTACAGGTGGTGCGCTGGTCTGGGCTGGTCGGAGATCCATTGCCAGATCCCAGTTGCACTGGCCACCGCAAGCTATATGGGAAGTCCCCTTACCAGCTGCTGACCGTGAAGACAGACCTTGAATCGACAGGCGCGGTTGACCAGGAAAAGACAGTATTCGCGTCAGCTGAGCATTAGTCTATATACAGCGATTGCGGACTGGCACCGCCACAACGCGAGACGACGACGCGGTACCGCACTGTGTGGCCAAGCCACCCTTGTCGATCACTCAAATTGCTCCGTACCGTCAATGGTGTCAGAGCGACGAAGCTGAATGAGACCTCTTCCTTGGGCGTGCGCAAGTTGTGGCGAGAGCAAGGATTGGTCCGAGCTGCTCATTGTGCCAATATGTCTTGAATGCTACCAAATGCCGGCGGAACTGAGCCTACAGGCAGTACCCGGGGTACAGTGCGAGACCTGTAACGCTTTTGGGGCCACCGCTGTCTGGGAAGCTACCCAACCAGCACCTGCACCGCCACTAAACCGAGCCTAATAAGACTGAACCCTTCCGTCGAGGCTACCATCGACTGTCTGACATGATGCTTCACCCCCCTTCCCCTTCTTTTTTCTTGTCTTGATCTCAGACCTCTCTTCCTTCATTCTACAATACTATCGAGTTACCTAGGAACGCCAACATGAAGAGGTTCGGTCTTGGAAAGAAAGGCGAAGATGGGGACGATTCGCGCAGTGCTCTGTTCGGTCGCAAGAAGTCATCCCCTGCCCCTCAGTCCGACAACCCCTATGCTCGCCAAGCGCCTCAAGCGAACGATCCCTACGCAGACGAAGCCAAGTATGCCAACATGACACCTTATCAGAAGGCGAAGGTGGGTGTTGACCGACCCGGCGGCCTTCCCAATGGTCCCCAGGGAGGCTATGGGGGGCCGCAAGGAGCGCCCCCAGGAGCACCGGGCGCCCGTCAGGCTCAGCCTCATGGACAGTCGCCGTCTCCGGCAGCCAATGGCAGCGCATATGGTGCTCCTCCCAGTCAAGGGTTCAGTTCCGATCGATATGGTTCTGGAGGAGGTTACGGCGGCAATCGATACGACAACTCTTCGCAGAATCGATACAACTCCCCCGCAGCTGGGGCTAGAGGCCCAGGAGGCTACGGGGGTCTTGGACGTGCAGACACCGAAACAGACGACAATCGCGACGCCCTCTTTTCAGGAGCGCAGGAAAGGCAAACTCAGCAACATAATCAGGGACCGCCTCCACCAACGTACTCGCAAGCGGGAGGCGACCAAGGCGGCTTTGAGGGCTATGGGGAGCAAAGGGAGCTTACTGAGGAGGAGCAGGAAGAAGCGGAATACCAGTCAATTCTACAAGAAAAGCGACGGATCCAGCAAGAGAGTGGCGCCTCTGTCAACCGCTCTGTGCAGATGGCCAGACAGGCCAACGAGGTTGGTCAGGCTACCCTAGCCAGACTCGGCGCACAAGGCGAACGTCTTCACAACACGGAGAAGCACCTCGACCTGGCGTCAAACCAGAACAAGATTGCTCAAGACCGGGCTGCCGAACTCAAGACGCTCAACAGAAGCATGTTTGCCGTTCATGTTGGTAATCCTTTCACATCTAAGCAACGCCAGCAAAAAGCAGACGAGGAAGTCATGAACCGTCACCGTGCGGAACGAGAACAGCGTGAGACTACTCGTCGTGACGGCTATAATGCCAACCAGCGTATGGAGAGCAACTTCAGAGAGATGAGTCGTGCGGGTGTGCAGAAGCAAAAGACTGGCAAGAAGGACTATGGCAAGTACAACCTAGACGATGAGGGCGATGAGGCGCGCCAGCTAGAGGATGACATCGACAACGGACTCGATGAGCTGAGCGGCCAAGTACACATGATGAACATGGTTGGAAGGGCCATTGGCAAGGAAGTGGATACCCAAAACTCCCAGATCGGGCGCATTATGGATAAGGTAAGTTACCAGCCGAAAGAATCGCAGGGAACTACACTAACTCCTCGTCTAGTCCGACGCCGTTGACGACCAAACACGGATGAACCGCGAGCGCCTGGCCCGCATTAAGTGAATGACCTTGTCTCTTCCCTCACGTTGGTGAAACGACACCTACCCTTCTGGATATATGTCTTCTCTACACGGTCTTAATACGGTCCATAGTCATGAGTATAGGCAATGCTACATTCATAAATGGAGTTGGGGTTTCGTTGGGATCGCAATGATCGCCGTTTGCAATCTATGAGCTAGGCTCCAGTGAGAAGCGGCTTCCGAAGCTGCTAGCATCGGAATCGAAGCAATTATTGAAGGGAAATACAAGCACTGCATAGCAGGATAGATTGATGATTATCAACCAACCGTAGAGGGATGCCATTGTTCCAACTACCGGGTAGCTAGCACGAAATGAGACGACAGCACCGAAGTCCCCAGTTGCAGCGCCGTGTATATACACGAATTAGAATGTATTAATCTAGGATGTTGCGATTGATAGATCAGAGAAAGCAATAGCTATAGGCGACTATACTGAATACCTAATACGACAGTGGCTCGAGTTCAAACGTTAAAAATGTAGTTGGAGTGGTCAGTCCGCCCGACTGGAGTGTGGAGATTCTTAATTTTTGGCTAGCATCTTGTTTCAACCTCAACCACCACTGCACCATCACTGCCATCTCTTCTCACAATGGACGCCGAACCCCCGGCGAAGCGACAAAAGTCCGTAAAGGGAAAGGCAAACACCATCAATCTCCCTGGAGGCAACACAATTTGCCTGGACAGTTACCTTGCGCCGGATCCAACACCTAAGCCACAACTCAAGTCCCCCACAACAACCGCTCCAAAACCAAGGGCAGCCACAAAGCAAACCGGAGCTGGCGATCAACATACAAAGCCTCACAAGGCAGGTAAAGAGCGCAATGACTCTCACAATCGACAGAAACCCAAACCTGGCGGCGGCGATGACGTTCTCACCAAGGCCCGCCAGGACCTACCCATCGCACGTCACAAGATCGACATCCAGCGTGCGATGAAGAGCGGGTCCTCTGATGTGCTCGTGCTCGTCGGTGAAACAGGATCTGGAAAGTCTACTCAAGTGCCACAGTTTCTCTACGATCAGAAATGGTGCAAACAGCAGAAAGTGAAGCTACCAGGCTCAGACAACGAGGTCAACGTTGGCGGGAAAATCGCCATCACCCAGCCGCGGCGGGTGGCTGCTACGACTTTGGCTCATCGCGTCTCGAGAGAGGTTGACTCAACAACGGACAACCCCAGACAGAAAGGCCAGTCCGTGGGATACTCGGTTCGATTTGACCATAAAGTTCCCCGAGGGGCGAAGATCAAGTTCTTGACCGAAGGTATGCTGCTGCAGGAACTTCTGCGGGATCCGAATCTGCGAGAATACAGCGCAGTGATTGTGGACGAGATCCACGAGCGAAGCCTTGACGTTGACCTGCTTGTGGGCTTTCTGAAGCAAATCCTCGCAGGGGACAAAGCTGGGAGAGGCGGCATACCACTCAAAGTGGTCATCATGAGTGCCACGGCTGAAGTCGAAGTCATACGCGACTTCTTCAGCGATATAAATGCTAAAGAAAAAGGCGACGGGGGAGACACGGTTCAATTCCTGCGCATTGAAGGTCGACAGTACCCGGTCACGACTGTCTACGAACCCAAACCCGTCATGGACATCAACGACGCTCTAGTGGAAAAAATCATCAGCGTCCATAAGCAGGAGCAGTTCCCAGGCGACATCCTCGCCTTTTTTGTTGGCCAGGAGCAAATCGAGGTTGCCCAGAAACTTATCGAAGAGCGCTCAAAAGATCTCGCATCCAACGTACCTAAGGTCAAGGTCGTGCCACTGTACGGTCAGCTATCTATCGAAGCGCAGCGCGACGCCTTCTTTCCAGTCAAGGCTCCTTTCACGCGAAAGATCGTCCTGGCGACTAACATTGCCGAAACCTCGGTGACAGTGCCAGGCGTGCGATACGTGATAGATTGTGGGAAAGCCAAGGTGAAGCAGTTCCGAACGCGACTTGGTATGGAGTCGCTTCTTATCAAGCCAATCTCGAAGTCCTCCGCGATACAACGAAAAGGCCGTGCTGGACGCGAAGGTCCCGGCAAATGCTTTAGATTGTACACGGAGGAGGGCTATGGCGGCTTGAGGGAGACCGATCTGCCAGAAATCTTACGCAACGATGTCCTGGGTGCAGTCATGGCTATGAAGGCTCGAGGGATTGAGGACGTGGTCAACTTTCCTCTGATGGACGCGCCAGATGTTGAAAGTATCAAGAAAGCGATGCTTCATTTGCACTTTCTAGGCGCGATCAACGAGTTTGGAAATATGACAGAAGATGGCCACAAGATGGCCCGTTTCCCCATACCGGCACCACAAGCAGCTGTACTCCTTGCGGCAGCACGACCGGACTACGACTGCGTACTTGAGGTGATCGACATCATCTCTCTTATCACGGCTGGAGGTGACATTTTCCTCCAAGTGCAGGATGAAGAGAAGCAGGAAGAGCTCGAAGACGCGCGAAAGGAACTCCAGCGCCGTGAGGGCGATATCATAACCCTCCTTACCACCATGCAGCAATACACCGCCGAGAACTCAGACCGAACGGAGTGGTGCAAAGCCCGAGGAATCAATGGTCGCAATATGCGCCAATCCGTCATGATTCGCAGGCAACTGCGTGGGATGTGCGTAGCGCAAAAGCTTTTGGATGAGGCTCCTCCACCGGACCCCCAACCTTTTACGCCCATCAGCCCCGAAAGAGCTGAGGTCATCATCAAGTGCTTCCTGCGCGGTTTTGCCAACAAGACGGCCGTCCTAATGCCGGATGCAAGCTATGCCACCACTGAGGGGAAGCATACCGTTGCGATACACCCATCGAGCGTGCTACATGGGAAGCGTAAGGAAGCCATCATGTTCCTAGAGCATGTCTTCACGAGGAAGAATTATGCGAAGAAGGTTAGCGCTATACAGGCACAGTGGATTTTAGACGCGATGGACGAGAGATGCCCTGCGTAGGATTCAACAAGGATCTGCTACCGGAGTCATGAAGGGCGTTAACATGAGTATTAAGCCCACCTCGCGGCAGTAGTACAGGTTAGATGTAATAATGGTACAATGTACATATAATAAGCTTATGAGCTTGAATCTTCACCCTGGCCTCGGTTTTGGATCGCCTGCATGAGCTCATACAGTTGGTGTACCTGCTCGTCTGTCCCTGGTCAGCATCTTTGGTGCAGGAAAATGGGTGTGAGCCGTACCGCTCATCTTCTGAAGCTTCCCTTCCTCAATCTTGTCACCCTTCCACTGGTCGCCTTCAATCTTTTGCGCGTAAAGCTGCCACTCTGTGAGGAAGCCAATCTGCACGGTGCAAGATTAGCAAAGGGCCAGATCGGCGTGGGTAGCGCGGCGGTCCAACTCACCAGATGTGCCGGATTGTCAACGCTACGATGGGCGCGAAACTCGGCCTTGATGTACTCGTCACCCAGCAATCGCATCTCAGAAGGAAGGTGTCTCCGATGCGCCCGAAACAGACGACGATATAAGGGAATGGGAGGCAGAAGAGCCATGGGTGCTGGCTTGAGGCCCTTCCGACCAGCTTGGGCGGCCAGCTTCGCAAAGGTTGGCCGCATGACTACAGGCAGGAACAAGATGCAGCTGAGCAAAGAGACAGGATTCCCCCGAGAACGGAGATATGGCAGCGAGAGCTCTGCGATGAGACAATTCCTGATGTTGGTGAGGTCGAGACGCTGCAAGCAAATGAGGTTCGGTAGTGAGTGACCTCGGAAATCCAAGGTCGCTAATCCCAGACCCACTTTCAACTTTATACTCAGGCCCATATGAGCTCAAGAGGTGGCTACGAATTTCTCACTGGCTATTCTCCTACGCCGCCTGCGCCGAGAATACCTCACAATGGCCTTCTCATTCGGGTTCTCGGGCGACGATATAGAGTCTTCGACCAGCGAAGCGCCACCGACCCAAGCACCGCAGCCTCCAGCGCCGTCTTCGGCGAGTGCGTTCCCAGTCCCTGGCAAGGCACAGCTTCCGGCGACTCACCACCCCCTATCCTCGCTGTTATCGCAGCTCCCCTCGAAGATCTCATACAGTAATCTTGAGCTTACTTTGGATGATGGAACAGTCCTAAGACTGCCCAGGAGGGAGTTGTGGGACGTCAGGGTCCAGCTCATGGCTGAAGATGATGGCAAGGAAGGCGTGGAGGGCCTGGGGGAGCACGATGTCAAGACGGGGGTCTACGAGGGCGGTTTCAAGAGCTGGGAGAGTAGCGTCGATCTCGTGAAAGTCCTAGCAGCGGAGAAGAGTGCCGCTCTCGGTACGTCTTCGCCACTCCGCGTCATCGAGGTTCGTACCCTCTGCTCAGTCTGGTCCAGCTTCGACTGATGCTAATTATACCCCAGCTGGGTTGCGGAACAGCCCTACCTTCCCTAGCCTTATTTCACTGGGCCGTTCAGTCACCGTCAAATGCGCATGGCCTTCACGTCATCGTCTCAGACTACAACCCCACGGTGCTTCAACTGGTCACCTTGCCCAATTTCATCCTCACATGGGCCACAGCGCAGTGCGGTAGCATTCCTCCCCTCCAGGAGGCAATGGCGGAGGATGGCGAGTTGGATCTGACCCCAGACGTGCTGGAAGCGTTCCGAGATTTTCTCCTCCAAAGGAAGATCTCCCTGGACTTTGTTTCGGGGGGTTGGTCACAGGAGTTCGTTGACTTGGTGTACGGCCTTGAACCTCTGCCGCCAGAGCCATCGAATACCTGCATTTTGGGAGCGGAAACCATCTACTCTCCCTTCGCGTTGCAGGCTTTCGCCGAGACGATCCTGTACATTCTCCGCCGGAAGGACAAGTCTGCCAGCGCTTACGTCGGTGCAAAGAACATGTACTTTGGGGTGGGCGGTTCGCTGGACGACTTCGTTGCCAACGTTCAGGAGAAGGGGCTCACAGTCACCCAAGTCAGAACTGAAAATGATGGTGTAAGGCGTGGTGTTGTGCGCTGCACGCTTGAGGGGCACACTGGGTGATGGCCTTGAGGCTCAAACTCGCATCGAGTCCATAAGAACAAAAAAAAAGAGTTTTAAATGTTTCTTCATTGATTCGTTAAATTGTAATGGAGGCATGGGTGCCACGGGTATCATCCTATCCTAAACGCCAAACTGTCCATCTGGCTGGACTATGTGCCACCATGGCGACTAGAGTGCGTAATGTCAATGGGTTCAGCTACCCCTGCTAAGCCCAAGTTTTTTCGTGCACTTGGGACAAAACCATTTGCCGTTGGGCTCACTCTTGAGTCCCACGCAAGACCAGTGGAACCATTCGTATGGGCACTCGTCGTTGTCGCAGGCCACCATGTCTCCATGACTGACATTATGGCACAGACAGTACTTGCGATCGTCGTTTCCGTCTTCGTCATCGTCCTCAGCATCTGCCGCCATGTCGTCCCCATCGGCGTCCTTGCCGTCGCCCACCGGTGTGCCCCTCGACCGACCTTCGACCTCATCGTGATCACTGCCACTAACAGCATCAGATAAGTCACTCTCGGCGGTGGAGGCGGGCGAGTTCCTACTCGACGCCTTCTTGACCCGCGACAGATTCGACTTGTTGGTAGTCTTCTTTCTCACGCCGGGCGTAGGGGTTCCGCGCCGTGTACTCGAACTCGCTTTTACAGAGCTCGCCCTAGGACCAGCGCTGCCAGCCCTAGCAACTCCACCAGTTCCACCGCCAGCGCCTCCCTTTGGGGTACCAGGCCCTAGCGACGCATGCCTGGCAAGGCCGCTGGACGTCGTGGGGACACTTCCCAACCCCGAGTTGGCTCTCCCAGCGCGCTTCGTAGCTGGCCCTGCGGAGCCCTCCCGCTGCTGTCGTCCGAGAATCATGGTGGCCGCAGGTGTTGTCGGAGCCGAAGCAGCGTGCTGCTGCAGCTGATTTTGACCCTGCACTCTGACCTGAGCATGGCTAGGTAGCCGGGCAAGCGTGGGATTTGTGTGCATACTTGCGCCATTGGCCACAGGGGTGCCGCTGGCGCTGGCGCTGGCGTTGGTTGGGACGCTCGTTGGCCGGATTATGGGCGTGGTGAGGTTGGCGGCGCTCGGTCGCAGCAAAGAGGGTATCTCGTCCGGATTTGTGAAGCCTGGCTCGCTTCTGTCGACCAGCTGCTTGACCTGAACGTCAAGGCTCCGTATGTGTTTGTCCATTATGTGCTGCAACTTCTGGTTGAGAGAAATCTTTTCATTTGATAGTTGTTCAGCGCGCACGAAATTGTCGGCGATTTGCGTGCGTAGAGCATTCTCTTTCGGATTCGGCTCATGGCTCCCGTTCGTCTTGTACCATCTTTGAATTTTTGCGTCGCGATCCTCGATGATGCGTAGACATTCGCTGTATTGGCGGTCTTTGTCTGCGACCTCTTCGTGTACGAAACGGATCTCCTCGGGAAGGTTCTGCACTCGGTTGAACCAGTCGTCAAGAATGACTCCCGGGTCAAGAGTCTCGGCCACCGGCATCCTCTGCACGAAATCGATGGACAAATCGTCTCTAGGCATGATGGTAAGCGGTGGTTTTGGGGTGCCGCTGAAACGTGATGAATGCAAGCAGAGAAAAATATTGCAATGGCGGATGGAAATATGGCGGAACGTGCGAAAGAAGCGAGTCGTGCGGCGCGCTCACACGTGCACGTGCACGTAGCAATGAGAGATAGAGGCGTGGAATGCCATATGCACTCTGCCTTCGACTCTCGAATGTGCGACCACGCGCCTGGGGCTCGAAAAAGAGCGAGCAGCTGCCGCCAGAACAGAATTAGATCGAGGAGAGCAGGCGACGCGGCTGGCACTGGCACTGGCGCACATGCGGGGGTTGCGTCTCAAAGCCTGTACGCCACGAATGCGCGCAAACGCAGCTTGTATGAAGAATGCGGTGGCAGTACGTTGAAGCCGAAGAGCAACGCGGAGAAAGGCAGGCAGAAAGCGACTCGAGGAAGGGCGCAGCTCACCTCGTCCGTTCCGGTCCGATTTACGTGTCGCGAATCGCGCTTACGAAAAGTCTTGTCGTCGAGTGGCGTCAGCTGATGGACGTTGCATCCAGTGGGAGAAGGTGACCGAAGTCAGGCGTCCACCGGTCTCGAGTCGAGCGTGATTGTGATGAACGGGGTGGACGATTTGATGGGGATGCTAACTTTCCCAGAGGCGGGAGAGGTTGAACAATTTGGAGTTCCCCCATCTACAACGTCAAAATCCAAAGCGCATCAGTCAGCCAGCCCTGTCCAAGGCACTTAACGCTAGTCCATCTTGAGACTAGCTTCGGCTGGACCTGCGTTCACCTCAGTGGAACTCTAAGCCTCCAACCTCTCGTGACTCTCATTGCTCAAGCCTCACTCACTGCTCATCCCGTCAACGACATCAACGACAGAAATCACCACTTGAACCAACTTCGCCCACGAAGGCGTCCCTTACAGCTTACAGGCGTCGACTTGGGCGGGCTGTTTCTACGATACTCAACACGACAGATTCGGTACCTGAGTCTCGCGGCCCCAGGCGGCGGCGTTCCTTGTGCTTCGCTGGACATGGACATCAACTCCTACCGCTTCCGCGCTCCAAAGCCCAACTACCTACCCCATAAGCAGGACGTTGATCGCGATGACATCGTCGAGGACTACCATATTCCTTTAGGAGCCGCTAGCGAGCTGGACAACGCCAAATTCTACAGCAAATGCAAGCGATACGCACAGGAACATGGCATCACAAGACCGCAGGGCTACAACGTCTCTTTTCATTGCAACCCGGAGATGGAGAAACATCACTTTGGCCAAACGCATCCCATGAAACCATGGCGCCTCACTCTGTCCAAGAGCCTCATCTACTCGTACGGCATGTCCTTCGCCATGGACAACTATGTATCCCGCGCTGCGACGTACGAGGAACTAGCGTCTTTCCACTCCAACGACTACCTAGACTTCCTCGGCACTGTCCTTCCAGAACCCGTTCCGCGAGACGTTGATAACGCGAATCCTGACCTCAAGTTCAACCTAGGTGGTTCAGACTGCCCACTCTTTGAGGGACTGTACGACTACTGTTCCATGTCTGCCGGGGGGGCTCTCGATGCCGCCAGGAAACTTTGCTCGGGGCAGTCAGACATCGCAATCGCATGGGGAGGCGGTCTTCATCATGCGAAGAAAGCCGAAGCCTCTGGCTTTTGTTACATCAATGACATCGTCATTGCCATACTGCAGCTACTTCGCTACCACGCGCGCGTGCTGTACATTGACATCGACGTCCACCACGGCGACGGAGTTGAGGAAGCTTTCTTCTCGACCGACCGTGTGATGACGGTTTCTTTCCACAAATACGACCCGCAGAACTTCTTCCCGGGCACTGGTGCTCTGGATGACAACGGACCAAAGAGCGAGCACAACGCCGGGTCACATCACGCCATCAATGTTCCCTTGAATGACGGCATCACCGACGATCAATACGGCTGGCTTTTCAACAAAGTCATTGGCGATATTGTGGACAAGTTCCAGCCAGGCGCCATAGCTCTTCAATGTGGCGCCGACTCCCTTGCCGGTGACCGACTCGGCAGGTTCAACCTCCAAGTCCAGGGCCACGCGGCTTGTGTCGAGTTTTGCAAAGCGAAGAACTTGCCCCTGATCCTGTTCGGCGGCGGCGGATACACACCAAGAAATGTAGCCCGGGCGTGGACCTACGAGACTGGCATAGCCGTAGGGTGCAAGGAACAGCTGGTCAACAGTCGCAGGCTCCCCTCCCATGCCCCGTGGAGAGAGCATTTCCGACATGAAACACTCCTTCCAACATTGGAACAAATTCTTGGCGAACCCCGCCAGAATCGGAACACCCAGAAGAAGTTGCAGGACATAGTACAGCATGTCACGGAGCAATTACGTTTTGTCCAAGCTGCGCCCAGCGTACAGATGCAAAAGATCCCTCCTGACTTGGCAGGTCTGAGAGACGAAGTCGAGGCGAAAATGAGGGACGAGAACGAGGTCAGGCGAGAGAACATACGCAAGAAGCAAGAGGAAGCAATCGGTCAACGCATGGAATTCTGAGTTGTTCACCATCTCCCAGCCGTTTGGAGGCTGCACTTTACAGGGTGATCTGAGCTCGAAAGCTAGGCTTTCCGGTACCTCCAAAACCACCAAGTCATACTTCACGAAGCACAAAAGCAGTTGAATGCGCACATTCTCAATCGAGCATCGACTCTTACGAACGCCTTACGATCTCAACCCCTCCGCGTACCTTACTCTCAAACTCCGTAGGATGGGGCGCAACTCGCATTAGTTGCGCCAAGGTCAGCCCTAGTAGCCAGGGCCCCATGCTCGTCAAGTCCGAACTCATAACCCTTGGGTATGACCCCCGGCCTCTTTACGTGCGCTCCAGAAGGGGAGATTGGGTCTAATAGGACATGCCACTCTAGTAACACCTACGCCTATTTCAAGGCTCGCTTACATTCGGCCTAGGAAGCAGGGAACGTGACACTTACGAGGCGGCTGCCATCCTTCAAGTGCGTTCCGTTGACAGGTCGAGCGTGCGGAGCGGTTTCCGGAAGATCCGAAGATCTGGTCCACCCTATGGGACCATCATGCCGGGGCGAGTTTCAACCAGCAATGCTTCGACTGATCCTTGGTGAGGCCCTGGCAAGCTGACTCTGGACGTTGAAGTTGCATGGCATATCAGCTCATGGGATGCAAGACCCATGGCTTTCGCGATGACAGCTTACAGGGTCTTTCTGGACGCAAGAATCCTCCGGCCCCTTGTTATTAACGGTTGCCTACAAGAGGACGAGATCTCATTTTGCATTCCAGTTATATCCATAGCTTTTCTACGTAGCCACCGGACGATACACCCATCAATTCACACCTCACTTGTCCGTCGTTGTGACCATGGTTCTCACCAAAACGTACCTTGTGGGCTTGGCTCTCGCCGACGCTGCGGCGAAAGCCAACCCGCTAGCCGACCTCGAACCTGAAGCTCCTTGGCAGATCTGCCTCCACGATCCCATCCGCCATGCTTCTGCGGCCGACTTCGTTCCAAGCGAGGCCGTCGTATTCGATATTGATATGTCTCATGCGCAAGACTTTCCCACAATGATACCCAATCTCAAGGTAGGCCTACCGTCCCTGACTGATCCCGATGGAACGGCTCCTGACTTCGTCACCAGAAAGCCAACAAGACTGTTCTCTGCTACTTCAATGCCGGCGCCGTTCAGTCCTGGGATGCAGACCTCGACTCTTTCCCCGAGGGCGTCAAAGGGCAAACTTTGGGCGGCGATTACACGGACGAGTGGTATATAGACATCCGTGATGCTCGCGTCCTCGAACTTATGAAGCGAAGACTCGATGCTGCCGCCGATATAGGCTGTGACGGCGTCGACCCTGACAATGTGGACGCATGGGTCCAGAGCGATGGGGAAGACATCACCGGATTTGGCCTCACGCCGGAGGATTATGCCTCGTATCTCGAAGAGTTGGCGGAGTACGCACATTCCATTGAAACACAAGCAGGCTACAACTTGCTCGTCGGGCAGAAGAACGCCCAGTCTCTGGCCTCCCGTCTTGTGAGCACGCTTGACTTTGCTGTTTTGGAGTCTTGCCGCGAGTGGGAGTTTTGCGGCGACTTCCAACAGTACGTTTCCGCGGGCAAGCCAGTTTTCCAAATTGAATACCCAAAGTCGATCTTGGAGCAGGGGGAACTAAGCCAGGAAGATGAAAAGCGTTACTGTGGTGGAACCGGGCATGCCGATGAGGGCTTCAGCAAGATTCTTAAGAGAGCGAGCGCGCAGCTGGATGGTTGGGGTCAATTCTGCGGGGGTGAGAGTTTCGAGCAAGAGACCGGATGGTAGGAATACCTCGCGTATCACGCTCAAAGACGCTTGTTTGATGTAACCCGTAGTATTTAAAGCGCCCCTATCCGTATATAGCACCAAAACGCCAGCATGTACATTCAAAAGAGAAATCCCAGAAAATCATTGAATCAATCTATACTTTCGAAGGCTCTCCAAACCGAAGTCTCGAGACATATATCATGTACGCTGAAAGTTACATCGAAGCCTCTGCTCCATCCACCACAGTCTAACGATTGATCCGGCGCATCTGCACCGCAACGAACACTATCAGGGCCACACCAACGGCCAGGCCCAGCGTAAGCAATAGTAGGTTGACGGGTATTGGGTTCCCGTTAAAAGTCTTATGGAAAAGCACATCCAAGCCTGACTGTGAGAAGTTGAGAAGACCTGAAAGACAGATGATCAGGCCATAAACGGTGCCGAAAGTGCGGAAACCGAAAACTTTGGCGCTGTAATCCGACACAGCGGTGTAGTAAAAGGGCCGGTAGAGGACGAAGAGGACGATGTTGGCATAGGCGGCCCAGGCAAAGGGGAGCACACCAAGAACACCAATCAGAGTGGCGATAGTGACGAGCACGGAAAGTACGACAATGGTACTGGTGTGGTCCAAGATCATGCCAATAAAGGGGATGGAGAAGATGCCACCCACAGGCAATGCGATGTCGAAGAAGTTGTTGATTTCGACAGCCTTCTGGTAGTCGCCGAGGAGAGCCTTGTACTGCGGTCGGATGGTAGCGACAAAGTAGTTGATACGTGTCATCTGAATGACGGTAAAAAGACAGATGAGAATGAACCACGGCGAGGTGATCTGCTCTACGACCGTCTTGTCATGCATCACACCCCAGACGCCCGACGCAAGATTCTTCCGCTCTTCCCTTTCGACCAACTCATCTCCCTTGACAGAGCCAATAAGGGATTCGATCTCACTGAGGACGTTTTCGCGCTCTTGGCGCTCCTCTCGACGCTGTTCCCTGAGCAGCTCTCTCTCGTCTCTCAACAGTGCCGTCTCCTCGGTCACCTGATCGTCGAATGGTGTAACGGCTTCACCGACATCGTTGGCCAACTGCGCGTCGTCGGCCTGATCAACCAGTTCACCCACAGTCTTGTAAGATTTGCTGGGCATGATTGTAAGCTGCACGATGAAGATGACAGCGGGTACCACAAGATAAACGAGGAAAAACCGACGATGGTCGAAGGCGCCGTGGGTGGCGTTGTAGATGAGGCGGTAGATCAAGAACATGGCGCTAGAGGAATCGAAGGCTCCTGTCAGGAGTGCAAGGATGAGTCCAGACTGTCGGGGGAAAGCGTTGGACAGCTGAAAGGACGATATGAAGGTGAAGGGACCTCCAAGAGCAAGGAAGAGATAACCAGGTAGAAAGCCATCAAACGGGAGGTCCTCGGTGAAAGCCAGGAGCAGGGCACCGGCAAACAAGAAGCCGCTCCCTATGATGCCGCAGACTCGAGGCCCAAAGTTGTCAAGGATAGCGCCAATTGGGAGAGCGGCGACGTTGGTGGCCACAGCCGCGACCGTGAACATGAGGTTGAGGTGGATCTCAACGCAGGTATCGTCGTTGTCGTCATCCCCGGGACACTCATCCTGATACGCGCCTTCGTCGATCAACACGGGCTTGATCGCAGCATAGCCGAAGACGATGCCGGCGGCGAAGAGACAGTATGTGACGGCGGCGCCGATTTGCACTGCGCCAGTCAGCCTCGCGGTATCTTAACCTTGATCGTGTAACGGGAACCTACAGAGCCTCTTCCATTGGGGCACCTCGAAGGCGCTGACGGGTTCCTCATAGGCTGGGGTCGAGACTCCAGACAACCTCCTGCTTAGCGAGCTTGGTGTGGGCGAACCCCGTCCTTGCTGCGGCTGGTAGAAATGGTCGTGGTTATCGCTCGTCTTGTTAAGCGCTGGCTGTGGCGGATCCCATTCCTGAGGCACAGGGCTAAAGCTCAAACGACGTGGGCGATGAGATGCGTCACTGCCACGGCGTACGGAGTGGTCCGTCAACGTCTCGATGCTACCGATTCGATTGAGAGACATGGCGCTTCTTGGAATTGAACAAGGCCTGCCGATGATGGAGGGGAGAGGTCGGCCGCTGAAACCCCGGCAGCTATCGACAACGGCGACGACGACGACGCCTCGCTGCACAGAGCAGTGACTCGTGCACCGCGACAACCGTTCCTTAGCCTGAACCAACGGGAACCCTGGGAGGACGCAGGGATAATGGAGTACAGATGCAGGTCTCAATACCAGATCTGCCAACGATCGACCAACAGAGAAGAAAGTTGTCTGCTGAGCACAGCCTGAAAGTAGTACAGGAGCACCAGCGCAAACAACTCTGGCCCGCAAAGAAATGCGCAGACTTGAAGGGCTGGCGAGGCTGCAGTCGTAACTTGAAGCTAAGGTGATCACGTCGACCAGAAGCTCAGGATGGGAACGGACCGCAGGCTGGAACTTGAAGGAGATCCTCTTCCGGTGGTCGGGGCGGATTGTCCGGCGTATCTGTCCGTCTCGTCACCGAGGTACCTGAGGTAAGGTGGCAGGCTGGGCGTGCTCTGTGAGGGCCAAGGCAGCAGGATGACGGCAGCTTTGAACAGTTGGATAAGTTAACTCACGCTGTGACACGATGGCAACGAGCTCACATCCTCGAGCCAAGATGTCAGCATGGAGTCGGCGTCGACACGGCCAGAGCTTAAATATGACGGCCTTGACTTTCGGTGCCGTGTATATTTTCCACCCGCCGCTGCCACCAACATCAAGCTCTGTCTCTTCCCCGCCATTTTTTTTTTCTTCCCTTCCCTTGTTACACCGCGTGACGGCACACCCACCGTTGAATTGGCCGTCGTGATTGGGCTCCCAGATCCATCACATGCGGTGCGACCTCAGCATCGACGTCTGGACCTCTCATTCGGATCCATCATCTCGGGAACGCGCCGATAAGTGAGCAGGGGAAAATTCTTCAACTCAGCCTTGGCCGACCGGGACCGGGACATCGCCAGCAAATACCTAGTTCCTCGGCGTACGGCGACCCCGCTGGCCCGGAGGCGGCCGTCTCACACTATCGCGATACGGGAGTTTACATAGGTGAAGCGATAACACACGATAACGCACAGTTGGAAGCGAGACGCACATCCGCGAGCGAAGGACAACGGGAGAGCCGATTCGAGCGAGCATCAAGATATAAAACATTAAGATCGATCCAGTATCCTGGCTTGCCAACACCTTGCCGTGTTCGACGACAGCCCCGGGCGCCGAACAAGGGGTCAATCAAAGCAGCACAACACACCGCTATCCAAGACGAGCGATCAGGGGTCATGAGAAAGTAAGACTCGTGGATTGCGGAGGAAGCACAGTGAATCCTCCCTCCGAGCGCTCTCGCCAGCCAAAACCCTCCTCCAACACGCGACGCCGCCCTCCTACTGCTACTGATAGTAGTAATGCTTCCTGACCCCTCGACACAGGAGCTGACACGCTGTTGACCAACAATATCCACAAGAAAATCCAAAGCGAGACAACATCGAAAATGCACAAGCCGCTCAAATGGGCGTCTAGGACTTGAACAGACGGAAGGTAGCCTTCTGGCCAGCAGCGACACCAGTCTATGGAGCGAGTCAGCATGAGTGTATAACCCCGTTTCGCAGTGAATTGCGCTTACCGTGCAGCCAGTATCGTCACCACCGCTCCAGACGCCGTCAATCAGCGAGCACTCCGAGTTTCCACCCAAGATCTCGACATTGTAGCCGAGCTTGCCGTGGGTGTTCATGGGGATGTTCTGGAAGATGGACAGCCAGGTGGTGCCGGCATCGTAGCCAACGCCAATGATGACGGGCGCCTTGTCGCCAGCGCCTGTCAAGTCGATGGGGGAGTCCCAGACACAAGCATCCTCGACATCGTAGCCTTCCTTGTTAAGGTAGTACTGAGCAGAGGTCTTGGAGTCGTCCCAGATGTAGTAATCCTGCTTGGGGTTGCAGAGCTCAAGAGTCTCGCCAGGGTTGGGGCAAGTGGGGATGACCATGGACTCAGTTCCGGGGTAGTCGGTGCGGCAAGTGCAAGCAACCTTGTTAAGTTCGTTCTTGATGGAGATGCCGCCCTCACCCTTCTCGCAAAGGTAGGTATCGCCGTTCTCATTCTTCTTGGTGAGCTCAAGCTTGCCGTCGCTGTTGCAGTAGAGTCCACCGATGGACTGCTTCGTGGAACCCTGAGCCTTGGGGTACTGGGACTTCTGGTATCCGGGAGGGCAGGCGTACGAGCACATGCATCCCTCGGAGCAGGAGTCACCGACAATGCCCGTGACAATGTTGCTGATGCTCAGGTCACCGACGCTGTAGTCGGGCACGAACTGGAGACCAGACCATTCGCTGGTGCCCAGCCAGCTGAGGCCGACAGCACCGTAGTCGGAGGGGAAGTGAGAGCAGTCGATCTCGCCGTCGGGGAAGGGGTTGGTCAGACCAGAGCCGCCAGAGCTGCCACCATTGCTGGGAGGAGCGGGCTTCGGGGAGGGCGACGGCTTGGGCTTGGGAGCAACCGAGGTGGTGGGCTCAGGGGGCGGGGAGGAAGAGGTCGTCTTCTCGATGAACTGAGCGCCCAAGTCGGGAGCCTGGGAGGTGGTGGTAGGCTTCGGCGGGGGAGGAGGAGGCTTGACAGTCGGGACGCTCTCGCCGACAACCACGAAGTTGCCAAGGTCGATGCCCTCCTTGGCCTCTTCGCCAGTAAGGAGCTCGCCGTTGAGCTCGAAGACGGTCTCGACAGCGCCGGCAACGTAGACGGTGGCGTCGGCACCAGCGTCCTCACGCTTCTCGACGGGAGAGGCGTCCTTCTTGGCATGGAAGTGAGCGTGTTGGTGGTGGTGTCCTGCGGCGGCGACACCAGCGACCAGAGTGGCCGCGAGGGTGGTCTTGATTGCGTATCTCATGGCTGCGGGTTACAGATGCGGGATTACTGAGGTCGCACATCATGTTAGTACACTGATCCGTCTGTCGCTTTTGCATCCAAGATAGTCAAAGGGGGGGATCGTCGCGCATTGGGGCACCGGGCGACAGGTTGGGCGGCCATGCTCGCTCGCGGCTGAGGGCAAAAGGGGAGGCGGCTGGTACTCACGAGGCGCGTAATCGAGGTTTTGTTTATCGTAGCGAGCGACGTGTGCCTGGAGCGTAAAGAGAGTGAGGTTCGCGATGAACCGGTTTAAGGAGCGTGGGTGAGAGGCAGGACTCTCAGTCGGTGAGCAAGCAACGCGGTAAAGGAGCAACGAACGCCTGGCGGATTGAAGGAGAAGAGAGGAGCGACAAGAGATGAGATGCCCTGGGATGGAGGATGGGATCCATTTCCACTTGCAAGGGTGTCCAGGGGCCGGACCAGGATGGGCTTGGCCCGGCGTGTCTGGGAAATTAGCAGACCACCGTTGGCCATCAATCGACGAGGCACGGCGCCACATTCGCCCAACCCTCACCTGAAGCAGTCGCGGTACATGCCAGCGGGGCCTCAAATACCTGGTCTTCATAGCAGCCGGTGTTGAGCACCCGTGTCGCGTTCTGGCTGCGTCTGCGTACTCACCCTTGATGTCGCAAAGTGCGATCGACGTTGTTGACAGGCGCCGGCAAGGCCATGTCGTATTGCGGCATCTAAGTATGGTTGGACGCGCGGGAACGACGTGGAAATGAAGGGCTTCAAGGAGAAGCTCTCCTCTTCCGACCCGTCTATTGATTTAATTACCGGCGACTGTTGCTCTCTGGCGCCAATCCGTCGTGGATTACGGTGCGGTGCTCGTAACCGTCCGCAAAGTTCCTGGTGTCGCCGACATGTCGAGACTCCCGTGTGCAAATCATTGCAATCAGGCACAGCCCCCCGAATCTCGTTCCTGACGCTAAGCCCTTCTCAGTTGCCCAGACGCGCGGTCTCTCAAGGGCATTTCCCAAGCCTCCCTCGGCTTCTCCACAGGCGCTTCAATCAAAGAATCTGTCAATGTTAACGCTGCAGAGGCAGAGAGGTTGGATCAAAAGATTCTTCGTGCGGTCATACTGCGTGGGATACAAGCTTTGCGTACTCCGTATGTACAAGCATCTGTACTATATCTCTGGACAAGTTCACGCCCATGTCTGCTACAGCGAAGTGTCGCCAGCCAAATCGGTGCTATCACCAGTGAACGATAATCACGCGGTCAGGGAAGACATGTCTTCACCTGCTCGGGCCGGTACCGACGTGACGCCACCGCGGTTCCAGACTTTTGCGCAGCCTCGCGAAATCCAGATCATGCAAATACGACTCAACAAGGTAATGCCTTTAGGACCAGTCTGTAAGTGAGCCCTGCGTCGCATTGAGAATCAAGTGTCCACGACTGCCAGAATTCCAACCGTCCCAGGCGTTTGCCCAGCTTCCCATACCTCCATGTTCCCCCATGATCGATCAATGCCCGGCCCGGGCTCTGAGCCTAGCTACGTCGTTCTAGCATGGTTGCAGTTGGACTTAAGGTACTTGTCTACTAGCAGTGCTTTGTATCGTATATACCAAGCAGCAGGGGCAATTGCCAGTCTAGCATGTTGCCCAGCACTTTGAGGACCAAAACTCATCGCCTCGATGGCCATTGCTCATCCTCCAAATACTACACTCCAGCTTACCGACTGCACCGTATGCGCTGGGCCGTAACTTCTCTAGTATCTCAGTTAACCCTGAATGCCCGGCGGCGAGTTGCATCAGCCGCAGGCGAGTGGCCCTGAGCTAGCCTAGAGATAGCCGACATCTTCTGTGCACAGTCGCGTTGACGCAAGTTTGATGTTATGATATGATGCGCCGGCCGATCTTTAGGACAGACTTGGTTGACTCGGATGCTACCGACAATGCACTGCAATTGCAGTATTTCTCCGTACGCTCATCCGCTACGAAGTGCAGGGATACCAGTCTTGCGCCCTTCGACGGCGATCCGGCCGCGTGCCGTTTGATCTAATACCCCATAGGTCCCGGCTGGCACCATCCGTCCTGTGTCTTCAGATATGGTTGTCGAATGCGAAGGGCATCAAAAAGAGCGCGATCTGCCTCCGACTACTTTCCTCCCGACAGACTGTTAATAGTACTAGTAGTAGTAGTAGTAGTAGCAGGTAGTCTAGTGGACAGGAGTTTGCTCACGGAGTGAAGACATTCGAGGTCGATGCCCTTGTTCCTCGCCACCCGGACACACCTCCGACAGGATTCAGCGTCTGCAATACTCAACCAATATGTCCCACAAGCTGTGGTGGCCAACGAACAAGATCTACAGCGTTGCCTCTCCCTGGTCGTTTTGCCGCTCACAGACCCGCCGGGCCGCCACAGACTGCTCGCACGGTTGGAGCCATCTCGATACGGCAGATTGGGGCCAAAGGCCTGACAGACGATGCCACACAACAACGCTGATCTCCAAGCACCCTTCCGGTGAATCGCTAGTTACCCTTGGCAAACGACAGGTTCCGACAGGTTCCCCAAAGCCACCCAAGCCTGCTTGGGTTGGACTCGTGAGGTTGCGTCTACAGAAACGTCATAGCTCCGGGGTGGCGCTGAGCCGACGCACTGGCTCAACTTCCGAGGTGCTAGTGTCAATACGGCCAAGTCGCGGTAGTTCTCTCGATGACCTGCTCGATCTCCGTGGCTGAGTGCCTGGGGAAGAGAAAGTCATACGTCCCGGCCACTTCTGAAACGATTCGCCTACTAATTTGTCACCCTCAATCAATCTCAGCAGCGAATTGGTTGCTCGATGACAGTTGGCCACCATCGTCCTTCTCGATCAGATCCAGGCTCCAAGGCGACTGGTGTGGCGTTCCTTTACTCGAGCTCGCTGTATGGGGAAAAGCGCCGCTGAGCCTTCACATTAACCAGGCCAGACTGAGATCGCATACAATAATACAATCGTACTGAGCATAAGCCCATGCAACACCATCCCAGACCCAGAGGGAAAGGCTTCATCACTATATCTGCCTCTGACGCTCTGTCGGCGGTGGGCTGCCTCAGGCAACATCGTCTCCGATTCTCCGTGGGAGCTTTTGTCCCTCAACCCCCATCGATACTGATAGCACGGCGGGCAAAATACTTAGGTCTTTAGGAAACAGATACCTAAAGCAAGTCGACGCACCGCCACTTGGACTGTCTCAGGTGAGCGGCACGGCGACACGAAGAAGTGCCAATGCCTTGGGCCAGCTCCAGAAGCAGGCGATGAGCCACACAGACAGGTGCATCCGCTACCACCAATAGGAAACCTACGGTTGGGGCGTCAGACGGTAGACAGTGGAAGGCTTGGCTGAAGAATCCTAGCGGTAGGAGTATCAGCCACACCACTACTCGAGATATCCAACGGAATGGGGAGCCTCGCAAACATAACCCTTCTTCACTTCTTCACAAGGGGCTGCCCAGGCTCGTGCCCTAGATGATAAAACTGCGAATGCGAATAGCGCGGGCATCACGAGTCAGTCTCAACTAGAAGACACGAGGTGGGAGGGGACTGAACGTGAAAATTGTGCTTGAACGGCTGCAAAAACCTGAAAACAGGTCTTGTACAAAGCAAACGGTGGCGCCGCCGGCTGCTTAACCACAGCACAGTCAGCACCTGTGGAGGACAGTGCGCGTCCGTGCGCAGATCGTTATCCGGTTTTGTCCAAGGCCTATGTGAATGGGCTGACGCGCGACGCTGTTGTGGTGGCGCCACAATTCACGCTCCGTCTTGACAGCCTCGAGTTGCCAAGTCGAGGCTGTGCCATTTGACGAAGCAAGAGACGCGCGTGTCTCTGTTCAATTCGCGCATGCTGGCGAGAGCAGAGTAGCGCTTGTTCACTCCTCCTGCTCTAGCATTGCTCGATGCGGATGGCCTCGGGCCCGTCACCATTACCATCATCATCCATTTTTCAGAGAACCGACTCATCTTGGTTAGGTAGGGTTTGGTGAAGGGGGTGTGGCACAAACAAGAACGCCGCCGCCTCAAAGTGGAGTCAGTACAGCCAGCAGTGGCTGGGGCTCCCTTGCACTCCAGGCTTCCTCCCCTGGGTACGTCGCTCGCATGTACCCAGCCGAGGCCGGCGGTTGTTTTTGTCACGTCACGGCTCTTGACGTTCGTGGTGCCCACGCCCATCCCACACCGAATCCCTGCCCAGTCAGCTCGAGTCGCTGCTCAGCCGGGACTTGATTGACATGTTCTGCCCTGCCAGTGGCTGAAGACTAAGTGGATCCCGACGCCTCGTTCGACCTGCTCTCGCGCTCCCAGGAGCAGACCTGGGCCTGTCACACCTGCACCTGCGAAGCCCCAGCCCCAGTGCCCTCTCAAACAACATTCTCTCCTCATCGTCCAGGTTCAGACTGATTCTTGAACTCACCTCTCACTCCATCATCGCATTTACACACAAGCACCGGCAGGTACCACCAATTTTTCGCTACTTTCGAGGGAGCGGCAGTTGTCATTCTGTCCCTGCAATCCTACGCAAGATTTGCTCAAGTTCGTCATAACAGTCTGGTACGAATACGCTTGACCAGACCACAGCAAGCTCTCGCCACGGTCATCAGCCACACCTCCAAGTCCGCGCCTCGACATGCGTTCTTGAGAAAGCTCCCATCACAGAGCTCACCAACTCCCCTCGGCCATACCCAGAGGCCCAGAAGTTGCAAGAATCATTGTTCATGGCATCCGACGCAGGCACCGTCGCGACCGATCCTCCCTCTTCCACTCGCGTTGCAGCAGCCCCTCCGGTCGGCGTTATCCCTTCAACAGACGACGCTGCGAGGCTGCTAAAGCGACAGCGCGAATCTACACCACCGTCACCTCATTCGCTCACATCGCAGCAATTCAGTGTTCTCGGCTCGCCCGCCAAGTCTGCTCGACTTGCTCTTGCGACCGGCGCATCGCCGCCGCCGCCACTGACGGGCGCCGCAGCCCTCGAAGACGAGCGGCGCCGTAGAGAGGCAGAGGCCGCCTCCAGCCCACCCGCCAGCAGCGACAATCCGAGCCATCGTGTTCTCGCGTCTTTACTTGCGGGCGATGCCATGAGCCGACCATCCGACGCGCCGCAAGCCGTTCCTACAGCAAATATGGATGCCGCTCCGAAGCCCGCGCCGTCCCTCGCCATACCGTCGGATACCTCCGAACGATTCGGCGAGGAGGATGATACCAGTCCACAGAGCGTGAATAGCATCGCCGGCGCTGGGGTCACGGCCAGTCCGACTCCAATGGAAGTAGATGGTAAAGGGGACAACGGTATGGGTCATCAGGTGGCGGGAGAGGAGCGATCGCAGCCCAGCTCCCTCTCGTATCCTGGATCTTTGCAAGCGAGCGGCAACATGGCTGATCCGACACCGCGGGGAATGAGCTTCCCGATGCCTGGGCAGACGTCGCCAACTTCGTCTGGGAACAAGAAGCACAAGTGTCCCTACTGCAACACCGAATTCACGCGCCACCACAACTTGAAGAGTCATCTTCTTACCCACAGCCAAGAAAAGCCATACGTCTGTACGGAATGCCCCTTGCGCTTTCGCCGACTGCACGACCTCAAGCGACATGGCAAGCTTCATACCGGGGAGAAGCCGCACATCTGTCCCAAATGCGATAGAAAATTCGCCCGAGGGGATGCGTTGGCACGACATAGTAAAGGCGCGGGAGGCTGCGCAGGACGCCGGTCCAGCATGGGAAGCTTCGCAGACGGCGACGACTTGGAGGGCAACACCATGGGCGAAGGCGATGATTCAGCCATGTCTGGACTTTACGACCACCCTGATGAGGACGAACTCCGCAGGCAGAGCATGCCGACCATCAACACCCAGCAGGCGAGTGGCAGCGAGCATGACTACGCAGCCCATGCCCGAACGTATCCACCAGCTGCTCAGCGGACGCAAGGCAGTGGGCTTTACCCACCTAACGTCAATCCATCACATTCGAACAGTGGTGCTTCGTCAAGCGTACCAAACAGCACGGGAGGGGGGCACACACCGAACACAAGCGTTTCCTCCGCTCCCATAGCCGGCGCCAATGCAGCCATGTATTCTCAGGCCGGCATGACAGAGAGTCCCAAACCACTAAGCCCATCCATTGCGGGCAATGATTCTAGCAGTGCCAACCGCCAGCGATCGCCGGGACTATCGCAGCAGCTGCAGCAGCAGCAGCTTGGTCGCAGGCAGTCAGAGATACAGTCGCCACATGGTGGCCAGAGCCAATCTAAGGTGCCAGGCCTGTCGCACCCTGGCTATACATCAGCAAACGCCGTAGGTGTAGCGCACGGACGCACGCCCAGTGGCACGAACAGCGACAGCAGGAACATGTTCGCGCAAAGCGACCCGAGCGTATGGGCATATATCAACGCGCTGGAAGATAAGGTCACTTTGCTCACTGAGAAGGTGGGCTCACTAGACCAAGAAGTGATTGCGCTCAAGGCGCAGCGTGCTGCCACGGAGGGCGAGGCTGTATCAACTTCGTAATGCGACAAGATTCGACGCCAAATTTGATATCCATTGTTTCGTGTCTTGTCATGGGGTTCTCTGATTCTGTACCTTCGTTTTGTTTCTGCGCAGCTTTCATTACCTGTCCAAGAAGGGTCCAAGAGGCATGGTGCCCGTCGGAGGCGTCATTTCGTTCGTTGTTATTCGGGCTTGCTTTTTATTCAATGAGTGAACGGGGGAACCTGCGAAAAAAAGAGATGGCGAAGGGGGCATGTTGATATATTATCCATTTCGTCTGTCGTGTGTTATTAGACAGGCGGATACTTCTCGCTTCTCAGCTTGTCAGATAGGTGCCTTATGGCTTGAAACAGGAGGCTTGGTGGTTCAAATTCTTCTGTCTACAATGTGAGATATCATGGAGCCAATCCGCTACTGTTGAAGGACTCGACGTTTTGCATCGTGGCTCTTCCGTAGTCAGCTCGGGGTATCGGCCGGAACATGAGGTCACGCTGGGCCGGTGCACTCTCACGTGCTTCCGGTGGGAGGTGATCGACGTCATTGGTGGGCCGCTTTAGGTTGAAGCTTGCCGTGGCTGCCGACGTGAGCATCTCACCAACGCAACGTTCGGTGCTTGTTGAAGCGTAAAACTTTACTTCTCGTGCCAATCTTGTGCAACCTGGCAGGCTGATCCCCTGATTCCTCCACCCAGGATCATCTAGAACCCGAAGCAGTCGAAGGCCTACCGATTCTTTGGTACGCGCATTCAAATGGCGACTGCAGAAACACAAAGCGCAGGGCCCGCGCTTGATTGTACGTCAACGCTCCTTTGGCTTCCCTGAGCTTTCGTCCACAGAAGGCCCAACGCAGATCAGATATCACTTCGCACCGTCCAGGTCTTGCTAACACAGATCCCAGTAGCGCAGCGCCACACGTCAATAGAGAAGGTCACGATCGCGCATAATCCAGACAATGACGAACCGAAAGAAGCCGTCTCTTACTCGACTCAATCAGAGAAGACCGCTTCGACCAAGACAGTCCGCAATCAGAAGCCAGTCACCGTCAACGGTGACGCAAAATCGTATGCTGCTGCAGCCGCCGACGAAGATGACTCTGGCTCCCCGTCGAACCGAAGAGATGATGAGTCCGAGAATGAGAACTATCCTTCGATCTCGAGGCAGTCGACCATACGCAATGGGACTGAACAAAGCAACGAAGCCGAGGCATGGGAGGCCGGTGGGATTCGTTTTGCACCAGTGCAAGTGCCCCTCGTTCGCCGAATGCAGACAGCTGCTGTGCTGTTTCATTGCATGTCAATTATCCTCTTCGTCTCGGCTTTCTGGTTCACTTGCGCCAACCCTTTCGCTTGGCCCATCTTGATACCTTACTTGATTCATTTGTCTACGTCAACAGCTGCGACTAATGGCAAACTTGCTTTCCGTTCCGAATACCTACGCTCTCTGCCCCTCTGGACGCTGTTTGCCGGTTACTTCCCGGCGAAGTTGCATAAAACTCACGATCTTGACCCGAAAAGAAAGTACATCTTTGGCTATCATCCGCATGGGATCATCTCCCATGGGGCATGGTTGGCCTTCGCGACGAATGCGCTGGGCTTTGCAGAGAAGTTTCCTGGTATCACGAACAGTCTGTTGACACTGGACAACAATTTCCGCTTGCCCTTCTACCGAGACTGGCTGTTGTCCATGGGTGTCCGGTCGGTGTCAAAAGAGTCCATCTGGAATATACTGAGCAGGGGTGGTCCGAATAACGATGGCCAAGGACGCGCAGTCACAATTGTGGTTGGTGGTGCTCGAGAATCTTTGGAGGCCCAGCCTGGAACTCTTCGCCTCATTCTGCAAGGCCGAAAGGGTTTCATCAAGATGGCCCTGCGCACAGGGGCTGACCTTGTTCCAATTTTGGCGTTCGGAGAAAACGACCTCTACGACCAGCTTAGCCCCAAGGTCTACCCTATGATCCACAGGATTCAAATGTTTGTCCTCAAGGTTTTTAAGTTCACAGTCCCTGCTCTTCATGGACGGGGCGTGCTGAACTACGACGTTGGGCTCATGCCATACCGCCGACCTGTCAACATTGTTGTTGGAAAACCTATTGAGGTTCACATGGCCCACGGCAACCAGCCAGCTCAGGCGGATATCGACCGGTTGCATGAATTGTATGTGCAAGAAATCGAGAGATTGTGGGAGACTTACAAGGACCAATTCGCCAGTGGACGCTCAATGGAGATGAAGCTTATTTCGTAAGGTACATTTCTGCGCGTGCCCACGAACCTTCCTTGCTTGAGCTTCGTCAACACGCAAATCTGGACCAAGCACGGCGAGGCAACGCGTGGTGAATTAGATGGCCTCTCAACAGAGCGAGGCAGTCAGTGCTAAGCAAGGCTTGAAAGTGGAGCGTTTTTTTCAAAAGACAGATGTAATACTACACATGTGAAGCACGTTTCGGAGCCACAATTCTTTTGACCCTCATAATATCTCTGGGCGACGGCTAATAGAACTCGTATTGGTTTGTTGAGTCTTGTTCTGATCCTGGATGTCGCAAGCATAACCATCCCTGCATCCTGGTATCCGCTCTCTGGAGGTCATGAATCCGCTGAAACGGACTGCGCAGAAGACCAAAGGGGCACAGGATACATGGTCGGACCGCGGGTATAGGAGCGAAAGGGGACGTGCCATGGGTACGCTCGCCGACGCTCAAGCCATTCTTGGTGTCGACCTCTTCTATAGGGTTGAGGACACAGGGCAGGCCTGCCTTGCTCACTAGAGCTTAGGTTATAGGAACGTCGATAACCATGCTCCCTTATTGAGGTACTGATTAAGGCACTGTGGTACCTCATGCTATATACGTAAGGTTGAGTTGTAGCTGCGGTGCGCCTCTTCCTCAGATGCCTAGTTCCGCTAGGGGACATCAAGTACCAAAAGCAGCCGATGAGAACAAAAGTTTGGTGAAAATGGCTTCAGATTCGAATTTCAAATCAAAATCTCTTGATAAGAGACATCATACTCTTCCTATCATATAATTGTTTGTTGAGAATCATCATCAGCCTAATATGTCGAAAAGAAGAAGAAACACCTCGCGGCGCTGCAAAATGCTGTTTTACGGTGGGCGGTCGGCAGCTGCTGACTCATCTACTCGCGGAGAAGCCAATCACAAAGCTTCCTGCAGCAAGTAACTTTTACTGCAGGTCGCGCAGACGAACACATGCTGCGAAAGCTCCGCCGAGCTACACACGCAGCTACCTAAATCCAAAGTACCTCGTTGACGTGCAGATTCCAACACCGAACCACACATGCAGCCAACCACCTGAGTTCCACCTCACCTCGACCGTCGTCGCGACGAACTTCCTGCAGCGCCCATCCCACGAGCGCCGGCAAACGACGCCTACTCTTGCTACATCTGAACCGTCGAGACGCAAGACAGACTTCACATTAATTTCGTGACATCGTCATCGACTGTCAGCGCGCCCGACGGGCAATACGGACATGAGCGACTTCCCTCAATACGGCGGCTCCGACGAAGAGTACGCGACGGTGCGCAAGCACCATGACGAAGTGGTACGTTGAACCTGCTCGGGCTCCTCTTTTCTCTATTCGATTCAATATGCTGACGTGATTTTCAACAGCAAGCCGACCCGGACAGTTTTGAGAAATGGGAGAGCTTCATCAAGGCTGCTGAATTACTCGAAGGTGGCTTGAACCGAAATTCGAGTCCGCAAGCTCTCGCGACCTTCAGAGACGCCTACGACAGCTTTCTATCCAAGTTTCCCCTTTTGTTCGGATATTGGAAGAAGTATGCCGACCTCGAATTCAACATTGCTGGTCCTGAGTCCGCCGAGATGGTCTACGAGAGGGGCGTCGCGTGCATCAGCCATTCTGTCGATCTGTGGACAGAGTACTGCTCATTCAAGATGGAGACGACTCATGACCCACAACTCGTCAGGGAGTAAGTATTGGAGGAGACTTCCCTTTCCCTTAACACATTCACCGAGGCAGTCCGACGATAGTACGCCATGTTGGATGCTTCCAACCACATCTTCGCGCGCGAAATCGTTGCACTTTTCACGGTTGCCCGCTGGTGAGATATGCCTGCAGTACCCCTTCGGGATGCGCTCTCACAGTCTCTTACCAGGCTCTCTTGTTTTCTGCCCTACTCGCTCTAGCCTCACGTCGCTCTTGCGCACATTCTCAATTACCCTTCGAACGTCACGTCAAATAGTGCTTGGGATGGGTTCAAGGATATGCCCATGTGTATTGACCTCTCTCCCCAATCTCCTTTCCACGAGGTGCGAAGGACAATGAGCTGACAAGCCACTCTAGGCTATTCGAACGTGGCACGAACCTGGTGGGGCTGGATTTCCTCTCTCATCCGTTCTGGGACAAGTACATTGAGTACGAGGAGCGCCAGGAGGCACAAGATCGTATCTTCCTAATCCTAACACGCCTTATTCGGATTCCAACGCACCAGTATGCACGTTACTTCGAGCGGTTCCGCAACTTATCCCACAACCAGCCTCTGAACGCGGTGGCCTCGTCAGAAGATATTGAGCGTTTCCGGGGGCAGGTTGAGAGCGAGCACATGGCTTCTGGAGGCGGACCGCGCTCGGAACTCGAGGTTCAGCGGGCGATCCGAGACAAGATCGATCACCTGTACTACGAAGTGTATGCGCAAACACAGAACGAGGTGTCCAAGCGATGGACGTACGAGTCCGAAATCAAGCGACCCTATTTCCATGTCACCGAGCTCGACCATTCCCAGCTCCAGAACTGGCGCAAGTATCTCGATTTCGAGGAAGCCGAGGGCGATCACCAACGCATCGTGTGCCTGTATGAGCGCTGCCTGACTACTTGTGCCCTCTACGACGAATTCTGGTTCCGCTATGCTCGGTGGATGGCGGGCCAGTTCAAGAAGGATGAGGACGTGCGTATCATTTACATTAAGGCGAGCACCATGTTCGTACCTGTCAGCCGTCCTGGTATCCGTCTGCAGTGGGCTTTCTTCGAGGAGAGCCGGGGACGATACGATATTGCCGTTGGAATTCACGAGGCGATTCTGCAGGTTCTGCCCGACAACATCGACGTTATCGTATCTCTGGCCAACACTATCCGTCGGCTGAAAGGGCCAGACGCGGCGGCCCAGACCTACAACGAATACATTCAGAATCCGGCCGTCGACATCTACACGAAAGCTGCGCTTGTTGGTGAATGGGGTCAGCTGGTGTGGCGCGCTAAACGGGATCCCACGAAGGCTCGCAAGATTTTCGCCGACAACAGCCGATTCTACGCCAACAGCCGCATCTTTTGGGAGAAGTGGTTCAAATTCGAGACCAGCCAGCCCCCAAGCAACGACCAGGAGCCGCGGCTGAGGCAGGTGTACGAAAACCTGAGGACAATGAGCCGCCTCGCACCAGCCGTGAAGCAGGAGCTGAGCACCATCTATCTGGATTTCCTCGTTCAGCAGGGTGGCGCTAAAGCCATGAAGACCTTCCTCGAGGTGGATCGCCACATGTTTGGGTAAGTTATCGATGCTCTTAAAGTAGATAATGCTGATTCGTGTGCCAGGCCCGCGTCCGTCGCGGAACAGAACCCCATCAAGAAGGAGAACGGTCAAGTCAAAGAGCCTGCGGTAGGGGAGCTGGATGAGGCATCTCGGCGCAGGGCGGAAGTGCGCCAGCTCAACTTCTTTGAACTGCACGCCAGCGCCGATCCGGAGGCTCAGGGCGCTGCTGAATATCACTAAAGAGAAATCTGGACTGGACCATGCCCTATCGTTGACTCAGGATTGGATGAATGGGATCTTGCGTATTTGAGGCCCGACAGTTAGGGGCCATCCTGACGAAAACGAAGACTACACACAGAACCCGGCCAAGAGGCTCAGGGGCCAGCTGACTCGCATCAGGGGTGGTCAATGTAGATGGGGGATGCCTGGATGAGATACTATTGTACTTAGCCTGTGTAAACTATGGCAGGAAAATTGCTGCACGTCTGGAAGCTTCTATGGGGCGATGAATGTAATGATGGATGTAACTTTGAAGTTTGACACTACAAGAGTCATATGGTTCCTCGGTGGACGTTGTGAGACTCTCAATCAGCAGTCCGAAGGGGAGTCTCGGTGATAGCTCGGAAGGAGGTTTCCTGCGGCGTCGGCAGTCGGACGGCTTTGCATTCGGGAGTTATGGAATATCAGGCCACCCGTCTTACAAATCACAGTCATGGTTTTGCGCATAAGCAGGTACTATCAGTACGTACAGGAAATATGTGTTTGAAATGCAGCGATGCGTGCCAGCAGTGGCAGGGAAACGGCGACAAATCTATGACGGTAGTAGCGCGAGGTGCGGAAAGGTTGGGCCAGCTGAGCGTAGGGTGTGGTGGCCCGACATCGGATCTGAGCCGGATGAGGCTCAAATCGACACTCGCAGCCCGAAAGTTTAACCTGGCAAGCCTGGAATAGCAACCCTGATTATTACGGCGAGCCGGGTGCCAATGCTGCATCGCATGAAGGAAAAGTGTGTGTCAGTGCGACTCCGAAGTCGTCGTGGCGACAGTCACGGTCGCGGCCACGGTGGCTACAGGGTGGGTATGCCGGTTCAGATTCACATGTCCCGTGAGCCGGGCCAAACTTGAAGCGCCATGACACGCACGGGTCGTCGAGGTCGGGTAAGGCGCTCAGGGATGCAGACGCTTCCGCCTCAAAGTACTGAGCCGAAGTGTCGGTACCGCTGCATACTTCGGCTACTTGAGACCCCCTCGGAGGTGCTAAGTAGTCCCAAAGTACTACCTTAAGTCACCTCTCACATCCGGGGACTTCACCACAGTGACGCACCTACGTAGGCGATACGCATAGGCCAAGGCAGCACGCAGCACCTTATCAAAGTCACTCCCCTGCGTTTGCACCTTGAGGAATTCACAAGATCCACCGCGTCCACGATAAGTACTGCGTACCTCTATGATCGAAAGGATGCCGCCCCGCTACGGTGGACCACGTTGTTGTCCAAAGGGCCAGTCAGATGGTTCCAATTCCAATTCCAGCACAGTCAGGCACCCTCGGCCGTGGAGTCGTTGCGCCGAGGACGTGCCAGACGGATGGCGTCTTTTTTTTCTGCGGCTTGGTGAGTCCACTGTGACTACGTGAGTGGCACCAGCCGTATCTCGAACTTCCTGCTCGGCTCTTTTCTTTCCTTTCCCTTTCACCTGTTCTTGACCTTAGACTCGTCAACCTACTCTCTCTTCGCACACATTTTCAAGGTATGTCCCCAAGGCCCGCCGCGCACGGCGCCAGCCTTCCAAACCTCCTTATCAAACTTCAACTTCTGAACCTCGGAGCTGACCCGGAATCCCAGATGGCTTCTGCCGCACGCACCTTCAACCGCCTGGCCGCCCGGACCACCGTCCGCAACGCCTTCGCGACCGCCCCCCGTCAGGCCTTCCGTCAGCAGGGTCGCCGCGCCTACACCACCGAGAAGGTCAACCTCCAGAGCAACAGCAAGGGCCTCCTTTTCGGTGGCGCCGCCGCCGCCGCCGGTGCCCTCGGCTACTGGTACTACACGGCCGACGGTGCCCCCTCGGCTGCCTCCGCCAAGATTGTCAACCCTACCAAGGAGGACTTCCAGCGCGTTTACAACCAGATCGCCGCGCGCCTCGAGGAGAAGGACGACTACGACGATGGCAGCTTCGGACCTGTCCTCCTCCGCCTCGCGTGGCACGCCAGCGGTACCTTCGATAAGGCTACCGGCACTGGTGGCAGCAACGGTGCCACCATGCGCTTCGCTCCTGAGGGCGACCACGGCGCCAACGCCGGTCTTGTTGCTGCCCGTGACTTTCTCGAGCCCGTGAAGAGTGAGTTGAAGAAACAAATCCCTATCGTCAGCAGCGCTGGGATGTTGACTAACCGTCACCGTAGAGGACAACCCCTGGATCTCCTACTCCGACCTCTGGATTCTCGGCGGCGTTTGCGCCGTCCAGGAGATGCAAGGTCCCATCATCCCCTTCCGCCCCGGCCGTACCGACCGCGATGTCTCCTACTGTACCCCCGACGGCCGTCTGCCCGACGCCACCCAGGGCAGTGACCACCTGCGCAACATCTTCTACCGCATGGGCTTCAACGACCAGGAGATCGTAGCCCTGTCTGGTGCCCACGCGCTTGGCCGCTGCCACACCGACCGCTCTGGCTTCGAGGGCCCCTGGACCTTCTCCCCCACCATCCTGACCAACGACTATTACCGCCTCCTTGTCGAGGAGAAGTGGCAGTGGAAGAAGTGGAACGGACCCAAGCAGTACGAGGACAAGACCACCAAGACGCTCATGATGCTGCCTACCGACATGGTTCTCGTCCAGGACAAGAAGTTCAAGCCCTGGACCGAGAAGTACGCCAAGGATAACACTGCCTTCTTCAATGACTTCTCGGCCGTCGTCACCAAGCTCTTCGAGCTGGGCGTCCCCTTCGCCGAGGGCACCGAGAACAACCGCTGGACCTTCAAGCCTACTTGGGACGAGTCTCAGTAAAGGGGACGAGGACGCGACGCAGCTTAGCGGCGATTCTTCAGCACACGCGCGAGTCGGAAGCCTCGCATAGATGATCGGTTAGACCCGCGACACATGTAGACTTAGAGAACTTAGACCCCTAGACATCTGGCCGGCTGGCGCGACGTCGCGGCCGAGGCTGGTCAGAGTGGGACGAGAGCGTCGCTTGGAGTTTGTTTGATTTCGACGCAACATGGGGTAGGAGGTGGATGATGTACGTTACTTCATACTCCCCAGATCTGTCAGCAGTGTACAAATGAGACGACATTTGGTTCGAGGGAAGTCGCGATGTGAGGTGTTGATGTTAAGATCAAGTTGCTGGGTCACGAGGTGCCTGAAGATGTCGCTCACTAACTTGGTCACTACCTACCTACTTAGTCCTATACGTAGTTCCTAGTATTGGTGCCCGCCTCATGGCTTGTGTCAACCCCTCTTCCCGCCATGTCCCTACTACGGTCCGTGCCGCCCTATTCGTCCGCTTGACAGTGGCTTGAAAGCGCATCGGCAAGCCTTGCCTCGGCACTGCTAGGCGCGCGCTCTCTGCGACTTGGCCCCCACCCTTGCGTCTAAATTCGACCTCGCCTCGGGGCTGGGTTCGCGACGACCTCTCGGATGTCGGTGCCTGCGTGAGAGACCCTGTCGTCGGCCGCTGGCCATGCCACAGCCGCCCTCGAGGCGCGCACACGTTATTAGCCAACGTGCCGCCCATGCCCATGTACCCCTGGGACGGGGACACACCTCAGCGTGGCGGGATACGTCCGTCGTACGGACCACAGGGCTGCAGCCTCCAGTAGCTAAGGTACTGTAGGTACCCGTCTGATCACCGAAGACGTTAGATTCTGGCGTAGGTACCGTGTCACAGGCGCCAAGCCAGTACTAGGAGGTGGCAACAATAGCACCCGTGCCCTTCTGATACTGGATAACCAGGACCTTTGTTTCTGTGCACGCCGCGGCAGGCTGGTCGACGCTGGGACCTAATGCTGGCGTCGACCCACCAGGTTCCCGACTTGGAGTAGTGATGCCGCTGCTGGTGGAGGCTTCAGCTCCTCCTCGAAATTAAGAGTGTTGCTGCTGCTGCTTACGGCCAGACAGATTATTGTCATCATCAGACTTGTTGCAGGTGGTTCAGCCAAATCAGGCGACTACATGCGGGAATAGAAATTCCTACATTTCACAGCCTCCCTGCGACTGTACCTTTATCTGTGCCGATTGCTTAGCCTGGCTTTACAGTGAAATCTCCCCTGTCGGGTATCGGCTCAGCTTGTATGCATGTCAGCACCAGAGAGACCAGGATCGTGAGACGGTCTTCGATATTCATCAACTGCCAGTGGCCCACCAGGATCCATCTTCTCCGGGTCTAAATTTACCAGCGTCCCTCACTCCGGGCTTTGACAGGCCATGGCTGGGACCGGACCCAGGGAGCTTTGGGGCTCCTAGGGGCATTGTGCCACATCCACAGCCCTTCCTCGAGCGAATGACCTCGCCTCGCTCTTGATCTCTGTGAAGTCCAACTGGCCCTGTGCCCATTCCTGTTGAGCGTCACTGGATTCTGTCGTAGAAGCCTGTGTCGGGCAGGGGCTTGCGCTCTCCTCTCGCGTAACGACAACGCCTCAACATTCGCAGTACACCTCGCGAACATTGTCACCATGTCGGGCTACCAAGTTCCTCCCGAGCAATGGAATCAACAATACTCCCCCTACCTCTCACAATCCCAGCCTTCGGCTTCCCCGCAGCCCTCCCAGCCTTCTGTGCAGGCCGAATCTGTCCCGCAACAGCAACAACAACAGCCGTTCCAGTACAGTGACGGATTAGAGGTTGTCCCCCCGTCCGATCCAGAGTGGGTGTCAAATAGTGGTGAGCATGGCGGCACGCACGCAGATGCGTTGGGACAGAAAATTCCGGTCGTGGGAGGAGAGCAGTACAAGAAGTACGATGATGGAACTGGCGCAAATGGCGCGGGCGCGACTGCTCTGAGACCTTGGTATAAGCGGAAAGCAATTATAGTTGTGATCGCTGCTGTCGTGATCCTTGCGATCGGTCTTGGTGTAGGCCTGGGCGTTGGGTTGACTGTTGCAAAAGGGGGCAACGGCGACAGCGATGGCAGCGATTCAGCAGACAAGTGAGCCCAACAACCGCACGTATGAGACATTTCATCTGCTAACATGGGCAGTGACAATTCCAAAGATAGCGGGAATGGCAGTAGCGACGGCGGGAAGCCCAGCTGCGACGGTGGTCTCTGCGCCCGTCTGCTCTCTGCGACCGTCTACGAAGACGAGCTCTACATATTCGGCCGTTCGGAGGACAAGCAAACCATTGCCTTCCGAAAGTATAACGGGTCTGGTTGGGCCGGTTGGGACGACCTGGGCAAGACGACCACCGAGCTCATCAGTCAGCCCTCGAGTCATGCCTGGACGGTCAACGGGTCTTTCCCTCGCCTCGACGTCCTCGTCGTGGGCGACAACGAGCACACCGTGTACAACAAGTACCTCAGTGATCAGGAGGAATGGCCCGAATGGGATGTCGTCGGTGTCAACGCTGGCAGCCCCATTACGACGTGTGTTGTCGAGCAGCTCAACAAAGAGCCACGCCTCGACCTCTGGGGGACGGACTCGGGATCGCGCAACATTACGCACACGTACTGGTGGTATAACGACCCGGATGACGTCCCTAACGAGGGTTTCGAGGGTAGTACGCACAACGTTGGGTGGTTTTATTCTGCTGGCAGCGACTGGGATGTCCAGCAGCCTCTGACACCCTCCAAGACAAAGCCCGCAGTTATATGCCCCGTCTCGGACGGCAGCAACGAGAAGTACCACGACATCATTTGGTACGACGTCGACGAGGCCAAGCTATGGCACAGCCAATTCAGCGACGACGACAACTGGTCTGACGAGAATGGGTTCACGGGCGACTGGATCGGAGACCCGAGTCTGTACACGTTCGGTGACAGGAAGAAATGGTACTTCTTCGGCGTACAGGAGAATAACCGCATGTACCACCTCAGCTGGGACGATGGCTCATACTCTCAACTTCAGAACATGGGTGGGGACATCATCAGCGTCCCCGCCGTCGTGTCGGTCGACGATGACATCCTCGACGTTGTTGCTTTGAGCAAGGACGGCACCTTGGTGCACCAGCATTATGATGGCTCCGCATGGGGAAGCGGGTGGGAGGACCTCGAGATCAAGGCGCATAGCGCGCCGACCATGACGATCCTGGACGATGAGGTTTGGATCGTTGCCGTCAATGCTGACGGGGAGCTGATGGCTTGGTCGAGGGATGACTCCGCGGCAGGGAGGTGGCAGTATAGCCTGAGTGACGGTCAGAACCTTGGAGGCGAATTGTCGCTCGAATACTGGACGCTATGACGGATGTTGATCTCGCTTTCTTCTTTTTTCTCTAGCCATTCATATGCAATTTACACACAGATACCCTTTTCATCTGCTTAAGCGTTACCCATCTCTCCGTTGTTGTGAGTGCTCCTAGGGGGCGCAATTTGTAAACAAAGGGTGGCCCAAGGTCATGTGGGTTGCACGCTCGTGTCGGATCGCAGAGACCACTTGGGTTACCATCGCTTCTGCATGTTGGATTGCGCGGGACTTTGAGGACTTCCAGTGTCGGCTGCGGACTGATGAAGGAGAGCTGATGGGCCAGCACCTCAATCTGTCGTAACGTCCGCCCAGCTCGATCTTTTCTCCTCCAGCCATTCCCCCTTCTCAACCCACCTGCTCTCCAACCACCTGGCCAGTTCTTCGTCTTCGACTGGCAAGTCTTTCATGTCGAACCTCCTCACGTGGATGTGAAAGCTGTAGCCAACATCTGAACTCAGTCCGGGAACACTCAGCGTGTCCCACATGCTCGGCGCCTTCTGCCACTCTTTCCCTGGACCTTGATAGGCGATGGTAAAGTCGTAGACGGCCTTCACGTGCGGTGCCTGGCGCAGCTGCTGGACGGTGGTGATGAATCCCTTGGTCCGAGGATATAGTAGGTGCATTGGCTGCGGTCGGGAGGCTTCCTTGCACCAGACCTGAGACTGGGCGTACTTCTGGGGCGTGAAGCGCGTGGCCTCACAGAAGCTGACAAGCCAGGTGGGAAAGCAACCCTTGATGGTCTTGGTGAAGACGCGCTCGAGCTCAGAGCGGTCCTTGACCCAGTTCCGACTGACCATCGGCATGCCCATCGCCCAGAGACCCCAGCCGAGGAAAGGCACCATCCGAAGTTGCTTCTTTGCGAAGTAGCGGCATCGTCCCAACATGCCCTTGCGGAGAGCGAGCGCCTGGATCATGTAGAAATCTGACCACGCGACGTGGTTGCAAATGACCACAGCGGACTCTCCCTGGGGAAGCTCGTCGCCCGACATGGTGATGCTGGCGCCATTGCAGCGAACGAAGATGCTCTGTATGAAGGACCATACAGACGAGGCGATCCTCGACGACACATTGTAGACAAGCTTGGGAAAGATGGGTTTCAACGGGAGCATCAAGGAGAGCGCAATATCAGCCGCGCAGAGGTAGGTCACGAAGGGCGCAATGAGGACCAGGCCCCGGAGGTGCGTGAGGGGGGACCTGTACGAGACGGCCATAGTCATGATCTCAGGCTCTGCCTGATGGCCGCGAGCTCTGCAGCTTCTGTAGGAGCGCAGCCGATGCCCTGTACAGGGAAGTAGTGTGAAGCGGAGCGTTCAAGTTGAGTTGCAAAGCTGCAGCACCCGTTGCCCGAGATCGCAACTGAAGTTCAGACGCGGCAGCCCATGACGACATTGATTGTCGCACGCGTCGGGTGGGCGCTGCCGGTGCCAATTGGCGGCTGCCGGGCTCACTGGCAGGCGACGCTTGAACCAAATGACTTGGTAACTACGTCGTCAAGTAAGGTAGCATTGCACCACTCTACTCACTAAATGCTGGAGTATTTGAAATCAGCAAGCTGAGCCTTCCGCTTCCGAGGCTGACGACCTTTCTACCTTCGTGCTCACGATAACGGCAACTCGTACGAAGTCAAAAGCTGCGCCTCACGTCGCGGGTGATGACTGCTAGTCTAATTGATTGAGCCTGCGCCCACAACTTCGACTCCGAGTCGACCCTCGCCAACGAGATCAAAGTCGTCCGTCTCCCGCCGCCATCCCTCCTATTGACTTCGAAAGCACGACCGCAGATCTCTTCAGCCTTCAGGATGAGCGATTCCTACCATCAGCCTGGGTTTGCCGGCCCGTCCATCTCTCCCGACCAGAGCCAAGCGTACCACAGCCAAAGTTCACCTGACGCCCCCATGAGCGATCAAGCCGACCCGAGCAGACGATCCTCGGGCCTCAATCTAGGTTTCCTGAAAGACCTCACGAGCAAGCGAAGCACGCGCGGTACGACACCTCCCCCCCCTGGGGTCCCTTGCCCTGGCGCGAAAGCTCGATACTGATAGTCATGGGGTGACAACAGATGGCACGCAACCAAAGAAGCGCGGGCCGAAGCCCGACAGCAAACCAGCTCTGACGCGGCGTCAAGAGCTCAATCGGCAAGCGCAACGGTATGGACGGCCCTCGAACTCACGAATGATGGGGCGGACCTAAGATTGTTTCTCCCAGGACTCACCGAGAACGAAAAGAGCAATACGTCAAGGCACTGGAGGATGAGGTCGTCCGGCTGAAGGAAGTCTACAGCGGAATATCCCAAGACAAGACGAAGCTGGCCGAAGAGAACAAGAGGCTTAAGGATCTCTTGCTCCAGCATGGCATTCCCTTCTCCTCCCAGTTCCCCGACGATCCTCGGGCGGGAGGCGGCGGCGGCTCTCACGATGGCCGAAGTGCCTCTGGTGGCAACCGCTTCGCCCAAGCATCACAGTCTCAAAGTGGTTTCTCCCCGGGCGCAGCATCCCAATCGACGGGTGGCTCACTATCGTCTGGTGCCCAGCCCAGCCAGCACACCACGGGCCAGCAGCTGCGGCACATGACGCAGCAGGCCTCAGTCGAAAGGGGGCTAGATTACAACCAGGCCGGCATCGACTTCGTCTTAGCGTACGATAACCCCTCGTCGTCCAGAGCATACCCATCACCGCCCCCAAACTGAACATCTACGGAGAGGAAATGTTGTCATCAGCAAGCAAAGGAAGTTGCAACGTGGCTAACCAGTTGGGGGTAACTAGCCTTGAACGACCCTGCATGAACCACCTACCATATCTCATCGAGAAGACATACGAGTCCGAAATGCCATCTGGCCATGCCCTCATGGCATCCTGTCCTCCTAAACCAACCGACCAGCTCCCGGCACACTCGCCCTTTTCTACGGTGCAGGTCCACGACCAGTCAGACACTGGTCAAGGGAGCTACAATCTGTCGCCAGTAGATCTGGCCTCTTTGATGGACCTCAGTGCGAGGATCGATCTCGATGGAGAGATCACTCCCATCATGGCCTGGGGCATGGTCATGTCGCATCCCAGGTTCAAGGAGATAGGGCCTTCAGACCTGAGAGCGCTTGCACAGCAGCTGAGTCCAAAGATGAGGTGTTTCGGGTAAAACCCCCCCTTTCTCGTGCTGACGATGCAGCCAATGCTGATACTTTCTGACCAGTTTTGGAGCTGTTACCGAAGAATTCGAGGTTCGCGATGCCATCGCAGATGTGTTGTCAACTCCACGCATGGTTGGAGCTGCCGCGTGAGCAGCTACGAGATATCACCGTTGATGCAGAAATTCCCCTACGCCCTAATGAGTTCCAATAGACTATGAGCTCGAGAAAGCAAAATGAAGTTCATTAGAGAGCGTGCCAGCGCTGAGCAGGCGAGCACACTATCTGTTGTAGTAACTTAGGTATCCAGTGCTGCGTTACCTGACCGTTCCATGACTGTGACTTCAAGTCGAGACGTGGCGCGGGGCTCGATATTTTCGTAAAAAGCGCCCCACACCCCACCACAAATTCACCCTCCCCGTCCAAATTCTCGATCTCGGTGAACCGAGACTCGCTTCCTGCAACGTATCGCCAAAATGACGACCGACTCGCTCGACTACGTTCGCATCTGCGAGAGCTGCCCGCCCAGCGATGGCTGGGGGCCTCCCGTCACCAGCGACACCACCCTCGACGGTGTGCCCTATGCGCCATTCTCCAAGGGCGACAAGCTGGGTCGCATGGCCGACTGGACGACCGAGGGCAAAGACAGGGAGCGAGGTTCCCGCATGCAGTTCCAGCGCAACTACAGAGGTACGTGTGATCTCATGGCACGGCTTAGGGAATGTGCACAAAGTCGTGCCCGTACTGACCCGCGCAGACCAGCAAACATACGGCTCCAGCCACGCCGTCACCTTCAACGCCCCCGCCGCCGAGGACGAGTCATCCTTCTCCATCGTCAGCAACACACGCGATAGCACAAAATCCAGGTTCGGCCGCGGTGCCGTCTTCACTCGAGGCCGTGGTCAAGGACGCGGCGGACGCGGAGACGCCCGAGGTGGGCGCCAGCAGCCGCAGGGCGGTCGCGGTGGCCGTCAAGCCGGCGGTGGCTTTGACCGTGGAGGTCGCGGAGGTGGCGGGCGCGGTGGTCGTCGCTTTGGCTGGAAGGATTACGACAAGCCTCAACGGACACGCGAAGCCAGCATTCACGTGCGCTCGGACTGGGACCTGTTGGAGGAGATCGACTTCAACCGTTTGGCTAAGCTGAATCTCGATGCGGATGAGGGCGAGGACCTGGGCGACTACGGCTTCCTCTACCACTACGACCGCTCCTACGACAAGCCTCCTGTTAAGGGTGCCGAGAAGAAGCTTCAGGCGATTGACCGTGCCGCCTACAACGTAACCACCTCGAGCGATCCCATCATCCAGGAGCTCGCAGAGAGGGATGAGGCCACTATCTTCGCGACGGACAGCATTCTGTCCATGCTCATGTGCTCTACGCGCTCAGTATACCCCTGGGATATCGTCATCGTTCGCCAAGGCAACAAGATCTTCATCGACAAGCGCGACAATGCCGCCCTCGATATGGTCACCGTCAACGAGAACGCCGCCGATGCTCCCCTCGACGCCGCTGACGGCGGTAAGGACGCTGTGAACCAGCCCCCTGCCCTGGCCGAGGAGGCCACTTACATCAACCACAACTTCGCCAACCAGGTCGTTTCCGAGAACGAGAACAACAAGCTCGAAATGTCCAACGGCAACCCCTTCTACAACTCCTCCGAGGACACCGACCCCCCCGCCTCCAAGGCATACAAGTACCGCCGCTTCGACCTGTCGACCAACGACGAGGAGCCCGTGTACCTCATCGTGCGTACGGAGGTCGATGCTGTTCAGAAGAACGCCATCAGCGGAGAGGATCAGCTCGTCACCATCAAGGCGCTCAACGAGTTCGACTCCAAGGCTCAGGGCAGCGGCGGTGCGCTTGACTGGCGCAGCAAGCTCGTCACGCAGCGCGGTGCCGTCGTCGCTACGGAGATGAAGAACAACAGCTGCAAGCTCGCCCGCTGGACCGTCCAAAGCATCCTCTCCAAGTCGGACGTCATGAAGCTGGGGTAAGTTTCCGGTCTTCAACCCGAAATACGAACACCACTAACAGCGCAATTAGTTTCGTCTCTCGTGTCAACCCCCGCTCCAACGACAAGCACGTCATCCTGGGCGTCGTTGGCTGGAAGCCTCGCGATTTCGCCAACCAGATGAACCTCCAGCTGTCCAACGGCTGGGGTATCGTGCGCACCATTGCAGACATGTGTCTGCGCGCCGATGAGGGCAAGTTTGCCCTTGTCAAGGACCCCAACAAGAGCATCCTGCGCCTGTACCAGGTCCCTTCCGGCAGCCTCGATGACGACGACGACGAGGAGGAGATCGAGGAGGAGGAGGGCGAGGGTGAGGATGAGGAATAGTCTGAAGGCGATGGGCAGCATGAGTTTGATGTGATTCATGAAACGGTTTGGGTCTGCACGCTAGGGGCTTAGATACGCTGAGTGGCGTCAAAAGCATGCATTGAAATTGGACTCGTAAACTGAAATGCAGGTCATTATTGAGCACGAAACGTGACGAGCCTCTTGCAAATGACGAGCGAATGGAGCGTCCACTGAGCGACCTGGGCTGTGTTCACTGCGTTTGTTCGCGTCTGTCATCATGTTCCAAGGGGCATCGTACTTGAGCAAAATCATATACGTTCTGACGATGTATTACCAATCCTCCGCCACGCCGACATGGGTATAGGGTGAAAGTATCAAATAACAGAAACGACCAAAAGTCATCCAACGCCAGTCGTAGGCTCATCAACGCGGAAATAGCACACGGCACGACTCAGTGCTTCCTCGATTTCGCAAAGGCCTCCAGCCTCCCGACGTGTGCCTTTAAACCCACGCCCCTCTCACAATTCTCCTCCAGCCACCTCTCCATCCTCTCCCTGACACCTCTCATCGACTTGAGCACGGGCATCTTGCCGCCGTCCTCATTCTCGACGTGTGAGTTCGGGTTCAGAAGCACATCGAAACAGTCACCCCATAGCTCAGCCTGCCAGTACCTCTTCAGACTCTCACGGATTCGGTACCTGCGGCCACCAAGACTCCCAATGCCCCCCTGGTCGCAGCGAATAGTCTCAATGTATTTGCCAAAGAGCAGTGAGTGGATGGTGTTGGCAAGACCGTGGTAGTCAATCTGCCATGTCCAGGGACGACCTTCTCGCATCTCAGCGCAATCTTGTGCAGTGGTCTTCCAGTCAGCGATGAATTGAACATCTGGAGCAAAATTGCGCATGTCGATGGCTCTGCCAAAATCGATCAGAGTGAGACCACGGGAGTTCCAGCCGTCGCTACCATTGGATTTCCACTGACTTGACAGCGGCTCCGTTCTATGATGCTCATGATGATCGCCAACCAGGCCGTCCAGCCGGAGGAGGCAGTTATCCGGCTTGATGTCGCCATGCAGAACACTCTTCGCATGTAAAGCCTCTGTCGTACGCAGCAGCTCGATGGTAAAGAACATTGCAAGTTGCTCCTCCATGACGCCGGACGACTCGCCTCGAAAGAGATTGATCACATCCAACAGTGTACCGTGTGGGTGATAGGGCAGGAAGAGGAAGGCCTCGTTCTGGTACAGGTGCAGCTCGTGCGCGTACGAGAGCGAAGCAGCTGCGCGGTGGTGAGGTCCAAGACGGCTGTGAGCGACACGCATCATGTGGAATTCCCACGGCGTTGGAGGTTTTTCCATCTTCAAAGCCTCCCAGGAATGTCGATGGTTGACAGCAAAAGCTCCCTTACCCATCGTCGCAACGGCATTCTCATCATTGTCAGCCTCTTCGGGGTTCGAGTTTTCCACAAGATACACCGGCGCGAAAGCACCGGACCCGAGCTCACGCGTAACAGTGTACGTCGTGGCGACATCCGGGAGATCAAGTTCAACTGCAGAAGGCATATCCTTGTCACAACCTCTGCTCGTCCTGGCAGATTCTTTGGCGACCTTGCGAATCTCGGCACCGTGCTTATATTTCTCGGAGCTGTGATCAAAGAAGCCACTGTATGAGCTCAGGGGGGGCTGGATGTTGGCCAAGATCTCGCTACGAACACTCTCCTCGACCGGATTGCACTGCGCATCCTTGATGATAGGGCCCCTTGGCGGGACGGCTTTCTTCATCGACTTGGTCAGGGCCACGGCGGGTTTGGGCGCCAAGGCCTTCGAGATCTTGGGCGCAGGTTGCGGTGGACTAACGATGTCTCGGATAGGACTGCTCATGGGCTCCAGGTCAGAGCTCTCGTCTTCATCGTCCAGCTCAATCAGGGCTTCTTCACGCCGGCATGGGGTCTTGTAAAGATGCTCCCGTCGCTCTGCCTCAAGCTCGAGAGATACTTCTGTCCTCTCGGTGATGGGTGTCATGAAAGGAAGCCGGTTGTTCGCCACCTCAGCCGGGTCCCTATAAGGCCGTGTTGGTGGGTCGTAATCTTCAGGGGGGACAGGAATGAAAGATGTGCGTGTGCCGTAGAGCTGATCTTCTGGTGTCTCCGGGTCGATTTCTTGCTGGTTGAGCTCTCCAGTCGTAGGCCCTTCGTCCTCGTTTTCGTCAGACGCACCGACATCAATCAGGTCAGACACTCGTGTATCGTCGCGCTCGTCTTGCCCAGCCTGAGCTCCGAGTTCCATCAAATGCTTTCGTGAGAAGTCGGACCACTCGCTGACGCTCTTCGCATCTTCCTCGTCTTCTTGCGTTTCGCCATCTACGTGCCTGGTCGTGCCTGTGCTCTCAGCGTCGGTGGTGTAGTCGCCATCGGTTTCGTCGCCGTCATAAACGCTCAGCTCGTCCTCGCCAGGCTGCTGTATAGGTGCGTTGAAAATTTCGTATATGTCATCTGTAGCTGCTCGCGTATGGAGAGTCATTGTCGGTTCTGCGGTATTCCTCTTCTTGAGCTTCGGTCCCGACGGCGAGTCCAGCTTAGTCTTGACTGTTCAGGGTTAGTTCCGGGGCACGTCTTTTGCCGCCTTGACTTGTACTCACTAATTTGAGTCTCGTTGACCTCCATGACTTTCTTCTTCTTGCCGCGGGGTTTCGACTGCTGGACTGGAGCACCATTCTCGTCCAGCGGAGCGTGAATGTCGTCACGATGTATGACGAGCTTAGTGCCAACATCCTTAGCCACTCTGTCGACATCACCGACATCAGCTGGCTCAGCTATGAGGCTGACGTCAAAGGCCTCATCTCCCCAAGTGTGATCCAACCAGCCCCGTCTGGCAGCCATTACCTCTTCAAAACTCAGTTCTGTTCCGGCTTCCTCCGGGGTTGGGTACAATGTCGCCAGATCAACGAAGATGCGCTCACGCTTCCCTGTTTGGGGATGCACGGTGGTCTGGCTTTTAGAAGGAACAACGACAATGTTGTTTATTTGCGAAAGAGACTGAATTACAGGAAGACCCCAAGTCACACATTAGTCCTATGCTCATCAACATTTGGGCAAGACAAGGGAACGGGAGAGGAACATACCGGATCCCTGAACACCGCCATCTTGGCAGCCTGAGGCTTGGGTTTACCAGATTTTATGGTCTCACCAACCCATGCCTTGGGCTCTATCGTGTTCTCCTTCTTTCGCTCAGCCATCGAACCAATCGTATCCCATCCCTTGGAGCCAGTTTCGCGCGGTGAAAGTGCCGGTGTTTGGGATTCAGCCTCTGTGTCACAAAAGATGGCCATCTTCGACTTGGGCTTCGAAGCCTTCGGAGCGCGCTGTTCCTGAGGGTTCTCCGAGCGACCGCCAGTAAAAGGATGTGTCTTAGCCGCGAGAGCAGGTCGAACGGGCAGAGCAGGCGAAGACGGCTCGTTGGCATCCACTGGCCGCTGTGCGAGCCTGTCCTCAAACTCCTTGAACTTCCGCAGCAAGCGCTGGACGGGCAGTGCCTCTCGCTCAATGCCCATCTTGTAGACCTCTTCGGCTTGTGACCAGCGCCCCGCGCTTTCCAGCCACTCAGCGTATTCCTCGTAGAACAAGGCCAGGCGCTCTCCAATAGCGTGTCGTGATAGAAAGACGAAGGTTTCACGCTTATCGTCGGCGAAGAAATGAATGTAGTGTATCCACATCTTCAAGTACCTGGGGTCATTCTTGTATTGTGCCGAGGAGATGAAAGCCTTGGTCGCTCGTTCAAGCAAAAGATGGAGCTGAGACTGAGGTGTGGCCTGGGCAGAGGGATACGCGTCCAGTGTCCATCGCACGTATCTGTCGAAGACGTCGAGAGGATCATCTGATTCTGAGATGTTCTGGATTTCCGCCTCGTACTCTGCGCGGATGCAGTCGTTGACGTTGCGGGTGTCCGACGGTGTTGGGGTTGACAACTTATGTAAAGGTGACGGAGAGTAGATCTCTGCAAGCTTCTTCGCTGAGCGACCGCCAGGCAGTGACTGAATGTTTTCCTTCTGCCCCTCGATCACGTCGAAGTTCGTTGACTCCTCCGGCGGAGCCATCGTGTCGGTGCTTGTGTAGGTAATTGTGTATGATGGCGTTTTGTCGAGGTCGACCCGTTTACTGGTATCCGTGAAAGACCTCGAACAAAGCCGCGGCGGGATATCGTGATCGCTGTATGATGGTTAGTTGACGAAACGAAGAAGATATTTGGAGCACACGAGAAGTGTAAATATTGACTGAGTCAACAAGGCATGTTGCTGTGGTGACCCAAAGCGTGGCTAGTGCGACATGCCTGCACACCCTGGCGAAGTCGCACCGACGGCGCCACGGTAGCAGCGCCACACTTTGTTCACTTGCTTGGCGAGCCCGCGTGCTGTAGTTCTCACTCTCATTTAGACCATTATGGCTGAGTTCAAGCTTTCAATTCATCACATTCTAGCCTGCTGTGTTGTCTTTTTACTATCATTACGTACGTCCCGTCGTTTTAGGTTCCCGGGTCGTAGGACCCTTAACTTGGCATCTTCCCTAATCGTTCAAATGCGCAACCCCTTTACAGGTTGACAGACTTACGGAAGTTGGCGCCGGCGTAGACGGCAAGATCGCCGAGCTCCTCCTCAATGCGGAGGATCTGGTTCAGCTTGGCAAGGCGCTCAGAGCGGCAGGGAGCGCCAGTCTTGATTTCACCGGATCGGATACCGACAACAATGTCAGAGATGGTAACATCCTCAGTCTCACCAGAGCGGTGAGAAACCATGACGCCCCAGCCGTCGGCATAGGAGTCCTTGGCGGCCTGAATAGACTCCGTGAGCGTACCAATCTGGTTGACCTTGAGGAGGAGAGCGTTGCAAGCCTTGAGATCGATAGCCTTCTTGATACGCAGAGGGTTGGTGACGGTCAGATCGTCGCCGACAATCTGGATGTCCTGGGTCTTGTAGAAGTAGCTCCAAGCCTCCCAGTCGTCCTCGGCGAAGGGGTCCTCAATAGAGACGATGGGGTACTTCTTGCAGAGGTCGCCGTACATGGCGGCGAGCTGCTCGTAGGTGATCCACTTGGTAGGGTCACTGTCGGGGTTCTTGAAATCGAGGTCGTACTTCTTCTCGGCCTCCTTGTAGAACTCGCTGGACGCAACGTCCATGGCGATCTTCATCTGGCCAGTGTAGCCGGCCTTCTCGATGGACTCAGTGATGAGATCAAGGGCCTCCTCAGCAGTCTGGATATCGGGCGCAACACCACCCTCGTCGCCAACGTTGCCAGCGGACTGGCCATACTTCTTCTTGGCAAGACCCTTGAGAGCCTGGTAAACCTCGGCACCCTGGCGCATGGCCTCAGAAAAGCTGGGGGCGTCCCTGATGGGGTCAGCGGGAAGTTACTAAGCTGCAAGGCTTGAAACTTACGTTGGCACAATCATGAACTCCTGGAACGCAAGGCGGCCACCAGCGTGGGAGCTAACTCGAGGTTAGCAGTAGCTCATGTAAGTGGATATCGTGACGCTTACCCTCCGTTGAGGACGTTCATGAACGGGACGGGGAGAACGTAGGGCTTCTTAGTGCCGGCGAGGTCGGAAATGTGAGCGTACAGAGGGACACCCTGTGTATAAGTCAGCCGAATGTCCTGAAATGTGGTTTTCCCTTGCTCACCTTCTCGGCAGCACCAGCCTTGGCAATGGCCAGAGAGACGCCGAGGATAGCATTGGCACCGAGCTTGGTCTTGTTGGGAGTGCCGTCGAGGCCGTTGAGGAAAGAGTCGACCTTGGACTGGTCCTTGACATCAACGCCCTCCTTGATCAAAGCGGGGCCGATGACCGAGTTGACATTCTCAACAGCCTTGGAGACACCCTTGCCACCCCACTTGCTCTTGTCGCCATCGCGAAGCTCACAGGCTTCGTGCTGACCTGTTGGATTCGGTTATTGCTGCTCACGGGCCGATGCGTCGGAGAGGATCGGGACGAACCGGTAGAGGCACCAGAGGGGACGATAGCGCGGTGCAAGCCGGTCTCAGTGACGATGTCGACCTCGACGGTCGGGTTGCCACGGGAGTCGTAGACTTGGCGGGCGTGAACCTTGGTGATGGCCATATTTGCGTGGTTCTTGAGGTTTGTAAGATACTTGAGAAGATGTCAGTCTGAGTTTCACGGATCGCGGGGCGCGGGTGCTCGGGGTGGGTGTGTGAGAGCTGCCGGTGGCCGGGAAGTTGAGTGCTCCAGGTCTGAAGTTAAATGCAGAGCTCTGGTAGCCTCGAAGAAGAGCCAGCTGAAGAAGGGTGGGGAGCGAGATTGGTCTTGAAGCACAGCTCGGATGCCTGCCCCAAGCTCTCCCAAAAACAGAGCTCAGCTGTGTAAACGTGTTTTTGGCGGGGTAAATTGTAGAGCTTCAGTGTAGGAATCAGGCAATGGTGGTGAATGCTTACCGTGGAGATAGACTCTTGGATTTGAAAGAGACTTGAGCCCAGAAAGATGCAGGTAGTAAGGTTTGGAAAGGAGATGAGGAGGAGAAAAGACGGATTGATTTGCTCAGAGGCGAGGAGGGCTGTTTTCAGACGGAGGTCGCAGGTCGATGGAGGGGGTGGGGCTTCGCAACACAGCGCGGCGGCCACCTCAGCTAAACTTGAACCTAGAGGGGCAATAAATGATCTCACTGCAATAGAGCGCTACTTCGGGTGAGGCGCAAGACCCACGGGATCAGCAAGTCCTCCGCTAATATCATCCCACCCTGCCAGAAGGGTTCACCACCTCAGCTCCACGCTCAGATTGGATGAAAGAGGATTGGGTTGTCTGAGAAACACCAACAAAATCCCTCTTTACCGTCTCCGTTGTCGCAGCAGCACTGACTGACCAAGTGACTGTCACACAGTGACTAAGATCGCTTACGTCTGCACTTATCAACTTGATGAGCGAAATTTTCTGCTACGCATTGACTGTCTTTGTTGAGGCTGCCGTTCGAGGGATTTGGGCCAGGCTCAGCACCTAGCGAATCTTGAGAAAGCACCGAAGCACGCTGAGATAAATATGTCCTAGAAGAGCACCTTTGTCTCGTCATATTTTCTTCAATCATATGCAGCCGATATCTAAGCAGATAATGCTCTTCAGAACCCCGTCATTCATGATATCTCATGCAAACCCCACCGGAACGCCCAGCCTAGAACAAGCAAATGTTTCCAACCATTTCCATGGATCGCCTAAAATCGCTCCTTCATCCTTGATGCAACAGTCCTCAAGTTGCCATAAACCTTGCCCGGCGGCTTACCCAGAATCAAGCTGACGATGGATTCCCGCGCCAGGTGAATGTTCTTGAACCCTCCTAGGATATGGATCTTTGAGTCTGCGAGCACAACCCGTGTCCTGCTAGCGTTCTCGATGGCAAACTTGGTCTTGCCATCCTTTCCAGCAATGCGTCCGATAGCGCGGGCTTGGGTGTCGCCGTGCATTGTCCTCACGTCCTTGATCTCGAATGTCTCAATGTAAAGATCGTCCAAACGCAGCAGAGCTACAGCATCGTCAACGTCAAAGCCCAGAGTAAACGCCTTCACAAAATCCTCGCCCTTTTGCAGCGCTCCAGAGTCAACGGTGTGCTTCGACGTTCTCAACTCAACAGTTTTCCGCTTGATGTTCATCCGGCATTGCAGCTTGAGGTGTTCGACTAAGGGGGGGTAGATGCTGCTCCATGAGTGCTTCAACGGAGTCATGCGGTGAGGCGGGACTGGAATCTTTCGCGTTTCGACTCGGGTGACGGGGTCCTAATTCAGATTATGAGCGCGAATTCCCGGTTCAAGACGTATCAGATCGCTTACGATGTCTCTTGAAGGTTGGAACTGTGGCCGACCTTCCTCGTCCATCTCCATTGCGTTGCTATCCCCCTTGACCGGCGCCAAGATGGTGTCCGGATCCATATTGACAGAGTCCCCGATTGACAGCTGCAACTCTTCATCGGCATCGTGATCCAGTTCAATATCTAAATCCGCTGTCAGCCGAATTTCGCCTATCAGTTGATAATCTCATATCCTACCTTCGGGGATCATCGCTTCAACCTCTTCAACGGGCGGGGCATCGTCCGCCTTCTTCAAGGCAGTGGGCGCGGGCATTTTGTACGATAGCGGTCGCAAAATTCGGATATAGTCGTAAGCTAATCTAGTTGTCGATGAGAATTACGGCAGACCAGTGGCGGTCTCGCGGTGGTCGTGGGCTTTATCGGTGAAGAAGAATGTTTAATCTATCGTGGGGTTGACCGCAGCGACCTGGCGATAAAGCAGTCAATCTCGAAAATTTGTGTTATCTTATCGTAGCTTATCGATTGGCCTTCCGATAGCTGCTAGCCCAAGCGCGTCATGGAGACTTTTGCATGCGCCTTGGAACATGCTTATGCATCACGACATCACATTTTCGCACCCGTCAAGACTGTGCTGTTCTTCATCTTTTCGGCTCTTTAAGGCGCGAAAACAAGGAGCCATGCGATGGGAACATGTCTCAAGCCATTTCGCCATGGTTGTTAGGCCGCTTGCTCCCCAAACCTAGCCATGTCAGCTCTTCCTCGACAGCTGTATTCGGCCTGTCGCCAGTCTTACGACAATCGCCCTCGAGAGTTGCATCGACAGCATCTCAGAAACACGGCCATACAATAGCCAATACGTTGATACATCCACCGACGCAATGGTCAGCGTTCTTTCCGTCCCATTTGAGCAGTAGCTCACCGCGAGTGGCCACGCAATTGCCAAAGACAATCAGGCAAGCCGGGGGAGGGCAGCTGGATAGAAGTGTGCGAGCTGTAGCGTACAGTGTGCCATGGCGGCTTGCACAGCTGCGTGCTTATAGCTCGAGCCCGAAGAATGAACAGCCCCGAGGCAACTCCGAGCCACGGCACAGTTTGGAGGAGGCCAAGAAAAGTGAGGGTCGCCTCAAAGAGCAAGCATCCTCACCCAAGGGAAACGATGGAGCATCGGGTACGCAAGGGGAGCCTCAGCCAGAAGCCGAGTCTTTCGCTTCTTCGATGTCGAAATACCTACCCTCGATGCCACATCGTCCTACCAAGGAGGAACTACTCGCGGCCGCAACCAACTTTCGACAGAGGCTGAAGGTTAGGTTCAAATGGATGTCCATCAGGTCGATGCGACCATGGAACGCGGATGAGTGGGGGGCTTTCGTGTCATGGTTCATGCTGGGACACCTCGTATGGATCCTGCTAGGAACCACGACCTTCTTCTCCTTGGTCATCTTGTCCATTAATACAGTTTTGGCGCAGGAAACACTCGCACGATGGGTCGGCGATTATCTCACTCAGTCTGCGGGCGTAAGCGTTATTTTTGAGTCAGCCATTGTGCCCAAATGGGGCAGTGGGATGATCTCTTTCCGCAACGTCTTCGTTTCGCGGAGGCCTGGTCAGATCAAGTCGTCGGTCAGCAAAGGCAACACAGACGCTGCCGCCGTCGCCGCCGCTCGGGATCATACTCACGCTGATGGCGTGGCTGAAGAAGATGATGGAAATTACACCCAGTTCGACGTGACGATTGCTAATGTCAATGTCACATTATCGTTCCTCAACTGGTGGAATGGCAAAGGCCTTCTCAAGGACGTCGAGGTCAAGGGCGTAAGAGGGGTTATAGACCGCACTTCGGTTCGGTGGTCCTCCGAGGCAATCGACCCCTTGTCCTATCGACACGAGCATCAGCCGGGTGATTTTGAAATGGAATCCTTCAAGCTCGAGGATTTGCTTCTCACCGTGCATCAGCCAAACGACTTCCGACCCTTTTCGGTCAGCATCTACTCATGCGAGCTACCGCAACTTCGAAAGCAGTGGCTCTTTTACGACTTCCTGTCAGCAAATCATATGTCAGGGTCCTTTGACGGTTCTCTGTTCACAATTCATCCCAAACAAGTACACGGCACTGCAGCTGGGCAGGACCGCTCAGTTATGCCTGGCTACGGGGAGGCAGATGCATGGAAGAAATTTAGCCGATTGCGGATTGATGGTCTAAAAATTGACCATCTTAATCGAGGTGTCGAGGGTCCCTTTGGCTGGATTTACGAAGGAGACGTCGACATTGTTGCTGATATAGCATTCCCGGCTGATACAGACGAGAGCATCACGAAAGTCATGTCCGACTTCTACGATCAACTAGAAGAGGTTGTCATAGCAAACCGTCATCGCTTCATCCGCAACATGAACGAGAGCGCCCCTGAGATGCTACGCTCAGGGCATCTGGGAGAAGTTTTTGCCGCAGAGGAAGCAGAAGCGAGGAAGGCAATGGAGGAGACGAGAGCCGCCCAGCAATCTGATGATGACCGACGCTACCTACTAATGGATCTCCGCATCCATCTCAACGATGTCAAGGCCGCCGTGCCACTGTTCACAAAAGACCTCACCTACGTCAACCAGGCCCTCGTCCGCCCTATAGTCGCATACATCAACGCGAAGAAGACGTACATACCCATTACATGCCGAATCGTCAAACGCGCAAGCGACTTTGACGGCAGCTGGAGCGTCTTTGACTGCGGCTTGATGAACGACATGAGCGCTGAGACGTACGATGCGTTCGCGAGAGATATCGAGAACCAGCAGAGCAGGGTACGGCGGTTCAAGAAGGTTGGCTTTTGGACTTTGAGCCTGGCTGTTCACGCATTATTCATGGGCATGGCTGGCAATGTGGTATAAAGCGCATTGTGCTCACCTATTCGAAGCGTTGTATTTTGTATCACCAAGATTTGTTTGTTTGAGCTTGTAGATACACGGGGCCAGACATGGCGCAAAACAATGGTTGGACTTGGTCAGGCGTTAGGGGATCCTTGACATAATTTACGGGGAGGGAGGAGCGCGGTTGATAGCCTATCATGCAAGCTTCTGACGAAGGCATATACACTCAATGTAGGCAGGATTCTCAGCTGCTGTCAATATTCATGACCATCTCAATTAAGTGCAGAGCTGTTTATGCAATCTACGCGTCCTCGCCATCTACGTCCTCCGTCCTCTTATTGCCTCGATAGTGTAATCGATTCAAGGTGAAAATCAAGCCTCAACGCCGGAATGTAAGCAAGACAATTTGCCGATGGAAGACAGTGTGGAAAACATCTCTCAGACCCCGGGCTGTGTACTCGATACGATGTCCCCCCTGCCCTCCGCTCTCCCTGCTCCTCACTGGGTCCTGCGCAGCAGACTGTTGGCTGTGTCCATTCAGGACATTCGCGACGCGAAGTCCCGAGGTAGGTGCATGCGGATTCGGCCACCAGTGGTCGATCTCCCCGCGCGGCCTACTTTCCTGCGGCTTTGCCGATAGTTGTACGTCAGGAACGAGCCGGGTCGATGGACGTGGGTAGTGATGGGAGAGCAGTGTCAAGATCATGACAACCTGAGCGGCGCCCTTCACATAAAGTCATCGTCGCCGAAGGCATCGTCGTTGTCGTTGTTGTACGCCGCGAAATCGTCGTCGTTCTGGCGCGTGCCGACAAGCGAGGTCTTGGTCTTGGCAGCCTTGGTCTTCTTACCACCCTTCTCAGCAGCCTTCTCCTGCTTCATCTTCTCGTTGGCGAGGGCAGTGAGTGAGCTAGAGATCTTCTTGATCTGGTCGCTGGGCAGATCAGCGGCGAGCTGCTTGGCAAACTCCTGCAGGAAGAGGGTGTAATGAGGCTTCTTGCCGGAAGCAGTGATGAGAGGAGTAAGGGTGTTGCGCAGAGTCTCGAACTGCGTCTTGGTCGAGGGCTTGAAAAGAGGCAGTTCGGCCAGATTAACGGTGTTGTTGGGATCCTTGGTGTCAACGGCGACGGCAGCAGCAGGGTTCACAGCCTTGCGGCCCTTGGGCACGCCGATGTCACCAAAGTCATCGAAGAGGTCGTGAGCGTGGCTCAGATCGGCAGCCTTCTCTGTGGCGCGCAGTCGCTGACGGCGCTCGGCCTCGGTCTCCTCCTCCTCGGACGACTCGTCCTCGTCGGCCAGAGCCTTGCGGGCGGCGATGTGCTCGGAACGGCGTTCAGCCTTGGACTTCTTGTTGGCGGCGGCCTCGGCGGCGGCCTTGGCGGCGGCTTCTTGCTTCTTCTTCTCCTTCTCGCGCTCTACCTCGGAGTCTTCAGCAGCATCCCACGAGTCAAGGACCTGGGGAGTTGGTCAGCAACATTCTGAGATGGCGGCGCAACGCGGCATGCTGCGACTTACATCGCTGTCGTCTTCCTCATCGTCGAACTGGCGACGGCGAACGGCAGTGACAGGAGGAGAAGAAGGGGGAGTGCTCGACTCGCTCGCCTCGTCGTCTGTTTAAGCAAAGAGCGGTCAGCGAACTGCAGGCAGGTACGTGACTTGACAGCGCGTGTCGGTCAGGGATCGCGCAGGGACCCCACAGAGGCGCATCTGGGGAGGCGAGTCCCCAGAACACGGTCCGTAGGACACTTAAAGTAGGCTGGCGATGTTGTTCGTCGTGATGGACTTACCCCACTGTTTCGAAGGCATGATGTCAAACGGGTGTCGTGGGTGCGGCGGTTGTGGTTGAAAGATGTGCGCTGGCTGTACAGGACCGTGCGGGACCGGGTATTGGACGACGTTGTGGACTTGGAGCGGCGCGCGGTTATGGCACGAGTCGATAATTTGACGAGGTTTAAAGTTGGGCAGATGGGAAAGCGATGGGAGGCCGGAGGGCGCGGAAACGTGGTTTTGAGCAGCGTGGCCTTTTGTGGGAGGTGGTGGGTGGAAATTGGAAGGGAGAAGGAGAGGAATGAGGAATGGATGGAGGGGGAGGCACCGTCTGAAAGGGCTTGCGTTTGGTTGCGTCAGGGATCCGACCCAGTTGGAACAGCGACAAGCCTCATATAATTATGTCGGGGATGGGGGCACTCATCGATGGCGCTACTGTTATCTTGATAAAATTGAGGATCACCACCTTGGGGTCTTAACTGTTCAATGAAATGTGCTTCCATTCTGTCTTTAACAAGATATCTCTGTTCATTGACAGTCGGAGATGGCCAGCGCGGTTCCGCCTGAGAGGCTGCTGAACCCGAGGGTGGAAATATTTGCGCTGCATTTTTTGTGCGCAGCCTGGAGGCAGAAACGTCGATTTGCGACTCTCTGTCCGATGCTTGACAGGGGCGGCAGCGTATGCGCGATTGCGACCCTGAGGTACCCAAGCCCGACGACGTCCTCTTCAGTGAGCAAACCCCCAGTCTACGTCTCGTGCAATGGCAGCCGTGCCGTGGGCGTTGACACTTACAGAAGGCTATCGTCATATTTTAGGGGCTCCGGGCAGGGCACAGGCGGCATGTGAAGGCTTTTGCAGCACGATTCGCAAAGACGTCACAGACCTCCCTTTTCCCGCTCCGGTCCTGCATAAGGCAGGCCGCGCGCGCAGCAACGTGCGTCGATTTAATGCAGCGCCCATCGCTCAGAGCCAACCATGGCGCAATGTGCTCCCGTGCAAACGGCGCAAGGAGCCAGTGTGACTCATGCTCCTTGCATTCTGCCTCTTCACAATCGCATGAAGCCTCAGTCTCTGCTCGATCAGTGCATTAGGGCTTTGACCTGCCCCTGCGCTCATCCTAACGAGGAGGCGGGTTTGGAGCGAATGGTGAGAGCCAAATGGCAAGGGGCGCAACGAGAGGATTTCGGACTGAATGACACAGATCCATCTCGGCGCCATGTTACTACGGGTGCGCGATTGCTTCAGGTTGTTTCTGGTCGCGATGTCTTCCGGTCGGAGGTTTGTTGCTGAGTCACCTGCCTTGCCTTGCCTTTCCACCCAACCCGAATCTTCCTCGCCCTCTCCCTTCTGACTCTAGGAACACTTTGTCCGCCTCCGAGCCATCCCGAAAGCACTCGCTCCTCTTGCAGGTGTTGCTGGCAGTGACGCTATGCAGCCTCAGGCACCTGACAAGCTCTTCAGGTCATGTTCTCATTCACAAACCTAGCTATCCGGTCTGTCTTCGTCCTCGCCGTAGCAACTAGTCTCCAATTTGCTCAATCAGCCTCATTTCCATTGCTTGCCGTCCACTCCGTCTCGTATCTCGCGTTCCACAATCGGAATGAGTCGTGTTCGAAAGCAGACGGGCGCTGTTTAGCTACGCCTTTCACAGTATATATGTGTCTAAGCCTGGCCGGACGGCTCAGGCAGAAAGAACAAAAATATAAATTCTACAAAGCAACTTCCCACTGTAATTAGAATATCTCATCCTGACCAAACACACCCTTGGTTTCCGAATCGGCAACCGCAGTTATAAACGCACGACAACAGCACCAACCTCTGACATACATCCTCATGACCACCACTATAGCGCACGCCAGGCTTGCAGCAGCAAGCCAACCAGCACATCTCCTCCGGGCTCCCGCCCTCCGCCAAACATTCCAAGCCATCACTCCCCTACGACTCGCCTGCGTGTCATCACCACGATACCTGTCGACGACGCCTCGGAATCAGCTGAAGGACTTCTTTCCAGCAAAAGACACCCCGCACATCCAGACTACTCCTGCTGCCTGGCCGCACCATGGCTACACCTATGAAGAGATGAAGGCCGTGGTGCCATCGCATCGCAAGCCGGTGGGGTTCGCAGACTGGGCAGCTTGGAAGGTGGTCAGAATCGCTCGATGGTGCATGGACAAAGCAACTGGTATGGACGGACAGCAGCAGGTGGACAAGAAGAACCCGACTACTGCCGTATTGGCTGAGAAGCCCCTAACAGAGGCCCAGTGGGTGAGTCTTACCCTCCCGCGGAGCGTCATAGGACAAGGCTGACACGTCCAGCTCATTCGTTTCGTCTTCCTCGAGAGCATCGCAGGTGTTCCAGGCATGGTTGGCGGCATGCTCCGTCATCTCAATTCCCTGCGGCGCATGAAGCGCGACAATGGCTGGATCGAGACCCTTCTCGAAGAGTCTTACAATGAGCGCATGCACCTCCTCACATTCATGAAGATGTGCGAGCCCGGCTGGTTCATGAAGATGATGATCATCGGCGCACAGGGCGTTTTCTTCAACAGCCTATTCGTCTCCTACCTTATCTCTCCAAAGATAGTGCATCGCTTTGTCGGCTATCTTGAGGAGGAGGCCGTTCACACGTACACAAGGGCCATCAAGGAGATCGAGGATGGCAATGTGCCCAAGTGGTCGGATCCCAACTTCCAGATCCCGGACATTGCTATCCAGTACTGGAACATGCCTGAGGGGAAGCGCACGATGAGGGACCTGATTCTCTACATTCGTGCTGACGAGGCCACTCACCGCGGCGTCAACCACACGCTTGGCAACCTCAACCAGAAGGAAGATCCTAATCCCTTCGTGAGCGACTTCAAGACGGGCGAGCCGCCAAAACCAGCGCTCAAAGCAACAGGGTACGAACGTGCGGACGTCATTTGAGACACCGATCACTTCACGAACTCGTCATTAAGTCGACCTCGGGGAACGGTCATCTATCCCACACTGTAACAACAATGTAGCATTTGGGGAATACCATGGATTCAGAAATGGCGTGGTCGTTTGCGGCGTTAGGACCATAAGCAACTGCGTTAAACTTAGAACTCGTCTCTCCGGAGAATACAATACTATCCTAGATCCTACACCAGTGAAGTCCATGTGGAAGAAACATTCCTAGGCATATACTTCCAGTGACGTAGGCTTCTCGCAACAACTTGAAGCCAAGTCCAACGTTGGAGGAACTTCTACTCGGGGCAAGGCCGGGCCAGGCAAGTTTCGAAGTTCCAGCAAGCATGGGAACTGTCGTTGGCAAGGGAGCGGTGAGTTGTTCCAGCTCGCTCTGTGTCAGCGCAATTGAGGCTGAGCTAGGATGCTAAAAATAACACGAAAGAGGCACACTATTGGACGATTCATATCGGGAGCGGGAATGTGGGAGAGACCCTGGCTCTGAAATGTTGCCGAGCTGCTCGTCGTAGACATGGCCTACATAGGACCCCTGGACAACGGAGGAGGCTTAGACTCGGGGGTGACGAGGCCTGGCGTGGGCGCGATCGAGGAACTCGCGTCCGATATCCCTGAAACACGCGATCCTGCCGGCCTGCCTCGCAAGGCTGGTTTATGGTCAGAGGATGATAATTGGTTGATTCGAGTCTGGGGTTGGCGATCCGGTGGGATGTCAACGTTGAATACCCTGCAACATCGAGGCTGTGTAGTAGCACGCGAAGTAACACCTAAGGGGTTCAAGGTACGGCAGATGATTTGGAGTTTCTGTATTGCAGTGACTTCACGATTTGCCAATGCAGGATGTCGATGAGGCTTGGGACAACGTTGAGCTTGTTTATAGCTGAAGCTACGAGGTCACCAAAGGTTAGCCGCGATGAAGACGTTCGGTAAAGGCCGAAGGACCCAGTGGCCAGCAGCACAGACCAACTTCAACCTCAGAGGAGGGTTCCTATGACATCATGTCCCAAGTTCTGCTCTCGGGTATCTGCAACTTAAGCCAGAGCTAGCGAGCCAGGAGAAGCGATGGAGAGAGGTTGGTCTCGATGTGGAAGTAGCCGACCACCTCAGGAGAAGCAAACCCCTACAGGTAGCAGAGTACTGCCTGATGGAGCAATGCAACTCTGTTTTGAAGGCAGCAGGGTAGGCGACCAAGGACCAAACGCCACGGTGCACACAGATGGCTGACATCGGCAGGACCACCCCCCTGTTGCTGGCTTCCCTACTTCAGTAGATACGAGTCGGGAGTTGAGTCAAGCTTAAGTTGATCTCAAATTTGAAAACTCAAGGATGGGGCCCGGGTGGCTGAGCAGCACATGTCACCGACGCTACAGCGGGTGCCAGGTGTCGTTTCAGGCTTCGGATCGAGAAGCGAAATGTGGTGGAAGTGACGATGCGACAAAAAGTGGACGGTGGACGACTCAGCGAAGCCGCTTTCAGATGCCAGAAATGCAGCATTCCGATGATTGAGGCGACGGGGAGCCTGAGGTTCCCACTTTATTCTGGCGGCCACTGTGAGCAGAGCTGGGCAGCAATTAGTGCACTTCAGTTGGCCAATACCCAATTTCTGAGGCCACTGGCACTGGCAGCGGTTCCCGTCCCGTCCACCTCACCACAGGCTGCTGTCATGGAAGGCTGGCAGTCGGTGTCAGCCCCCCCGCGCTGCCACTCACCACTTCCCCTCCGTCCCCATCCCCATTCCCACCTTCAAGGTTGACTCTGACCTCAACATCACCGCAACCTTCAAGCGACGTCCCTCAAGCCCAAGGGTCGCGCGTCGTCGTCGTCAGCTCGCCAGTTGTCTCTCCAGGCCGAAACATTTCCTCGCTTCTCCATTCGACGGCTTGGCCCTAATCGCCGACTTCTGCACTGCCTCACCACCTCGCACCAACCAAACCCACTAGCACCCATCCTGACCTCATTCCCCTGCTTAACCTCCGGCCTCGACTAGAGCAGCTCCCACATCTGCCCTAGGCTGCTGTTCCAGCTGCTCCCCACAAGCCGACCGACGACCTCGACCGCCAGACCATCTCGAGTTCTTAATCCCGTCCTCTTCCCGCCTCGCCAACAGCACCCCCCCACGAGCGCATTCGCGTCCCTCCCCTCCATCTTCGAGCGCATTACCCGAGTCGTCGCCCTCCACGCGTTCGCACCGAGAGCAGTCCCAGGTATATCCGTCATATTCATAGCTCCCGGGAGCACAGCCTCACCTCGCCCGTCGGCATCGCCACCCCGTACCTGAGAAGGCTGACCGCAACCCGGGTTCGGTCTGCCTCATCCGCGTACTCGTACGCACCTATACTCGGTACCGCACATACATACGGTCAGCGACATGGATCAGCACTCTCAGCGCGGCCGGTCCCCATCGGCCGGCCACCAGCCTCATATACATTCTCAGTCCCATTCCCCCTCGCCGAGCCCGTACCAAGACCCATCTGCTGGACTCGGCCTCGCCCTCGACCCGTCCGCCCAACAGCCCTTCTCCGGAGCTTCGGATCCCAACATCGACGCCTTCAACAGCAACCAATACTTTGACGCCAACACCAACTTCAGCCAGCAGCTCGCATCCTCGGGGCCAGACTACTCCCAGTCGCAACCCGACTATCTCTCGCCGAATCTCGCAGGCGAGGACTTCTCCCTCTTCCCGCCTGGTGGAAGCCCAGGCGACAGCTACAACCAAGGACCTCTCTTCGACCAGACACTCAACCCGAACGACATGAACAACATGACGTCCCCGCAGTCGCAGGGCTCTCCGGATCCTTCGCACATGCTGCAGCCCGATCAACAGCCTGGTTCGGCCCAACAGTCCCCTTCATTCAATCAGCACCAATTCCCCTCTTCTGTTTCGGGGCATCACTCGCGGAATGCCAGTCATACCTCACATGCATCTCTTGGCCCTGAAGCAGCTCTCATGCCCAATCAGATGGGCGACTGGTCTCAGCCGCAGTTTCAGGGTCACCGACGGAGCCCCTCTGCCCATTCAGAAGTATCCTCTGTCTCACCGTCACCGAACCTCGTCAGCTCCGACAACTTTGACGACCCATCGGGTCACTCTCCGCTACAGAGGCCTTCGGATGGCAGTCTGTATCAGGAGGTCATGGGCATTGGCTCGTTCAATATCAACGATGCTGCCGGGAGCCCAAACCACCGAAGCCCGTCCCACAGCCCGGCTATCAGTCCGCGTATTATGCCACAGCAAATGCCTGACATGAGCCACCAGGGCGTAGGACTGGCGGCGCCGAGCTATCCTGATCCTACTCCCTATGGACAGCTGCACCCCAACGAGGCTTTCCCGAACTTACAACAGCATCAGGGCGCAGACATGGGACAGATGGCACCACCCTCAATCAATATTGATTATGCACCAAATAACGGAAATGGCTTTGGAGGCCCAAAACTTGACCAGGACTCGTTGACACCACCAGAAAGAGGTAAGAACATCCCCACTAGATGAATGTGACCGAGGGTACTAACAGCGTAGGCCGTCAACGCGCTCGCCAGCGTGCAGTCACTGACCCGTTCCATCCCACTGGGGGCATGATGGGTCGCGCCAGTCCAGGCAACCAGAGCCATTCGCCTTCGTCAGGCTCAGGCTTGTCACCTCGTTCTGATGCTTCAAGATCGCTCTCGCCCCATTCCGGAGTTTCACCCAACAGGCGAAGACAGTCTACGTCCGCCGTGCCGAATAACGTGATCGCCTTACGCCTGGCCGACCCAGATTTCCAAAGCAGCCAGGACGCAGGGAACCCCAAGCGTGCTCAAAAACACCCCGCTACCTTCCAATGCACGCTTTGCCCGAAACGATTTACACGAGCGTACAACTTGCGATCTCACCTAAGAACCCATACTGATGAGCGGCCTTTCGTCTGCACTGTGTGCGGGAAAGCTTTCGCCCGTCAACACGACAGGAAACGCCACGAAAGCCTGCATTCGGGAGAGAAGAAGTTCGTGTGTAAGGGCGATCTAGGAAACAATGGTCAGTGGGGTTGCGGACGACGCTTCGCCCGAGCAGACGCTCTAGGCAGGCATTTCCGATCTGAAGCTGGGCGGATATGTATCAAACCGCTATTAGATGAGGAGATGCTGGAGAGACAGCGCAAGTGGAGAGAGCAGCAGATGCAGCAGAACATGAACCTTGCGCCGCAACCAATGCTGGATCCAAACACTGGCTACACCATGGACGCCAGTGGCAACCTGGCCTTCCCGGCTGCACTATTACAGCAGTACCCTGCGCTAGCGAACATGAGCTGGGGCGGCGCTGATATGGGTAGCATCGACGAGGACGTCAGTGGGCGCTCATCGTTTGACGCGAGCGACTTTGACGATGGAGATGACGGAGGATATGTTAGTGGCCCAGGAACGGGCTACGGCGAAGGGGGTATGGGTCAGAACTTTGGCGACCTGGGCTATGCTAGTGACTTGGGCGGTCGTTGATGATTGTCCGAACCCTTGGCAGCTCTCATTTAGACAGACAACGGCGCGATCGGTCACTTTGGCGAAACGGGTCGCGGCAACCTACTTGTCGACATTTTGTTGGAGATTTCATCATGGTTTCGGATTATAGACGGGGCTGGCTAGTGATACCAAGCGTTTGTCATTTCTTTTCTTGTGATTTCCAATATACCAACCTCAGCGCCAAGTCGGATGTTGAATTGCAACGTGTCTTCCCTCGTAGTTTTGTGCGGCTCCCTACAAGCATCGCTTACAAACACTGCTGTATTGGTAAGCGCTCGATGGAATACAAGTGTAAACAGCTACTTGAAAAGACATGTGGTATGACGTCCCGCCCATCCTGATGCTGTTTCCAACGTCTGTTTGCGATGTCGCGCCTGGTGTTTTGAAAGAAATACACTGCGGTAGACGAGGGACGCCGGGCACCCGTATCCAAACCTCCCCGACTTCACCCTCGTCCGGTCAACTGTCTGGGCCATCAACTTTGCCGACGCATACTATGCCAATGCCAACCTCAAGGCGCAGGAAGACCCCTAGCTGGATGCCGATTCTCGCGGGCATCGTCGACGAGCATGGGAAAAGGGTAATGAGGGACATCAAAGTCGGAGACAAGGTCTCTGGCGCCGTCAACGGAGGGCCAGTCTGCTGACATTGCTGGGAGGGTTATGGTACTGACAGATGTAGGAATCGGCTCAGGAAGACCGATGGGTCGCTTGCAGATGTGATTTCTGCCAAGGTTAATAACATGACGAAGATTCCGGAGAACATTAGTGATATCGAAGCAGCAACCCAAGGTGTCGCGACGGGTACAGTTGTGCGTCTCCCCTTTCCCTGTACCAATGTTATTATTACGGCTAATGACAGCGTAGGGTCAGAGTTTGCATCAACAAGTCGAGCCTCCCCGTCCTGATGAGGCGGTCAAAAAGCCTTCTAACCTCCTTCATATATGGCGGCAGCACAGCCATAGGCATCGCAGGCCTCCAGTATGCCAAAGCGTCCGGCGCTACAGTCATCACCACATCTCCCCCGCCCCTCCCCCCCGCGACGCAGAATACCTATATTCCCTCGGCGCAGACCATGTGCTCGACTGCTTTTCCCTGACAATCAGCGAAGAGGTCGCAGCAACCATGAAAGGCCAGCCCCTGACCCCGGCGAGGGACTGTCATCCCCACGAACAGGCCGCTCTCGCGTAGCCTCCGAAGTCTTCGCAAATGAGGGAAGTCGACATGTGACGCTCCTCCGCAGACCCAAGAATTCGTTAAGAAGGCTGACCCCAACGTCGAGATCTCCTTCACCGCGGCGTACATTGTCTTCGGCGAGGACTAGTTCTTCCTGAGATATCCCGACTCCGTGCCCGAGGATCATGAGTTCACGAATATTTTCGTGCCCATGGCTTAAGGTCTAATGAGGGAGGGCCCGGTCAAGGCCCCGAAGATCTTTCTGAACAGAGGGGGCAGCGGTTTGAACGGTGTGCTGAAAGGCATCCGGGACATGGCAGACGGGAAGGTGAGCGGTGGAAAGCTCGTGTACACGAGGGGAGAAAGGTGATTCAGCGAGGTGCATGTGCTTGTGCCGGATTAGGAGCGTCGTTGAGTCCATAGGAAATTGATTCAGTCCCCCAACGCTTGTCCGTTTTGGTCCCTTCAACGCCCTACTGTACACGTCTTTCCCAGGATCACCGGTGTCAGTATCCGCCCATCATCGTCGGCGGTGTGTGGTCCCAACTGTGCATTTCAGAGGCATATCTATCTGCAGCCTCTTGCAGCACCTTGTCGCACAGCCCCCGGTGCGCAAACTCCATGGTTTGGCAGACGAAGGGCATGAGCAGCGAGTTTGCCTCGACGACGACACTCTCATACATTTCGTACTCCTCTGCGCCAGCGGCCGTGCTGGGCGTGCTAACGCTCCCATCCGGCGAACTTCCCGCGCTCTGCCTGTGTCTCACGGTGAACTCACACCATCCCGTGATACCCGCCGCCCCGTTCGCCCTCACCCTGAGGCCATCACTGACCTTCTGAAAGTAGGCGGGATAGTTGACCTCCTTGGTCAGCCCCGGCGCCAGCGTGATAAGCTCAAAGATCTGATAGCTTGCCACGGCAGGCAGGCTACCGCCGGGTGAGATGCCCGACGTGTGGCTGTAGAAGAAGGGATCGGAGGCGACCGGCTCGCCGCCGGCGGAGGTCTCCTCGTAGCGGGAGAGGGTGCCGAGATTGCGGATGACGGGGGAGACTGTCTGGAGGGTTTGAATGACGACGGAGGCAGGGAGGGACGGGGGGATTGGGACGGTGATGTAGAACTGGCGTTGGACTCTCATGATGGATGTGTGGAGCGTGGCTATGAATGTGATTGCGATTGCGATTGCGATTGCGGTTGCGGTTGCGGTTGTGGATGTGGTGGTGATCTTGGTCTTGATCTTGGTCTCATATCGGGGGAGTCGTTAGACTTCAAGGGGTCGCTATCGTGGGCTTGAGTGAGGTTTTCACCATGAGCCACCAGACATCTTCCAGACCATCCGGGGTATCCGCGAAGAATGGCAGGTCGGCGAAGCGGATCAAGGGAGGCGATCGGGAGCAGGAAGCTCGGAGGACGCTCGCAGGAGATGAGGAGCAGTGGTGTGACGAGGTGAGATCTGGAGCTGGGCGGGCGAGCGAGATACTGACGGTCGATGAATGCCCTGAGGTCTGGTCGATGGAGTGCCGAGCTCTCCTCGCAGCCCAGGAAACCCCCCCCAAAAACCCCCCGCGGGCCTCAGGCTGTTTCCACGTTGGAGTAACCAAGTGCGGGCACTGGCAAAGTGAGTCCATTGGTTGACGACCTTACCTAATCCAACCAGACCCGGAAACCCCGCAGACAAGCCGCCGGTAAAATCGGTGGGAGATGCGAGTTGGTGACGGATCACGATAATACTGGAGGCAGCTACTGTAGTCACTGCTTACTAGACGCAGCAGCTAAGGTACGAAGCAAGGTAGGCAAGGTAGGCAGTAACTCGACAGACTCAATCCGGGACTTCAACAGTCCGTCGCCATTGGCCATGTACTTGTACATAACCGGAGACCAGCATCCCATCCAAGACTCCTAATGCTGGCTGAAAATGCCACGTGAAATCGTGTTTCGTGCCTTTGTCAAGCGCATATTGCCATGCGACAATGCATGAGTCTATCAATGTGCATCTTCCTTTTACAAATTTCGTTCGCTGGAAGCTTCTCATTTGTGCAGTCTGGTGCTGGGGTCTCAAGCTGACCGAAAGTGAGCTACTTCCATCGAAGATGCTTGAAAAGTAAGGCAGTGGTCTCCGGAAACACTCATACCGAAGACTTGCGAAGGAGACGAACAGCTCAGCGGCCAGCCGATTCCGTCTCGTCGGGTCTGACCGCCACTGATCCGGGTTGGGAGCTTCATCTACTTCATTGTGTTGGACGGGCGACCCACGAGGATCTGCCGGTCATCTTCGGCTAAGGATGCAAAACAATTCGATCATGTTCCATTGCATCCTTGCTGGCTGCGACTCAAGGCAGATGTGAAGGCGCATAAGGAGCCCAAGACGCGTTGTTTTTTCGTCTGGTCGCTGTTAGGTGGCCACATCTTGAATTGAGCGGTGAGGAAGTGACGATCGAATAGGAAGCGAGCACAGCCAAAAGAAGACGCAGGGCCTCGTTAGTTCCCGAGGGCTGCCGCGGCATGGAGACGCAATGACGAATGGTCCAGCTTTGAGTGGACGACACCAGCGCGACGAGGTCCCGGGTACATGCGTAGCAGTGCATGGCTGCCCAGTCTCGTACGTAGAGGTTACCGGCTGTTTGCTACTGATTCGCCCCAGCTAGTCGCTGTCGCCCTGCCACGTCTGGGTTGCTGTTTTGCTGCGTTGGGCGCAGCCGCATAGCGCATCTCCATCGCATGAAGAGTCGTTCGCGCCGGCTTGCGGGACCCCTTCTTTTTGTTGTTGTTTTTGGGTGTGCCTTTTGACGAGTTCGTGAGACACAGCTCCAACATCTCTCCTCACAGGTGGTAGGTGCAGGACGAGCAGGGAATGTGATAAGGGCAGACAAGGGTGGCGATACACCGTTGGTGGTGGTCGAGGGCAAGGTCTCACCTAGAGCGCCAAAAACCACTTTACTTGGTTTGAAATGACACAAATGGGTTTGACCAAAAGAAGAAGATCTACTCTGCGGTACGAGCATGGGACGAGCGCCGTCAACACGGCCAGGAAATACCCGCGACCAGCTTGCAGGGAGCGGAGGGAGAGCAGCATGAAGGCGCATGCCGCCTGCATGATGTGTATGCATTCGATGGAGCATGATATCCTACTGACTGGATTTTGAGGCGCGAACGTGGTAATAATTGTCGTCCGAGCCGAGCTGCTTCAAGTTGTCAGCGAGGGAGGGAAATTTTGCAGGCAAGCGAGGGAGAGGCGTCGTCGCACGAATGCCATGTCTCAGATGATAATTGTTGGCTGCAAAAAAGGCCAGTACTCGCAAGTACTGGTCTCGACGCCATACCGCATGGATGGCGTGGTGGTGGTGGTGGTCAAGTGCGAGTCTGGTGATGCACCGGGAGGGATTGGCGGCCATTTGACGGGCTGCCCCGCCCCCAGCCTCCGACTTCCTTCCAGGATCCAAGTTGGAAGTACTCGGACCAAAACAGAAGGAAGCTCCAGCGGTCGATGGGTCGATGGGCCGATGGGTCCAATCCGCAGCGCAGTGCGCAGGACGCTGCGTAAGGTATCAATGCTAGCTGGACAAGCGGGAGGGTACCTTGGACGCCTCGCCTCGCATTTCAATAAAGTGGCGGCTGTCCCATTTTACCCATGTTTCCTCCCCGGCACTACGATTGAGTCTTGTACAGTACTCGTACGTGGTGCTTAGCTCTCTTCCTTCGCTTGGTGAAGGGGCTGGTTGTTGCTGGAGAGACTGCCCAGCCGTATCATTTCACCAAAAATCCTTTGCCCCTGTACACTTGATTGTACAACCATCGCTTGAACCGCCCCTCATTCGCTTGCGAGTGGCTCGAGGGGGCGCGAGCATTCCCAAAGCAAGGGCGATCGGGGGCGTCATTGGCTCCTTTCTTGTGCCATCACCGCATATCGCCGCTCGGCAGAACTCCTCGAGACACGCTCGGCTGACAGTACAGTACAACGTACGTCCCTCCTCTGCCAGTGTCTCGCACAAGATCCCCCCCCCTTTCCGCCTCGGTGCGCCGCCGTGAGACCTCTGCGCTCAAAAGGACGAAAAAAAAAAACTGGCTGGCAACTGGCGGTCGGCGCCCCGAAAAAGGGTTCTCCAAGGATCGGTAGCTGTGACGCCAAACCGACAGGGACAAGGATCGCTAGAGCGCCAGTGGGCGACGGGTTGCCCCAGCTTCCGCCGTCACCTTTTTATCTTATCCAAGAAAGGCTCTTGGTTCTTGCTTCTTTTTTTTGCGCCCTCGAACTGACCGTCTCGCCTCTGTAACATAGGGCATCGTCAGCATCTACGCCGATATTTCCCACAACGCCACATCCCGGCGAGCAGAACAGACCAGATACAGAGGCTGAAAGCTAGCTCTCTGGCTCGCCTCCCACCCTTTACTACGCGCTCTCCATTTCGACCGACAGCATCTGTCCCAGCAGCTTCCATGATTGCGCCGCTTTGCCTCCAGCAGACGAGTCCCATCTTCCACAATGGCCGCGGCCGAGGTGTTGGCCTTCACCGGAAGCTCCTTCGCAAACGACCGTCTCTGGCCACCAAACCAGACCTCGCAGACTGGGTCGGATGAGCGATGGCTGCGCGCACACTTGGGCATGATCGCCCAGGCCTGGGTCAACGGAAGACAACTTGTCAAGGTACGTCGTCACCTGTGCACTATCAAGTTCGAATCTTATTTCTGCTTGACTCGCCCTTGTTCCCCAGTATTAGCCGTCCCGACTCGATGGCTTGTGGCAGGCCAAAGCGTGCCCCGGCCGCCAACCTCAAGTTACGGGGCAAACGGTGAAACTCTCAAGCCACAATGGTCTAGGTCCCCGGTTTTGGCTCTTGGCTGACTCTGTTTACATCAGAAACAATTTCTTGATTCACCGCGGAATTACAATGCCGCCAGATCACTGCAAGTGCCAGAGATTTTGCCCCCATGGAATAGACATGGACCGCGTGGCGCTGTGTCACCTTCAGCGACAGATCAAGTCATGGATCCATCCGGAACCGACGATTGCGCACATCGACACGAATCCCCGAGCCCTGTCGATCTGCCCTTGCCGAGTCATACTGCTTCATCGACGAGCGCGCGCCGAGCCGAGGACGACCTCCTCAGAGATCCTATGTCAGACGTAGCCATCGACTTCAATTCGCAGGCGGGGCAACGGGAGCACGCCAAGAAGAAGAAGAAACCCGCCGCGGCACCTGTTGGCTGGGGAAACAACAATAGCGAAGAAAAGAAGGACGAGCCAGCCGGGGACGGCAATGGCGGCGACCCAAACGGTGGCGGTGATGCTGGGAACGGCGGAGCTAGCGGTGGTGCTGATGGCAACGGCGACAATGGTGGAGGAGACAACCCCGATGACGATTGGGCTAATTTTACCACCGCAACGTCGAAGAAGAAGAAGGGCAAAGCTGGTGAGGGACTGCCGGAAATCCCCACGTCCGACTTTGGCACAGATGCATTTCACGAGATCAAATTGGGGGACGATTCGGCCGGCCTTGGAAGCACGGACAACAAGAACAATCTCGGCTCATGGGGGAACAAATGGAATACAGGTGGAAGTAGCTGGGACTGGTCAGGCGGCGGCGGGGAGGGCGGGGATGCTGCCGCCGCCGGCGATGAAAGCTCGAACCCTTGGAGCAAAACCAAGAAGAAGGACAAGTCGACCTTTTCCTTTGGAGCCTTCGACGAGACAGAACCGCCAAAAGCCGATAATGCCAAAGATGAAGGCTGGGGCTTCACAGCAGCCGGTAAGATAACGAAAGCAGCCCAGAAAGCTTCCTCGCCCGATCCCATGGCAAGTGGTGGCAATGATGCATCTGGGCCACTACTAGACGCGGGGCGAACCTGCTAACAAGTATGTTATTTTAGGCAAGAATAAGAAAAAGACCGAGGAGAAGAAAGATACGGACGACATATGGGACACATGGGGAGGGACTAAGAAGAAGACTACGGCCAAGAACTCCCTTCTTGATGATTTCGGAACCCCTGATCCGCCCCCTCCAGCACCCGATGTTCCGCCGGCGGATGACATTTGGGGCGCTGTCACCTCTAAAGGGAAGAAGAAAAAAAAGGGCGGGTTGTACGATGACGATCCACCGGCAGCTCCTGATCCACCGGCGGCCAAACCCATGGATGATGATTTTGGCTGGGGCCTCAGCGCCGGCAAAAAGAAGAAGAACTCAATATTCGCAGATGACGAACCTAAGGAGGAAGAGAAAAAGGACGACAGCTGGGGTCTCTGGGGTGCCAAGAAGAAGGATACCAAGAAGAAGAATTCCCTGTTCGACGACCCAGTTCCAGAAGAGCCCAAAAAGGACGACGACATATGGGACACATGGGGCGGTACCAAAAAGGACAAAAAGGCGACGGATGACCTGATTCAATTAGATGACGGTCCCGGAACCAACACCGGCACAGGCGATGCCGATTTCTTCAGCTCCTGGGGTACCGGTAAGAAGGAAAAGAAGAAGGGCACCTTTTCTTGGGCTGACGACAACGACGACACTTGGGATCTTGGGACTAAAAAGGATTCGGCTGGTGCGTACATGATAAGATGAAGACAGCCACTAGGATCACTAACACCGGAGTAGAAGACGCTGCACGCGAAGCTGAAGAGAAAGCAAAGGCCGACGCAGAAGCTTTCGAGGCATCAGCTGAACAAGACGAATTTGCTACACTCGAGGCCAAGAAAGCCAAGAAAGGCAAGCTTCTCAAGAAAGACCAGGCGCGATACGATGTGCTCAAGGCCAACATTGACCGGCGAGCGGAAGAGAAGGCAGCCAAGGAAGCTGAAGCAGCTGCCGCGGCCGAGGCCGATGCTGCGGCGCAAGAGGCCGAGGAGAAGGCGAAGGCTGATGCTGAAGAGCAAGCCAAGGCTGAAGCTGAGGCTCTTGAGATTGCTGCTGAAGAAGCAGAGCTGGCAGCGTTGGAGGCCAAGAAAGCGAAGAAGGGCAAGCTGATCCTGAAGAAGGACAAGGATCGCTACGAGCTACTGAAGGGCAATGCCGACCGCCGAGCAGAGGAGAAACTGTCAAAGGAGGCGGAAGAAGCCGCCGCCGCCGAGCCCGTTGAGGAAGCCCCGCCACCACCAGCGGAAGAGCCAGCAGTCGATGAGGAAGAGAAAGCACGCCTTGATGCTGAAGCTTTCGAGATCGCTGCAGAGGAGGAAGAAAAGGCAACTCTGGAAACTAAAAAGGCCAAAAAGGGCAAGCTTCCTAAAAAAGATCAAACTCGTCTCGATGAGCTGAAAGCCAAGGCAGACCAGCGAGCAGCAGACCAAGCAGCCAAAGAAGCAGAGCCTGCGGCTTCCCTGGAGGCTGAAGCAGTGCCGGCTGAACCTGAAGCCGCCGAACCTGAGGCGGCTGAGCCCGTCCCTGACGCTGATCCTGGCCCAAATGAGGCGGAAGATGCCGAAATCGCGGCGGAGGAGCTAGAGCTGGCTGACCTTGAGGCTCGAAAAGCCAAGAAAGGAAGACTCACCAAATCTGCCGACCGTGATCGATACAACGAGCTGAAAGCCAAGGCAGACCAACGCGCCGAGGCTAAGGCAGCCAAAGAGGCCGAAGAGGCCGCTGCTGCCGCAGCAGCTGATGAAGCCCAGGCTCTGCAGACTGAAGAACCACCTGCTGCCGAAGCTGATGACGCTGCAGCCCAGGAGGCGAAGGACGCTGAAGCAGCTGAAATCGCCGCAGAGGAGCAGGAGTTGGCCGATCTTGAAGCGAAGAAGGCCAAAAAGGGGCGATTTGCCAAGACTTCGGACCGCTTGAGGCATGAGGTCCTGAGGGAACGCGCCGATAAGCGGGCCGAAGCTGCTGCTGCTGAAGCTGCTGCCGCCGAAGCTGAAGCTGAAGCACCGGTGGAGGATCCCCCAGCTCCTGACGGCGATGCGGAGGCCGACGCCGCAGCAGCAAAAGAAGCCGAGGCCATCGAGATCGCCGCGGAGGAGCAGGAGCTTGCTGAGTTGGAGACCAAAAGAGCGAAAAAGGGTCGGCTGGCCAAATTGGCCGATCGTACACGGTACGACGAGCTCAAGGAGCGTGCCGACAAGCGCGCGGAGGCGAAGGCTGCTGAGGAAGCCGCTGAGGAAGCCGCTCCTGCTGAACCTGAGCCGGAACCACCTGCAGATGATGCAGTCCCTGAAGTCGATGATGCCGAAGTCGCTGCTGAGGAGGCTGAACTCCAGGCTTTAGAAGAGAAGAAGGCTAAGAGAGGCCGCTTTGTGAAGACAGCAGATCGGGAGCGCTACCACGAGCTGAGAGACCGAGCAGAGAAGCGGGCTGCTGATAAGGCTGCCAAGGAAGCAGAAGCAGCTGCCCCTGAAGCAGCGCCTGAACCCGAACCTGAACTAGAGCCTGAACCCGCACCCCCAGGCGATGAGCCCCCCGTCGAACCAGAGGAAGACGCTGCCGAGGTTGCTGCCGAGGAAGCTGAGCTCCAGGCTCTGGAGGACAAGAAGGCCAAGAAGGGCAAGCTTGGTCGGTCAGTAGATCGTGCCAGATACGATGAGCTGACAGAGCGCGCCAACAGACGTGCTGAGGCTAAAGCAGCGAAAGCTGCCGAGGCCGACCCTCCTGCCGAACCTGAGCCAGCGCCAGAGCCAGAGCCTGCGGCCGAACCTGAGGCCGACCCTGAGCCACCGTCTGCTGAGCCTGAGCAGGACTCTGCTGAAGTTGCCGCTGAGGAGGCTGAGCTTCAAGCTCTCGAGGAGAAGAAGGCTAAGAAGGGAAAGCTCTCTAAGTCAGCAGATCGTTTACGCTATGACGAGCTCAAGGAGCGCGCCGAAAAGCGAGCAGAGGTTGCTGCTGCCGACGCCGCTGAAGTCGAAGCTGCTCCTGAACCCGAACCTGTGCCTGAAGAGGCTCCAGCAGAACCTGAAGAGGACCCGACTGAAGTCGCTGCCGAAGAGGCCGAGCTGCAAGCATTAGAGGAAAAGAAAGCAAAGAAAGGGAAATTGTCAAAGTCTGCGGAACGTGCACGCTACGAAGTGCTCAAGGAAAAGGCCGAAAAGAGGGCCGACGCAAAGGCTGCAAAAGAGGTAGACAGTGGTCCCACAGAGCTTGAACCTGAACCAGCAGCAGATCCTGAGCCCGAGCCCGAGCCCGAGCCGGAGGCGCCTGCCGAACCTGAAGAAGACCCGGCGGAGGTTGCTGCTGAAGAAGAAGAGCTGCAAGCTCTGGAAGAAAAGAAGGCGAAAAGGGGCAAGCTTGGCAAATCGTCCGAGCGAGCGCGGTACGAGGTTCTCAAAGAGCGCGCCGAAAAACGAGCCGATGCCAAGGCAGCCAAGGATGCTGATGCTCCTCCGGCAGATGCAGAACCCGAACCTGCGCCTGAGCCTGAGCCTGAGCCTGTCGTGGAGGAAGTTCCTCCCGAGCCCGAGGAACCCCCTAGCCCTGAGGCCGACGAGGCCGATATCGCTGCTGAAGAGGATGAGCTAGCCCAGCTTGAAACGAAGAAAGCCAAGAAAGGCAAGCTTGTCAAGAGTGTGGAGCGCGAGAGATATGCTTATCTTAAAGAGCGTTCAGACAAAAGGGCGGAAGAGAAGGCAGCGAAAGAGGCAGAAGACCAAGCAGCGGCAGAGGCGGCAGAAGCGGAAGCCGCAGCGGCAAAAGAAGCAGAGGAGGCTGCTGCTCGTGAGGCTGAGGTTGCCGAGCGCGAAGCAGAAGATGCGGAACTCGCTGAGCTCGAGGCCAAGAAAGCGAAGAAAGGCAAACTCTCTAAGAAGAGTGAGAAGGAAAGATATGAGGTTCTCAAAGCGAAGGCTGACGTGCGCGCTGCAGAGGCAGCAGCAGCAGACCCTGCTGACCCCCCAGAACCTGCCCCCGAAGAAGAGGACCCCGCAGCTCAGGAAGCCGAGGAAGCAGCTGCAAAAGAGGCTGAGGACGCGGCTGCTGGCGAAATCGCCGCAGAGGAAGAGGAGCTCGAGGCCTTGGAGGCGAAGAAGGTCAAGCGCATGGGCAAGCTCTTGAAGAAGGATCGCGAACGATACGAGATCCTCAAGGCCAATGCCGACAGACGTGCTGAGGCGAACGCTGCTATCGAAGGCAGTCCCGCTGAAGACGATGATGCCGCAGCCAAGGAAGCCGAAGAGGCGGCTGCAAAGGAGGCTGAAGAGCAAGCTGCCCGTGAAGCTGCAGAAGCAGAGGAGGCCGCAAAGAAAGAGAGGGAGAAAGAGAAGGAAAAGAAGAAGGACAAAAAGTCCAAGGACAAGGATAAGGACAAAAAGAAGAAGCCCAAGGATCCGGAGCCGGAGCCGGAGCCAGCGCCGGAAGTGGAACCAGAGCCAGAGCTGGATCCCGACGAGGTGGATAAGCTCCTTGCGGAGGTCGACGCCGATCGAAAGAAGCCCTCGAGTGATGCTTTCAGTTTCTGGGGCCTAGGCGGCTCCAAAAAGAAGAAAGGTACGTCTAGCCCCTCAATCGGCCGCCCCTTTCCCAAGCCCTCATTTCCCCGATCCCTGCGCCACAGTGACAGCCGCGTCTGTTTCACTGATTGCGATGGGATCTGTCTGGACGAGCATTACCCCAACATCCTGCGGTACGAGCCGAAATGAAATTCGCTGACTCATCCAATAGCTCTAGAAGATGCCGGGGACGAGGACACGACACCTTCTTTGAAAGCTGCCGATGACTGGGCCAAGCCTTCGTCGCGTCGTCTTGGTGGAGGTAAGATTACTGACAGGCTGAGAGCCTTCGAAGCCACACCAGACGACCCCGAACCTGAAGTAGTTGCTCCTCCCTCTCCGCCACCCGAAGAGCCACCCCCGCCGGAAGAGAAGAAGCGCTCCAAGAAGAAAAAGGACAAGTCTGCTCCACCCCCTGTTGAGGAGCTCCCCATCGAAGATCAAAGTGCCTCATCCAGGAAGAGCAAGAGATCTTCTGAGATACCGGGCACATTCCCCGAAGAGCCTGAGGAAGATGACGTAGCGCCCGAAGCCGCTGAGATGTCTCCGAAGAAGGAAAGGAAGAGCAAGAGAAGATCCAAGGTTGCAGCCGAAGAACAACCACCGCCACCCCCTCCACCTGCTGTGCCCGATCCTCCGACAACATCACCGCCTCCTGAATCCAAGTCTGGGAAGAAGTCACGGCCAAAAATCAACAGGGATGGCGGTGCATCCTGGGGAACATGGACGGCCACCCCGCGCAGGGAAGAGAGGGAAAGGGAGAGGAAAGAAAAGCCATCACGCTCCAAGGGCGAGAAGTCGGCAAAACGGTCTGCTGAGAAGGAAGAGAGAGAAAAGACAGCTTCCTCCAAAGGGTCAACTTCAGACAAGGCAGAACGTGCAGACAGGGCAAAAGAGCCCCCTGGAAGGCCCCGTTTGTCTGGAATGTTCACTAGCACGCCACCGATTTCGCGCTCTATGTCCACAAAGGAGAAGCGCGGCAGCGTTAGTCGATCCTCGCGCCGCCAGTCTATGGATGCCAATGGCCTTGCGTCCCCACCTCCAGAGGACATGCCTGAGATGTCCTCCAAAGCTGCCAAGATTTTGGGATTCGGAGCCGACAGACCCATCACCAGCAGAAGAAAGTCTCGCAGGTCCCAAGCTGCTGAGGATGAGCCGATGACCGAGGCCGAGGGGAGTCTGGATAAATCCGAGCGTCGACGCTCAAGGAAGCAGCAACAACCCCCTCCTCCTCCGCCCCCAGAGGAGGATTGGCTCACGACTGATGCACCTGTGGAGACTCCTCTGAAGCGAGGTGCTTCCAAAAAGGGAGGCATATCTGGTCTTTTCAGTGGCCTCATGACGCCCAAGGCCGAACGTGAGCCCCTCAAGCGACGCAGTACATATGCCACGACCGATGACGAGGCCAGAGCACCTCCTCCGGATGTGGACGCGGGTATCGATCCCGACCGGGAAGCCCGTCGCGCCGCTCGACGGGCGAAGCGCGCAGAGCGAGAGGCTGCTGCGGCTGCGGCTGCGGACCCACGCCAGGCCAAGGATGAGGGGCGTCGTGAACGGCGTCGGCGGGACGAAGACGCCGAGAAGGAGCTACGGAGAGCCGAGAGACGCGCGGCACGTCAACGAGAAGACGAGCAACGTCGCGAGGAGGAGGAAAGAGAAGCTCGACGAGCGGAGAGGCGCCGAATCAGGAAGGATAGGGAAGCAGCAGCCGCAGCCGCGGAGCAAGGCGATGAAGAGGCGCGACGCGCCGCCAAGCGTGATCGTCGCAGGTCTCAAGTCGACCCGTCTGAAGACGAAGCTGAGCGTCGTCGGAGAAGAGAAGAACGCCGGGCTGCAAAGGAAGCAGGAGGGGAGCGGTCGGCCCGCAAGAGTCGCCGGGCCGCCGAGGAGACGGGCGACGAGGGTGTTTACCCCCGTAAGTCACGACGTCGAGAGCGGGAGGGCTCAGCTTGGCCGCACTCTGGGACGTCATCCTGGGTCAAGGAACACTCAGACGCTCCGCCACCACCAGACCAGGCTCAGGTCGAGGATGAGCAGGCGCGTCGCGAAGCCAGACGTGCGCGCAGGAAGGCGCGCGGGGAGATGACGGCTGATGAGACGGATGATCAGCGACGTCGGCGCCGACGAGAAGAGCGTGATTCGCGCATGGCACCGTCGGAGAACAGCGACGAGCGACGCACCAGTCGTCGCAACTCTGTCTTCATGGATACCAACGCAACGCCTCGCACAAGTTGGTGGAAGAAGCTGGCGGGCTAGAGCCCACGCGGCGGTATCACGACCCTTTGCCATTGTTGTTGGACTAGCGACTGCTTTCTGCTTGCGACGCTCCGAGTACGTTGGGCGCTGTTGTTGAATCTTGGAGAGCTGTTTTGGGTTAAGACTGGCTGTTTTCACTTCAAGCATTATGCATGGCAACGGTGTCCTGACTTCTTTTTCTGGTGGGTTGATGTCTGAAGAGGTGGAAAGCGATTACTTGGATGATACCCACCCGCCGTGTTGATTAGGTGCCTACCTACTCTAGTACTAGTAGTAGTATCTTAGATATATGATATCGATTTTGTTCATCGTATTGTGCTGACTTTCGACTCAATTCGGCTCCCTGAAGACGCTGAGAGCTTGGCTGCAATCGTTGCCTGTGGCGCTTGGCTGCACTGGGGAGAAAAACGATGCCCCCAAATTGTCGTGTCCTCTCGCACAACCAAAACGGTGCTCGGGTCTGCTCACCTGTAAATGACGCCATGCCTTGGCCGCACGCCCTTCCCTGTCCTGCGTCGAGATCCATGGCAATTTCCAAGCCTTGAATAAATTTCCCCGGCCTACTATACCTAAATCAGTCCCATGCCAGGAGCACCGTCATCTCAGGCTTCCCACCCACCTTAGCCAGGGCCTCCACCTCCCTCCACCAACATCAACACCGACACCAATACCGACACTCGCTGCTTACGCGACCGACCGCAAAGCACGATGGCCGCCCCAGGCAAAGGCTCGAAATGGGGTTCCTTCCTCACCAGCGCCGTTGCCGGCGTCGAGTCCCGTCTCGACAACATGCTGTCCGAGGCTGAGGGCGGCATCGGCGTGGACGATTCGCGCGATTCCACCACTGAGAGGAGGAAGCAGCCAGAGAGACAGGCGCCCATGTCTGCTGGGCCGGCCATGAAGGCTGCTACCTCTACTGGTACGCTACCACTTCCTTCGCAGACCTGAAAGCGGAAAGATTGGAGCTGACGTGGTGCTACAGCGAACTCGAGATCCTCGTCCAACAATCGCACAAACGACCGGCTGCAAGCACGGCTGGCCAAGGCGATGGCTGGCAAGGGAAGCCAAGGGGACGCCAGGGGTCTGGGTAGTCCGAGGGCTTCTACTGACACGAGGAATTCGAGTGAGCGGCCATCAATGGACGCCATAGGCCCGAGCGGCGAGGACAAGGACGAGCCTACGGCAGAGGCCGCGCAAACGAAACGAAGCGACGACACGTCTGCCATCCCCAACGAGGCGAGCATGGAGGGCCAAGAAAAGACCAACTCCAGCGACGAGGCACCAGAAGAAAAGACCATGGACACGGCCACGCCATCACATTCGAAACCTGCACAAAAAATTCCGCCAGCACCATCAATAACCCGGAGCGACCTCTCGAACCTAGCGAGAGATATGGACGAGATCAAGACGCGCCAACAGGAAGAGATACAGGAGTACGTCGAACAAATAGACTCCCTCCAGTCGAAATTACAATACCTGTCGCGAAAAGAGGCAGAGTCTGCGAAGAAGGCTGCACAGGCCGCGCCATCCGGCAGCGCAGAGAAGAAAATCGCCGAGAGGGATGAAAAAATTGCTCTTCTTATGGAGGAAGGCCAGAAGCTGTCGAGTACTGAAGGGAAGTTTAGGGCGACAATTAAGAGACTAAGACAGCAGATGGCAGAGAACGAAAAGGCAGCGGAAGCTCTGAGGAAGGATAAAGAGAAGGCCGTAGCTGATGCAAACAGCTTGCGAGAACGCCTAGATGGGAGCGAGGGAAAGGAGAAGCAGCAAGAGGCGGCGCGCAAGGCCACCGCTGCGTTGCAGAAGGAGATCGATTCGCTAAAGAAGGAGAAATCGGCCAGAGATGAGGCTATGATGAAGATGGAGCAAGATCTCAAAGCAAAGACCGAGAAGGCTGAAGCTGCCAGCAATGAAGCACACAAGAAGGAGCTAGCAGCTGCTCGAGAGCGGCAAAAGGAGCTCGAAGAGGCTGTCGAGACTCTAAAGGCCGAAAAGGAGTCGGAATCAGACAAGGCCCGACTCCAAGGTCTCGAATGGAGTGAAAAGCTCGAGCGCGCGGCAGAGCGTAGCCGAAACGTCGAGGCAGAGCTGAAAAATGAGCTCAAGATGATGGAGAGCAAGCTGGAAGCCATGCGCGCCGTGGCCGAGGAGGCATCCTCCGGCCAAGGGGGTGAGGGACAGATCAAGTTGATGAGGCAAATTGAGACGTTACAGTCGCAGTATGCTACGGCGAGCGACAATTGGCAGGGCATCGAGGCATCCCTCCTAGCCAAGGCCGCTAATCTGGAGAAGGAGAGGGACGAGGCACAGCGGCGCGAGTCAGAGATGAGGAAGAAAGCCCGTGACGCCGTGAGTACAGACCCCATCGGCAAACTTCTCACCACTGACATTGGAGTAGGCATCCCGCAGCCGCAAGCTCGAAGATGAGCTCCAAGACCTGCAGTTAGAGCTCACAAGTACGAAACAGGAGCTCGATTCAGCCCGCGAGCTGCTAGATTCTCTGCGCAAATCTTCAAAGAACACCGAAACCGCTCTTGAGCAGGCCCGGGCCGACCTCGAGAAGCAACAACGGGCAGCTGCTCGCGAATTCCAAGAAGACCACAGCCGGCGCCAGTGGAACGATGAGTTTCCCAACCCTTCGCCCAGGCTGCAAAGTCGCCCGGAATCTCCTCTACTTGCTCTACCGAGAACCTTCAGCTCTGATCTGGCTGGCTTCCAAGCTCCATCGAGATCAAGGCGGACACCGGTGGGTAGCATCCCAGACAGTCCGCTCGACGGTCCTCGACGGATGTCCAGTCAACCGCCTCGAAGTGGCGCCCTGTCACCTGGGTCAGGGCCGCCTCCCACTCCATTCTCGCCTTTCGAACCCCCTAGCCAGCCCTCGGAACTTGCATCACCGTCGCTGGCAGGTCGTGACGATCCGGTAGATGACAAGATCCCCTCATCACCTCGTAACGTAGCACAAGACATGATATCTGTATCGACAGTGGGCGCCGGCCCTTCGGTTCAGCTTGTCGAACGCATGAGCGCGGCCATCCGCCGACTCGAAGGCGAAAAGGTCGCAGCAAAGGAGGAAATGACTCGAATATGCAGTCAGAGAGACGAAGCACGCTCTGACATGGTGGGACTTATGAAGGAAGTTGAGAGCGCGAAGGCTGCTACCTCGAAGGTGGAGCAGCTGGAGAGAGATCTGGCGGATGTCAATGCCAGATATCAGACTACCCTCGAGATGTTGGGCGAGAAGAGCGAGTTGGTGGAGGAGTTAAAGGCAGATGTACAAGATGTCAAGGCAATGTATCGCGAGCTGGTGGAGCGAACCGTCAAATAGACGAGGTCATTTGACATGTATTATCATTACCACATCCCGTTCTAGGGGATGTTTGCACCTAGCTACTTTCCAGCTCGACGCCCTCCCTTTCAGCGCCTTGCATGATATAGCGGCGGATCTGTGGCAGACATTAGTTCCTGATATGGACGTAGACCCAATAGACGTACATCTTTGTCAGGGGCGAGGTCGAGAGCTGTCATGTCTTCGTTGGTCTTCAGCGTGTGGTCGGCTCCCTCCTTCAGCAGCGCGACGGCCACATCTCCTCAACCAGTTGTCAGCATATTTTTCGTTGTCTCTTCGTTACGAGCTAAGCATACCGTGGCCCTCAGCAATGGCATGGTGCAACGGCGTGAAACCCTCCACATCCGTTGGGTCCAAAGGGCTGAGTTTGCCCAGGAGCAGCTTCACCATGGGCACCGATCCCACCGCCGCGGCGCGATGGATTGGGTACTGTCCGCGCTTATCCCGAATGCGAGTCGAGGCCTTGTTCTCCAAGAGAAGTCGAGCTGTGTCGAGGTTCTTTTTAGAGGCGACGAAGTGGAGAGCTGTCTAAAGGTATCCGTCAGTCGCGACATAGTAAAGGCTTGCTTCCGAGTAAACCTACTGCGCCACTGTTGTCTGAGAAGAGGTTAGCATTGTATGAAGAGAGTCAGGGTTTGGCTTTTTTTTTTTTTTACTTTTTTCGTTCACGTCGGCGCCTTTCGAGAGAAGCAGCTTGACGACTTGCTCACTTTCTGGGACGCTTGCCGAGATCATCAGAGGAGTCCAGCCACTGCCGTCCTATGCCCTGATGTCAGCTTACTATGAGCCATGTTCCGATGACTAGAGGATCGTCACCTGAACATCTGGGTCGAAGCTTGACTGGTTCGCTAGCATGACCACTATGTCATGGTTGTTGGATGAGCATGCCCAGTGAATAGGGAAGCGGTCATCATCGTCCTTCTTCTTGGAAAGCTTCGGGTTGGTCTAAGGATATTCAGCTTTCGGTCATCTCTTCAGAATACCAGTGGTCAGTGTACCTTAAGAAGTCCCTCGGCGACGCTCACTAAGTTCAAACATCAGTCTGTTGCAAGTTCGCGTTCAAGAGTCATCAATTCGACGTGAGCGCACCTTGTCCTTGCCGGGCTGCTGTGTGTAGCGGAAACCGGTCATTTTCCTCGGCCATGATGCGAGTCGTCTTGAGCCAGCACAGTAGAGTCCTTAAGCACTTCAGACTGGCTATAGAGCAAGATAAAGCGTGCGCAGACAACCTCACAGCGCAAACACGTATATGTTTGAAATGGTGTAGGGTGGCTTGAGAGTTCGGTATTAGTGCACGTCGCAGCAGCACGGTAGCCTAAGGTAGTGGCGAGCTGTGGCACCACCAGGCCCCCAGCCACAAGCGCCACACACGGCTGGACAGCCTACAATGGCTCGCCAACTTTTCCGACCACCGACAACTGACATCGTCAACATCAACAACTTTCAGGCCGCCCAAAATGGCGTCTCCAGAATCCCTCGACCTGCGCTCGCTGGTGTCTCAAAATGCTTCGACCTCGCGACAGTTATACACGAATCCTGCGGGACCCGACCGCTCCGCGCCCGCCGAAGCGGCGAACAAACGCCAGAAACTCGAAGACGCGTTCGAAGACCCCATCATGAAGCGACGATTCCTGTCCGAGTACTCGAACGTCCAGACTCTCCCGGCATCGATAGCCGCCAAGCAGCCTGGCGCAAAACCTAAGAAGAAGGCCGCAAACTCCGGCGCATTGGTCAAGAGACCGGGTCAGAAATTGTTAGAAGGACCAGGCGGGTCGGCCGCTGGCGACGCAGATATGAACGGTGGACCAGGCATGAGTTTGACCACGAGAGGAAAGCCCCAAATCTTCCAGCAGAAGCCCGATTGGCACCCGCCCTGGAAGCTTATGCGTGTCATCTCAGGGCATCTAGGTTGGGTGCGCGCCCTCGCTGTTGAGCCTGGGAACAAGTGGTTTGCCAGTGGCGCTGGTGATCGAACGATTAAGATCTGGGATTTGGCGACGGGCGGGTTGAAGTTGACGCTGACGGGCCACATCAGCACCGTTCGAGGGTTGGCGGTGTCACCAAGGCACCCGTACCTGTTCTCTTGCGGTGAGGATAAGATGGTCAAGTGCTGGGATCTCGAGACGAACAAGGTCATTCGGCACTACCATGGACATTTAAGCGGTGTTTACACGCTTGCGCTGCACCCGACATTAGATGTCCTGGTTACTGGTGGCCGTGATGGTGCGGCGCGAGTGTGGGATATGCGGACACGAAGCAACATACATGTTCTGTCAGGCCACACCCAGACTGTCGCCGATCTCGTCTGTCAGGAAGCTGACCCCCAAGTCATTACGGGCTCACTCGACTCGACAGTACGGCTTTGGGATCTAGCAGCGGGCAAGACTATGGGTGTCCTGACACATCATAAGAAGGGTGTCCGTGCCCTCGCTACGCACCCCACTGAGTTCACATTCGCAAGTGGTAGTACGGGAAGCGTCAAGCAGTGGAAGTGCCCCGAGGGAGCTTTCATGCAGAACTTCGAGGGACACAACGCAATCATCAACACGATGAGCGTGAATCAGAATAATGTGTTCTTTACTGGAGGTATGTTCAAGTCTATCAAGAGCAGAAGAGATCAATCGCTAACTGTTTTGCAGGTGACAACGGTTCGATGAGCTTCTGGGACTGGAAGACGGGCCACCGATTCCAGTCTCTTGACACAACTGCTCAGCCCGGCTCCCTAGATGCCGAGGCGGGCATCATGAGTTCGACTTTTGATCGATCAGGCTTGCGTCTGATCTGTGGTGAAGCTGACAAGACGAGTAAGTACCTCTCGAGCTTTCCGACACAACTGCTTACCACTGCATAGTCAAAATTTGGAAACCTGACGAGAAGGCCACACCCGAATCCCACCCACTGCAATGGACACCGTCTCTGCAGCAACGGAAGTTTTAGAGGATACTGGAAGGACATATACCCCGGCTAGCCATATCACACAAGGAGCGAGACCCATGCTTCAATTAGCGATTCACTACCTGCTCACACACCTATTCCGAGCATCCTGAGCTCCGCGTCATCTCGCAGTGCCATCTTTACTTCGTCGTCCGCGATTGCCAAACGCAGCTTGCTCGACCGTTCTGCGCGCTGGGCCTCAAGATTCAGCACGCCAGCCGACATGAGCTCGAGAGCCGCCGTGTGAACATGGCCAGGTCGACTCCTGTCGACTGCCTGGCCGGCCTTTGCACTGCCCGGCAAGAGATAAGCGAGCCCTGGATTCGAAGCCGGGGCCCGCAGGTTGGCTCTTTGAATCTCATCCAGCGTTTCACCGAACGTCGTTTCTGCCAGACCAGTCCTTCGAACCCGGAGTAACAGCGCTGCTATCAGGAGTTTCGACATGAGGGGCAGACTTCGGAGGTGTTGCTGGATAGGATTTGTTGTTGCCTCACTGATGGCCTTCTTGATGGTTGCGATCGTCACCCGGCCAGAGTTCGCCTTCTTGGAAACGTCATCCGCTCGGCCAGTCTTGCTGGGTGTGTTCGGTTCCCCCTGAACATCGCTCTCGGCGAGCTCGACAGCTCGTCGGCAGATGTCAAGAGCCCGTCTGGCGTCGCCGCTCACGGCGGCAACCTTTCGACTAGCGAATTGAACAGCATCTGGGTCTACAATGTTCCCTGGTACGCCTTCCAACCGTGACTGAATGATCCTCATCAACTGTTCGTGATTGTAGCCAGGAAATGTGATACGTGTAAGCCCTAAATTTGGTTAGAAGCGACTCAGCCTCTCCTAGACTTGTACTCACCTAGACGACTGCTTATCTTGTTGCTGAGCGTTCGCTCTGGGAGATCCATGGTGTTGGCAACAGCCAGCACGATAAGCCGACTATGGCGCAACGTCGGCCAGTTGAAAAAATTGTACATGACAGCCTGATTCTTGGTAACCAGCTGGTCTAGCTCGTCCATGAGGACCACACAAGGCGTTCGTCTCGGGCTCGGGTTGTTGAACTCCCTCTCCAGCATATCTAATGCTTGGGCCGGACTAGCCCGCTGGCCCTTGAGCGCCTCCCATAACAGCGTATAGGATTGGTGAGGATCCGTGATCTTCATACCGTTAATCTCCACGAAGATGAAGTCGTCTAACTCGTCCGAGTTAACGGATTCTTCAAGACGTCCAATGACCTCGCGAACGGTCGCCGTTTTTCCCGTGCCAGGCGTGCCGGATATGTAGATGCAATTTCCCGTGCCGTCAGAGATTGCGGCCTCGAGGTGCGAGTAGACGAGGGAGAACTCCCCTTCGCGACAAGGCAGGCTCGTCGGCACTGAGGAGACGTGCAGGCGGTTGCGAGCAATCTGGAAAGGAGACGCCTCCATGGCGCTAGGAGACAATTTGCGTGTAGCGAGTGGTGTGAACTCTAGTTTCTTGCTGCCCCTGAGATAGAATCAGCAGCCTGAACTTACATCTGACCCAAGAGCCAATAACACTGGTACTCACTTTTTCCGGGAGCCTGGAGTGGCGTGTGCTCGTTTCGACTGCGGCGTCGAAGCTGCTCCGCGGCCAGTCTTTGAAGGGGTCTCGGGCGGTGGACGGTAGTCCCCCTCTTCACTATCAGGCGATTCGCTCCGGGGCTTTCTCCGTCGCCTTGTACCCTTTGTCTTCTGTTTGACGGTCTCAATGAGGCTGTAGACATCCTTTTCGCCGCGGAAGAAGTCCTCCCATATGAACTCATCCGTATATGTGGCCGTGCGGGTGTTGCAGCCTCGGCGACAAATGAAGGTTTTGCCAAAGTCTGGGGAGGAGCGAGGGATCTTGCCGTTGGGGAACTCCTGAAGGAATGCGTCCAGCGACATGATCCGTGCCTTACCGTTTATGGAGGCCAGTGGATTGACATCCCATGATGGGGTGATGTACAGCTCGTTCTGATAGTAGTCGGTGCGCTTCTTGTCCTTGTTCCGGATCTCGTGCTCGGTCGAGAACCACATGAAGTTGGCGGCCATGTCGCCCTCGCCATCGTCCTCCAGGAATTCGCATATGATGCCAACCCAAGCCTCGTTGGACCCTTCAGCCTTCAGCAGCACCGAGTCGCCCAAACGGCACTCAAAGCTGCCAATTCGGGCACCGATGATCTTATTCTCCGACAATTTCCTCCTCTTGCGCTCGCCAGATCCGTCATCCTCTTCTCTGCGATCGGGTGCTTGGTCCTGGTAGATCCATTCCCAGGGGATATCCTCGTCACCGAGCTCGTCGTCCGAGTCTTCTCGAGACACACCTTTCGGAGCGTGGTGCTTGCGCTGTCGGAGCGAAGTCGCGTCTAGATCTGGAAGAGATTGAGCTGGCATCGCATTACTCAAGTGACTTGGAGTCCCTTTGTACTTTGCCTCGATCTGCTTCTGGGGTAGTCATCGTAATTGAAGTCGCGTCTGAAGACGCGTTGGGGCCTATGCGTCTTAGGTGCATAGCCCCTCTTGATACATATACAAGCCGACCCCTTTTCGAAAGCCCCCTTTCTAGGTTTCACGACTCTCACAATGCAGTATCAACGCGAGAACAGTCCCAAGTGAATACGAGCATGTATCATGAGGACTTAGGGAATTTGCAGCAACGACTTGTCTTCTGCTGACCCTAAGAGCTCTTCTTGACTCGCGACCAACTCCCGTCGTTAGTTCCTTTCGTCTGAAAAGCTGCCTGATCCTCGTCATCATCGTTATATCTAAACCCCCAAAATCGACTAAGTATAGAGGGTTTAGATCAAAGATTGATTATAAAGTATGGTGCTTATGTGAACATTGTGTTGCGGAAGGTGCCGGTGGTGTGCTTGCCCCGAATGATGATTCCACCCAACAGCGGAGGTGCAGGCGGCAGCCTATGATGGACTGGACATCTGCAAACATTTTGAGAAAATTGGAATGTCAGAGCAAGAGAGGGTTGAAAGTCACGTGGAAGTTCTTCTATCGGGTCAACCTTTCTCAAAGTTTATTAGACAAGCTGACCTGGCTTGCTGTGCATCCTCGTGGTCAACCCAACCCGCAGCCTCAGCTCACCCTCGCATCATATTTCTCTCCCGCTAGCCAGCCTCAAAAGAAAGTCTCTCAAGAACCTTCAGTCAAGACAAAAGGTCAAGGTTGCCAAGATGGCGCCAATGCAACCCAATGGTTGGACGATGGATCGAAACGCGAGAGAGACGCCGGGGTCAAGAGGTAAGCATGGCGCGCATTCGCAATCTGGATCAACATGGGCGAAGCCCAACACTCTGGATATCACTGCAGCTATCCACGCGGAAGAGCGTGCCAAAGGAAAGGAAGAGGAGGTCAGCTTGTACTTGAGGCCCACTCCCCCCCCTGGACTCGGAGGCCTTTTTGAGGTAAGTTTAGCATCCAGTGAGCCGAGCCGCACCTCAATCTAATGCGATTGAAATAGGCTCATCACATCATTGCTGGGAAACACCTCGTGCCACTTGGCCTCGATCGATATGAAGCTCTTGATGGAGTCCGCATCAAGAATAAGACCTGGATCTCCTACGACGGGGAATACAGCATCCACCTGAGTAGTGATCACCCTCTGCATCTCAAGCAAGCCTGTAAAGACATCTACACCTTGATTCGAGATCTGCGTCTTACGAGTGAGCGCCCTGCTCAGCGCTTCATCGTCCAGCGCCCTTCGCCTTGGCTAAACAACGGGGATGCCGTCTGCATCACCCTGATCACGGGCTCCCGTCCGTGCGTATCTCCAACATCAGGGGTCAAAAAGACATGCCTAGAGCCCGTCGCCGAAGACCTCATTCCGAAGACGGTTCCGCACATCATGCCGCTTGCCATGTCATTGACAGGTTTAGGTAAAGACCTCCTAATGAGAATCAGCTTTGGCCGCGTCAACTTGCAAAAGAAAAAGAAGAAATTTGGCAACGAGACCAATTACGATCAATTGCCTCACATCATGAAATCCTACGTGACCCATGGCGGAGCCGTGTTGGGCTCCAAGTAAGTTCTTCGCGCTTGCAAGCTGGCGAGCACCTTCTCTGACAAATACGTTCGTTCATAGGCTACCAGTCTACGAAGAGGGCCGCTCCTTCCAGCTACCTGAAGTTCATGCCGCTCTGGAGCGCTTGGGAAACAGCGCCACCGGCATTCGACGGTCTCGAGGAGAAGGCTACCAACTCGAGCATACATTGGTCCTGACCCTGCAAAATGACTCTACTACGAGCGAATCCGACGCAGAGAAACTGAGGGAGATATGGGTTGACATGTCCAACTCCTCGATGGGCAAGGCCCAGATGAGAATTATGGAGTCTTGGGCCAGATTAGATTGGACTGTGCTCGCCCCTGACAGGTGAGCTTGATTTGGGTATGGGCTCTGTGGCATTGCTAACATTGGCAAGGGAGTATGATTGGAACTTGAAGGTCAACGCTAGAGAGACACACAAATCTGTACCGGATGAATTCATGCCTCTCCTGAAGAACGCCACGACGAAACAAATGCCCACCCAGGGCCTCAAGTCATTGAAGATTCGAGAGGTTCAATGGAACGTTTCTGAGGCTTTAGCCCGGCATCTCGATGAACAAATCAAGGACGTGCAAATGAGAACATCTGCTCTTATTCCCGTGGAAGGCGAGCCGTATGTGGTAGAAATCAGCGTCACGCAGACTCGACCTGGTCTCGCAATGACGAAGCCAGAAATTACATGGGATATCGGAATGCATGGGTCCCAGTGGGAGGAAGCCTTGAACAACGTCTCGTCTGATGGCTTGAGGAAGGATTGGGGTCGCGGCCTGGTCAACGTGTGGCCTAACGGTAACGGTGATCGCAACCTGGATAACAGTCTTCGGGGCCAGGACGGCCTGGAGAGTTTGGAAACGAGGTTTGGCCATTTCTTGAGGTGTGTTCTCAAGGTCCAAGCCGCACTGGAGGGCCTGGAGATCGAAGAGCTATCTGAAGCCTTGGTCTAAAGTGGCAAAATGCTTCTTCAATGCTGGTTCCATATCCTTAACAGTTCCCATCGGAATCCTCAAGCAGCCTGTGCTTGAGCCTGATTCTGCTGCTGAGCCATAATCTTTTGCCTCAGTACTAGCAAGACGAGTCAGTTCCATGTACATTTAAAGGTCAAGTTGAGTCAGGGTAACATACCCTCCTCAATGGTCCGCGCGTTTTGCTGCTTCCGTTGTACGATCGTCTCCAGGTCCTTGAGGTTGTTTGTGAGATCCGTCACCTTCTCTTGATAGAACTTCTCAGCCGACTTCAAATCCTGTAACCCTGTCAGCTCTCCTCCATCCCAGTCTGGCTGCCAGACGCACCTTGTCCACCAGAAATCCGGTCCCAATATCGACCAGCACCCGATCCGTATTCGTCAGCTCTCCTCCAACGTATAGAGAGTTTGTGAGCGGGACCAGCACCGAATTGGACGCTGCGCGAGACCGTTAGCCAATCTACTATACATTCTCCGTCACGGCGTGTGGGACTTGGTTGTCGCGTACCGGAGGAAGCGTTTTTACGCGCTTGCACGCATCGCAGGCAGTCACGAAATTTACCCTGTGCGCCGTGGAGTTGTTGGAAGGAGTTGGTCAGGTGTTCGAGTTCTTCGTCGAGTTGCTTCTTGACCTGCGAGAGCTGCTCGGGGGCGAGGGTGTCGAGGTTGACTGGCAGCGGGCGTTAGCTATACTGTCGTGTAGAGAGACACGCATGCACTTACCTGTTTCTTGCTGGCCGGACATTGTCGCAACTGCCGCGGGTTGGATGCTGTGGAGGGCGGTGCGAGGGCAGATTGAAGTCGGGATTGACTTGGCGACTTGGAGCTTTCGGTGAAGGTTGGTCGGTGGGTTGAGGTGGGGGTTGTCGATCCCGGCGGAACACAACTACCTAAGCTGCGGTACCTGGAGCTATTCAGTAGTGTGACCTCTACCCACGTCTTGACGGAAATGAAGCAGCATGAAAACACCTGTTGACGGTATGCGCTGCCCGCTCAGAAGTGCACATGCAAGCTCTGGAATTTTCTGAGTACGCAAAGGCGAATTTCGTTGACTATGTCCCAATTGATATACATCTGATGAACACCCCTGTCTAGACGCAAAAGCACAGTTCCTGGCACCGATATTTTGTAATGATACATGATAATACAAGAAATGAGATGGTTGATAACGAGCGGTCTTGAGAGCGTCTCACTGAGGATGGCTCTCGAGGCCGTTCAGCGTCTCGTCGACCCAATCAGCCAACTCATGAATTCCGACGTTTTGGTTGATGTCTCTTGCTTGACACCTTGCCTCGACATAACCATTCTCGATCCAGTTCTTACCTAGCACGATTTTGACTGGAATGCCCATAGCCTCAGCATCCTTCATCTTCCAACCAAAAGTGCGATCACGGTCGTCGAGCACCACATCTGGCGCCTCATCACGACGAGGTTGGCCGGTCAAGCGTTGGCGGCTGGTTCCCAACAAGGCATCGTAAAGGTCCAAAACTTCCTGAGTGACCCCGGCCACCGGGATGATGCCGACCTGGAAAGGTGCGATGGCAGGGGGCCATGTCCATTTCTCACCTTGTTGTTGAAACTTGATCTCCGCGATTGTACCTAGAAGGCGTGAGACCCCAATGCCGTAACAGCCCATGTGAAGCGGTGCGGATGGCTCGCCGGGAGCGGCAACCTTGGCGCCTAGGGGCTCGGTGTACCGCGTGCCCAAGTAAAAGGTGTGTCCCATCTCCATGCTGCGGCTGGAGGTCAGAGCACCACCGTCGCACCGAGGACAGGGGTCGTCGTCCGATATCCGAACGATATTGGGCGTATCGTCGTGCTGGGAGAGATCCAAAACTGTATGGGTGAGTTTCTTGCCGCCCATGTTGGACTCGTAGAGGGCTTCTGGAAGCCTTTTCGATTCGTATAGCTCGGCGAGCCTCGAGTCCACAATGTCCACCAGATGGGTTGCCCCGGCTGTAGACTCATCTGCAAGCTGCCACGCAAGGCCAGATACCGACGTATCGAGCCCAGAAACCAACTTTTTGACGCAATGAATGTTTATGTCCTCCGCGGTCATGCCTTCCCTTGTCTTGTACAGCCAGGCCCTAACTAGCGTCATCCTGTCCTTTGTTATGCCCCGCCACTCGATCAGCTGTTCTTCCGACCATCCGTCGAAAGAGGCAGGCGCTTTTGCCTTGGTGGTAGCAACTTCATCGTTGGCAGCGTAGCCACACGGCTGCGAGTTCTGACCTCCGTTGCAGACGAAGATAGTATCAGATCCGTTAGGGAGTGCGGCATGCCACTCATGGCTGAGATTTCCCCCCATATCACCTGAATCGGCCTCAGCCATGGTCACGTTCAGGTCTAGGTCGGCAAAGATAGCTCTGTAAGCCTCCTTGACCTTCTCGTAGGTGCTGAAAGACTTCTCGTAGTTCAAGTCAAACGAGTAGAGATCCATCATGGTGAATTCCCGACCTCGAAGCAATCCGTTCCGTGGTCGGATTTCGTCTCTGTACTTCCGAGCTGACCAGAGTTAGTCATGGCGTGATTAAGAACGCAAGGCAGACTCGCTAGTTTGATAGAGTTTGAGTGGGAGCTCTTGGTACGATTTGACATATTGCGCAACCAATGAGGTAATTTCTTCTTCGTGTGTCGGTGCAAGCATCATCGACCTCTTCTTGCGGTCTTTCAGTTGAAAAAGCTGGGAGGGTAAGCCTCAATCCAGGAATTCGTAAGGGCCTGACGAACTTCAGAGCGAACACTTTCAAATCGCCCACTTTTGCGCCACAGTGCTTCTGTTGTGAGCGTCGACATCGACATGCGCGATGCTCCTGTAAGCGGATTAGCCCAGTGGCCACGGTCAGAATTCCAAAGCCGCTACCTAATGCTCCCATGTGCTTGTCAAGTAGCTTCTCTATCTTGCTTTGCACACGTTCGCCGAGAGGCAAGAGGTGGAATACGCCTGGCAGGAATTGTCGCAGGAAGCATGCTTGGACGAGCATGTCATGAGCAGCTGTAGTGGTAGCCAGTCAGCCAACCTGCTGTTCACTCCTCGTATGTGAACTTCATACTTTCATATTTGACTGGAGATATATTTCCACCCGACGGCATCCATATCTGAGAGAGGAGTTGGCGATTGGCGCCCATCGACTTGCTGTGAATACATCTTGCAGCTCGGATACAACGAGTTCGACCGATAGCACGGTGGCTCTGGGCCTTTATCGCCAAATTCCACATAGGGTCGAGAGCTCAGGAAATCATCATCAGATGAAGAGAGATTCCCTGAAGAGGGCGAAATTTCGAAGCTTTGCAGCGTACCGTATGGGCAGTGCTATGGTGACCTGAAAAACGGACTGAGGTAACCTGATGTTGAGCTCCGTGACGCGACTGGGAAGAGCTACCTATGTCTGCCCCGTGGCGGTCGGCGCACTCCAGCCACAGTCTGGTGCGCCACTATTGGACCCCTACCCAGCTAAGTGGGGCTGTCGCATCTCGAAAAAAAAAGTTGCTGCTCACTTCACCATTTTCATCAACAGTGCCAAAGTTGCGACGACTTTATCAAGCAGGTCGAAAACAATGGCCAAGCCAAACAAGAAAGGCGGAAAGCCTCAGAAAGGCGCAAAGAAAGGGTCCTCATTCAACGAAGATGCCCTTGCACAGCTCACATCCAAGATTGATCATAATTTGAACGGCAATGATCACAAGCGGAAGAAGCCGCCAACAAACGACTCCGGCTCACAAGACCGCAAGAGGCAACGCAACTCCAGCAATGGCCCTTCAAAGGCTGCACCGAAGAGTGAGAAAGAGGCTCTGTTGGAGGAGATTCGGGCATTGGGAGGGGATGAGGAAGATCTAAAGCTGATCGAGGACATCGATTCCTCTGATGAGGAACACATCAAAGACGACCAGAAAACTGTCGACAAGAGCTTGAAGGATGAGCTAGCGGCCTTCTCAAAACAGCTTGGCTTTTCGAATTACCAGCCAAGCGAAGCCAGTGACGAGGAGGTTGGTGATGCGGAGGAGCAAGATGAGGAGGAGTATGAGGATGTTGAGGACGGAGAGGAGGATACAGAAGACGGCGACGAGGATGAGGAGGAAGAGGACGATGTGACGGATGCACCTCGCAAAGTGGGCAATCTGGTAAGCCGGTCTGGCTGTCGGAGGGCACTTCTAACATGCTAACCAGTGATCAGAACTTCGAGCCTAGGGCGGATTGGCACGCAACCAAACTTCCAAAGCTGCCCAATCCATCAAGCGAGCAAGTAGGGCCGTTTTTGGGGGCAGTTGACGCTCTGAAGCAGCACGCCAAAGAGCTTCTCGAAGATGATGCGGCCAAGTACAGGACGAGCATTTTCGCCAAGTCTTCGCACAAGTTCTTGTCGACCATCATGTCATCTGGTACCCTCACCGATAAGGTCTCAGCATTGACTCTTGCCATCCAGGAGTCCCCGCTTCACAACATCCGAGCCTTCGACGCTTTGCTCAGCTTGTCGTCGAAAAAGAGTCGGAATCAAGCCATCGGGGCAATCGGTGCCCTGGTCGATTTGCTGGGTCCCGGCTCCGTTTTGCCGTCAAACCGACGGCTCCGAACTTTCGCGACTCAGCCTGGGTTGATAGGTACCTTGCAGCAGACAAACACCAAGTCGTGGAAGCCTGGACAACCCTTACCCGGCAAGATGAACGAAATGCATCTCATCAGCTGGGCATACGAGGAGTGGTTGAAGGACACATATTTCAAAATCCTGCAGCTTTTAGAAGCGTGGTGCTCCGATGAGATCGAGTACTCGCGTTCCAGAGCACTCGACTTTGTGTATGGACTTCTCAAGGACAAGCCTGAACAGGAGTCGAATTTGCTCCGACTGTTGGTTAACAAGCTGGGTGATCGTGACAGGAAGATTGCATCACGGGCGTCCTACCTTCTCCTGCAGCTGCAGACGTCGCATCCCGGTATGAAAGCGATCATTGTGCGTATGGTTGAGCAGGAGATTCTGCTTCACCCTTCCCAGGACCATCGATCAAAGTACTATGCCATCAACACTCTCAACCAGACTATTCTCAGCAACAAGGAGCCAGACATGGCCGTGTCACTGACACGAATCTACTTCGAGCTATTCGTTGCTCTCCTCAAGGCAGGTAGTCTTGGAATCGGTTTGCAGCCAGAACAAGGCAAGCCGAAGGAAGGGCCGAAGAAGCCCGGGCCACCGGGCAAGCCCCCTGCGAAGAAGAGTACACCAAAGCCAAACGAGCAAGACGTTGAGGCTGCTGATAAGTTGGTCTCGGCAATTTTGACTGGTGTGAACCGTGCTGCCCCTTTCGTTGGCGAGAACGATTCCATCATGGAGAAGCACATGGACACCCTGTTCAAGATCGCGCACTCGGCCAATTTCAACACTGGCATTCAAGCACTCCTCTTGATCCAACATCTTGCAACAGCAAGGAACCTGGGTACCGACCGGTTCTACCGTACGCTTTACGAATCCCTTCTGGATCCTCGCTTGGTGTCCTCATCGAAGCAGTCTTTGTACCTTAACTTGCTGTTGCGGGCATTGAAGAACGACATCGACGTGCGCCGAGTCAAGGCGTTCGCCAAACGCATGCTCCAAGTATCACACCTCCACCAACCAGCGTTCGTGTGCGGTCTGCTCTACGTCGTTGCAAGTCTTCGCGGAACGTTTCCGGATCTGGCCACCCTGATACAAGAACCAGAGGAGTCGATATTCGACGACGATGCCGAGGACAAGCCCGTCTATGACGGTAGGAAAAGGGACCCCGAGTACAGCAATGCTCAGCGAAGTTGTCTCTGGGAAATGATACCTGTATTGGCTCACTACCACCCGTCCGTCTCAGTATCCGCGTCAGCGCTCGTCAACCCCGATCAGAAAATCGCCAAGCCAGACCTCGATAGCCACTCCCTTATCCGCTTCCTCGACAAGTTCGTCTACAAGAGCCCAAAGGCTACGGACTCTGCCCGTGGTGTCTCCATCATGCAGCCTCTCAAGGCAACCAAGGACTCGGGCGATATCTGGCTTGGTAGTCGGGCGGCCGGCGGCGCGCCAACTGCCGTCAACTCCTCAACATTCCGAAACAAGAAGGCGGCGGACGTGGCGGCTGAAGACTCCTTCTTCCACCAGTATTTCCAGCACGCCAACAAGGAGCCCAAGAAGGCGAAGAAGACGTCTGCGGCTGCTGGTGACGGTGACGAGGAGGACCCCGAGGAGGACGAGATTTGGAAGGCTCTGGTCTCGGCGCAGCCTGACATCGAGGGCGGCGATGGCGACTCAGAGGGCTTTGATGACTTAGATGAAGATGAGATGGCCTCAGACGATGAGGAAGAAGAACCTGATGTCGATTTGGAGGATGATGACATCTCTGACGATGACATGGGGATTGTGGATATAGAGGGCTCTGACGAGGATGACGAGGCCGGGTCCGACGGTCTAGTGGCAATGGAGTCGGAAGAAGAAGAGGACGAAGAGAAGACAGCCAAGGACGAAAAGAAGAACAAGCGCAAGGCCCACCGCAAGCAGATGAAGGAGCTACCAATGTTTGCGTCGGTGGACGACTACGCGGAGTTGCTAGGTCAAGACGACGGGGAAGATTTTTGATTGCATATAGCTTAAAACAAACTGATAAGGGGAAAGGGATATCCATCGCGCAACGCTCTAGGTGTCGAACCACTCCAACTCATCGTCCTTTGTAAAGATGGCGCGGTAGGTCTTGCCACCGCCGTCCTCGTCCCTCTCCTCAGTGTGGATGCTGTGCAGCTTGGCCGGTTCGTCACCGCCCTGGACGAAGATGCGAATGTGGATGTAGGCCGGGCCGGAGTCTGGCATGCCGGGGATGCGGACCTTGCCGAAGATGTGGATGCCATAGGCAGACATGGCGACGCGGACAGAGGTGAGATCGTCCTTGCCGAACGAGGTGAAGTCGTCATTGGAAAGGTGCTCGACGGCCGCGAAGTACTCGGGCTCATGCTCTGTAAGGACCGCACATCAGTGACAGGCATCACACGAGGAATGCTGGGAGGGTCATACTCTGGTGATCACGACGGATAGACTTCAGCTTGCTTCTGAGGTCGGGTAGGACTTGTTCGAAAGCGATGAGGGAGTCCTCCTTGGGAGGGTGGGCTGGGCCCAGGTCGACGGTCTCAGCAGTGGCCTGTAGCGTAGCAGTCAGCTCAGCCGCTGGAAATTGCTGTCAAGATCAAGCCTACCATTGTGAATGTGGTCTTCTAGGTTTCAGGAGTTATTTGTGTTAGGCAGTGAACAGGAACATCGCCGGGCGAGATTCTAAGCGGCCACCAGGGCGTCACCCCCCTTTATAGCTCCTCACCAAGGTCCAGGCCTGGGAGCGTCCCCCCGCATTGTGCTACGGCGTGCGACCTGTCGTATCAGGGTCAAACAAGCTAGTGAGTGACAGGCGACGTCAGGGCACCATCAAAGTGCCTGCTTCACGTTATTGACAGGGTGTCGTGGAAACTTGCTGGCGCACCGCTTACAGGGCACGAGGGCGGCTGGAATGATGTCAGGCAGGCCGGACGGTCAAAGACAATGGCAAGGGTCAGCAGGTGTGATTGGAAACGCGAGCTGCACTGGCAAGGTTGCTGCCCTGATCTGACATGACAGGCCATGCGCGAGGGGCCCTGGAAGATGTGGCTGCATCAAGGTCAGCCAACAAGTAAATACAGCCAGACGACAAGAGTGAAGTTGCTAAACTATTTGTCGGTCCGCGCATGGCGTCGCTTCACCGGGTCCGGGTCCGGAGGTCCGGTGCTGCCAGTGGCAATCGTCGGCACAATGGAAGGCGCCATGGCCGGTGTATGGCTTAGCTGCATAAAACGTGGACCTCTATGCGTCAATCAGAGGACCCTTGCCTCGGGAATAGGACTGGGACGTGTGGTCGAAAGTTCAACTTCCCCGGACATGACCGGCCGCCAGTAACCTTAGGCGCAAGGCCAGAGCACACTCCTTTTCTTCGGTCGTCATCACGCTCTTTTTAGCAAACATGTTTGCGCGGCAGTTCGGCGGCAATGCCTCGCGTATGGGACGGAGCGTCTGTCGCGCGTCGCAGCGAAGGGGTTACGCCGCGCAGACTCAGTGTAAGTTGTGCCCAGCCATGACCTCCCGCAGAGACGACTCCTGACACGGCCAGCGAAACCCAGCGGACTCGGACGCTTCCTGAAGTTCACACTCACTGGCATTGTCTTTGCCGGCGCCGGCGCCGTCGGCACCCACCAGGCCATGACCTCGCGCGGCATGGGCTTCTACTCGGACGCGGACAGCCTGCGTGTCTACTCCCCGGCCGAAGCCGACACGGAGGCGCGCATGGCCGAGGACACCATCAACAACCACCCTCTGGTCGCCGAGCTGCGCAACCGGACCGATCTGACCGAGTCGAGGCCGCACATGAAGATGCCGGGCCAGTACAGGGCCAAGAACCTGACTGGCGGCGCGTTGCTGGGTCCGGGCAAGGTCGCGGTGCCCCCGTTCGCGTGGAACGACGACAAGGGGAGGGAGATGGTAGCCGTCTTCTACGTTGGGGAGGACTTGTGCGGCCACCCGGGCATCGTCCACGGCGGCTTGCTGGCGACAGTGCTGGACGAGGGTCTGGGGCGGTGTTGCTTCAAGTCCCTGCCCCACAACATCGCCGTGACGGCCAACCTTAAGATCGACTATCGCAAGCCCACACCGGCGGGAAGCTTCTTGGTGCTAAGGGCGCACACGGAAAAGGTGGAGGGGAGGAAGGCCTGGGTGAAGGGGCACCTTGAGCTTTTGGCGAAGCCGGGGGAGACCCCGACCGTCTTCGCCGAGGCGCAAGGCCTGTTCATTTCACCCAAATATGCTGCTGTAAGTGATGATGCATGCTCCTGCTGCTGCGACCCAGTTGTGCGACGGAACTGCACTGACACCCGTGACAGGTGATGCCCAAGATCGTCTAAAGACCGGACCGGATAGAGATGGATACAGGTGGCTAGCAGCTGCGGTCACTGCGAAATAGAGCGACAGCCCCCAAGGCGGTAGATGGGCAGTTTCGGTACATGTGTATATTGTTTTTGGATAGATCTCAGCGTTTGTGGCTTGAGCGTAGAAGCAAGATGTGATAATAGACCACGACAGCGACATCTCGGTCTCGGCCTGAGGTGCGCATCGAGTATGAAGAAGCGGTGAGGAGCGTTCGGGCTGTCGAGCGACGATCCGACGTCAATCCGTTATCTATCTTTGCCAGTGCTTACTTACCCACTGGCGCCCCAGGATGCCGGCAGTCCGTCGCACTGCATTTGCACACGCTGAGGAACGCGCTGAGGCCACACTTGAGGGGGCGCCCTGGCAGAAGCGGTTGTCGGAGCCCCTCCCTGGATGGCGTGTGCGGTGCCTGAGACGGGAGACGGGCCTTTGCGCAATCCGACTCCTGTCCGCCCGTGACGGGACTCTGCCCCGCTGCCCCTCCACCCCTCCGAGCGTCGTGCCGTGGACTCGCTACTAATTAATTGACTGCTGCTACAACTAATTTGCAACAGCGTCGAGCTCTGTCCGTCCCAAGAAAACCTCTCACCCTCTGCATCTGCTGGAATCGCAAGCTTTTTGAACCTGTTCTCCCACTGACACGACACAATGGCTACGTAAGTCCGCTCGCCCTCCCCCCCTGCTGCCCCTCCTCCACGCTGGCGCGGTCGCCCTCTCGAGGTTCTCACGGCCAGAGATAGCTGACAATCCGCTCGCAGCAACATCACCTGGCACCCCTCCCTCTCGCGCAAGGAGCGCAACGAGACCCGCAAGCAGCAGGGTCTCACCATCTGGCTCACCGGCCTGTCCGCCTCGGGCAAGTCCACCGTCGCCACCGCCCTCGAGCAGCACCTCCTGCACCTGGGCCTGGCCGCCTACCGCCTCGACGGCGACAACGTTCGCTTCGGCCTGAACAAGGACCTGGGCTTCAGCGAGAAGGACCGCAACGAGAACATCCGCCGCATCGGCGAGGTCGCCAAGCTCTTCGCCGACGCCTCCACCATCGCCATCACCTCCTTCATCTCCCCCTACCGGGCCGACCGCGACATGGCCAGGGAGCTGCACGCCCAGACCAGCGGCGGCGAGGACCAGAAGCTGCCCTTCATCGAGGTCTTCGTCGACGTCCCGCTCGAGGTCGCCGAGCAGCGCGACCCCAAGGGCCTGTACAAGAAGGCCCGCGCCGGCGAGATCAAGGACTTCACCGGCATCTCCGCCCCGTACGAGGAGCCCGCCAACCCCGAGATCACCATCAAGACCCACGAGAACTCGGTGGAGGAGTGCGTTGCTCAGATCACCGCTTGGTTGCAAGAGAAGGGCTACCTGAAGGCGTAGAGGGCAGGGCCGCAGGTCGTTGCGGTTGGAAAAGGGGGGGGCCAGGAGCTAGACATTCGAGCTAAAGATCAAGGGAATGAACAAAGAATTCGCGTCGGTACAGCCCGGCTTAGGGATGAAGTTTGCTTTCTCATGCTACTCGCTCCGTCTCGCCATGATAGGATACAGCCCATATGCTCCAAGTCTTCCCAATGTCGGTAACAGATCAATCAAGGAAACTCCAGCTCGTAGTACACGTATGCAGTGTACTCGTTGCCCTCGCCCCCAAGCCCTGCCGCCGCCATGTCTGAGCTCATAGCTGCGTCGTCCTTTGTAATCTTACCTCGCTTGTCCCGGCCAAATGCGTTGCCTCCCAGGTAGGAGTATTGAGAGTCTAGGTTGGTCTTCACCTTGGGAGCCAGTTTCGACGTTGTCTAATGCACGTCAGTGGAAAGAGTCATGGAAGTGGTTAGGGAGGGGCCTTTACCTTGATCAGGGCCGAGACGTAGTCAAGAGGTAGGCCATATCGGAGGACTGCCTCGACGAAGACTCTCAGGGTCATGACGTGGATCCAAGCCATGACGCTCTCGCTCCAACCTGTGCGCGCGATGCGGAGCGCCTCTCCGCACACCTTGCGCTCCTCGTTGGTGACCTTATCCAATTCGCGCTGCTCCTCTTCCCGACCACCTTCGACATACTTGTACTGGCGGGGCGTCCACTTCTGCTCCCTGCACTTCTGCACGAATTCGGCACCGTGTTTCTTGAAGGTTGCGACAGCGAAGAGGACGAACTCCTCATCCTGGGCAACCTGCACAGCGGATCGAGGAACGACCATGGGCGCCAACTCCTCGTACTCCTTGAGGAAGTCCTTCCTGGCGTTGATCGGGACGACGATAAGGTGAGTCTCAATGTATTCGGAGTCTTGGACGAGCAGCGCAGGGTCGACAATGGGTGTCAGAGACTTTGTCGCGAGATTACCACTGGTTTTTCGTTAGTTCCTGACAGTTCGTTCGTACCATCAAACTCACGTCTGGCGCCGTTGCAGAGTGGCCAAGTTGGTCTTGACTTGGTTGTACTGGTTGAGCTTCGACTTGACATCGGTGTCCACCGTGAGGAGCTCCTGTAAGCCATTGTCAACGCAGCCCCCCTCTCAGCCTGCGGGTGGAGCTCACCTTTTGCAGGGTATCTATTAACTCCCCGAGGGGCTTATCAGCACGGTACCGGATCTTGTTCCAGGTGAAGTTGTTGAGGTATGTTTCGGTAGGTTCTAGAGAAGCCGTTAACAAGAAGCCGTGGAGCGCACGCCGACGATAAACTGACTGTCGTTGACCATCTTGTACGACGCCAGCCTGTCCTCGTCGCCTCCGAGGATGGTCCTTAGCGAGTCGGCAACCTTGGCGACGACGGCCTCTGATGTTGATTCGAGCTTCGCAAGGTCGTCGGCCTGCTGCACCAGAGCGTCGAGGGTGCCGATCTTGAAGTCTGGGATTTGGAAAGGCGTGACCGTCCCATTGTCGGGAGTGACGGTGGCGCTCAAGGCGGAGACTGCGTCGTCCTTGTCATTCGTATCGAAGGCCCCTAAGGGCAACGAGACCAAAGCGAACTTTCGCGACATGGCGCTCGCTGTTCTTGACGTCGTCGGTCGAGGAGGCGGTCGGTGCAGAGCTTCCGGCAGGAGTATGAAACTGCGCGGACGGAGCAGATGAGCTTGAGGGTAAAATGCGGAGTGCTCTTAGAGGCCGTTCTGCTCCTCAGCCAGTAGATAGGTCGGGGATGTTGGAGCTTCGCTGAGGATGGCCAGCTTGAGATGGCTGGAGGTTGTTGGAGCGTTGGAGGTCCGGCAGGAGTGACCTCAGCGCTGCTCCGAAGTGCCAGCTGAGCCACAACCAGTGGGGGCTCTCCGCGCGGCTTGGCCCAGCGCCTCAGGCTGTGGCGCCCACTTGATCTCGAGGTCCCCTCGTGGCTGAGAACTTGAAGGTCTCGGGCCAGTAGCCGTGCCACCCCTCCAGGAAGTACCAAAGTACTTCGTAGTATCGGGTGTTGGACCCTGTCCAGCTTCCCCAAGCCCCAGCTCCCGCCCGCATCGCAAAGTTGGCGAAGCCGCGCGCCCATCAATCCAGAAGAACCACTCGTTCCGCTTGTGGCTTGAGCGCGTCGCCGCAGCGTTACTCGCCGTCTTCCAGGTTTGAGCTTCCATTACGCTCTGGCACCTGCATCTGCGACTCCGATCGAGCTTTCCTTAAAGTTGCTGGGCATACCGCGATCCTCTTCCCCAACTCGGAAGACGCCAGTCCCGTAGGCGCACGACACCACATCCACCAACGTCGGCTGCCGAGCCTCGACGCCTAGCCCCAAAGCTCGCATTGATCAAGGGAGCTTTTCATGGGATCTACAGCGGTCCGTCTCGACACGAGACTACTTTCCCGGCCGAAACGACGCCATGTCTGACCTTCCAGACTGTATGTTGGCCCTTGCACTGCTCACAACACTTCTGTACGCTGACTTCACGAACAGCGTCCGATCCGCCGAGCGCCTCCGGCTTCTCCAGCAACCAGCTACTGGCCGAAGAAGACACACGTGTAGACGAGTCGCGTGAGGACGAGGGCCAGGGCATCCTGGAGTCCGCGAACAAAAACTATACGACTGGAGAACCTCCGGACAGTCCCTTGCATGTGGCTACGTCCTCGCCTCAGCCAGAGCTCGACAACGAAAACTCTGCTGAGCCTGTCATTAGGACGCAAGCCCAAGAATCACAGGCGAATCCCGAAGCTCAGCCGCAGCACGCTACCCGGCCTGAGGCTCAGGTTGATGCCGCCGGAACACAAGACCGAGTCGATCAGAACAAGAAGCAGAATGGCACTGCTGGCGAGCCGATTCCGCTTGACGATGATACCACTAGTGATAAGGGCCCAGCTGCATCTGCGGATACCTCCCAAGCACATGCCACACCCTCTCCGGCCGCTCGCAAAGGCCCGTTGCCGCCAGACGTTGTGACAGATGGTCGCGTGAGGAAGAACCCTGTGCCCAACAAGTACATCGCCAAAGCGACTAAGAGAGATGGAAACTTTGGCGTCATGCAAATGGGACATGGGCGCGCTTTCATGGATGCGCGCGATCTTGCCGCGAAGCGGTCAAGCGAGGCAACCCAGGCTGCCGCCGAAGAAGCTGTGCGAAATGGCCAGAACGGCATGGCTCGAAGGAAACATGTGTGGAAGCCGGCCGATCCTCACATGATGGCACCACCTCCGCCTCAGCAGCACTCTCAGCAGCACCCTCAGTATCCTCAGCAAGGCGCATACCAATTCCCTCAGCACCACTACCCGCCTCCGCCAGGATTGTGCCCTCATCCCGCTGAGGTCAAGAAAGAGCAGGCAAGGCTCTTGACATTCCTGCGTAGTCTGCACCCTGTCATTGTGGTCGATCAGCTATGCAAGGCTTTGGCCTACTTTGGTGGGATTCCTGGGGCACCCGCTCCCCAAGATGCTAATGCATTTCCTAGAAGTGCTAAAGGGAACGGGTCAGGGGGTTCGGTGGTGGGATGGCTAGCTGAGATCTTCCCTCCGGCTGACTTCACGAAGCCGCCGTTTACAGATTTACCACTCAATCTGCCCAACATGGGATATCTTGGTCCAACAGGCTCGGCCTCTGGTCCTGCGTTTGATACTGATGGGGCCAGGGCGGACGAGCCAGCAGATCCAAATCCAGCGAAGAAACGGCCTCGTGGACGACCTAAAGGCAGCAAGAATAGCAAGTTCCGCAAAGACAAGGGTGCCAAAAAGCCTAGGCCTGGAGATGGGCAACCTCATCCAGACGGAGCGCGTTGGCAGCCCGACAAGGCGAGCGCGACGGTCGATCTCACTCAGGATACCAACAGCCCGCAATCTGCTCTACCACTAGCTAGCTCTGAAAATCAACTAGTTGCACATCAACCTTCCATAAATGCCACTCCCCCACGAACAGAACAGGCACCTATGGAGGGAACTGCTGTATCGACTCCGGGGGGCAGGAAAAGGGGGAGACCCAAAGGGTCAAAGACGAAAGCCAAACCAGTACCAGCACCCAATTTACCTCCATCGACTGGAGCTTCGACCCTTGCGCCGAGACCCCCGACTTTACCGCTCGCAAGCGTTTCTCCAGCTGCAAATGATACTCGTTATGCGCAGTATCAGCCGCTCTACAAATCTTCACAGCCGGCGGGGAAGTCACCAACTCAAGCCACGGGCCTGTCGCAACACGCTCAGGGCTGGGTGGATGCTCCGGCGCAAAGTCCAAAAGGACCTGTCCCATATTTCGTCTCTGAGTCCGTTGTACAGTCTGCCTCTTCCCCTGCGTCCCCATCCGCTACCATGCATGCGGACGCACGGGGAAGCAACTTAGAAAAGAGGAAGCAACAGCACGGGTCTTCAGCCGTGCCGGCGGCGTTACCCCTTGGGTCCTCAACGCAAGCGCAGCATGAACAGTCTTCCCAAGTTGACCAGAACCCGCAACAGCAACGTTCAGAGACAAATGAGCAGACTCAGGCCAAGCGCCGCCGTATCGCCAACACCAACACCAACCGCCCGACGTCTGCCGCCAGCAGTGCGAACTCCCAACCACGGTCCCCAGGTTTGGGCAATAGCATTGCTAATAACAAAGCCCCTCCTGCTCAAATACCCTCGAGTTTTGGCGCTCATGGTGCTGCGGGTAATGGTGCCACTGTGCAGCCGAACCAGCCACTTCAGCAGCAATTTCAGCCTCCTCAGCAGCAGCCGCGTCAACACCAACAAGCGCACCAGAGCCAAGCATCCTCAACGAGCACCGATGCTGCCCAAAACAGTATGCGCCGGGATGCCTACCCACAGCAGCCGCAGCAAAGCTACTACAGCCATCGAAAACAGCAAGGGCAGTACCCGCCTACGAGAAACAATACCTTTGGAGCGACGTCAACCGGTGATATTAACGAGCACTTCTCGTACGAGACTGACTACGAGACCTCGAATGCATACGCGGATAGTGCCCGCCGTGCCGTGGAAGATGCGTCGACTTTTGGCAATGCATCAATCTATAATAATTTTGCGAGGCGTTGAATTTCCTCGCATCCAGCACTGAGCTGATCATGGTTTACTTCTCCGGTCTCCCGAGCTCGCAGAAATTCATGCAGATCAGATCTGCAACATGCGGGAGGCAAAGGTTTGTGATTTTAATTTTAGCGAGATACCCCATGGAGACCATCGAGGACAGGCGTTACATTGGAAGAGATAAGGGGTTCACCCTGTTTTAGTTCGGGACATGATATACAATGACTACGACCCCTAGATGATGTTACGTATGGCAGGCAAGACTACTCCTCGTTGAAACAGGCGATAGTATGTTCAAAGCCCAGCTGTCTTCTGTTCACAAGCAAGGGCCCCTTCCAAAACGATTCCGTTAGTTCGGAATCTGGGATCACAGTAAGAGTCTGACCGAGCGCACATGACAGACACGGCAGTATCGAGGTAGCAAGGGGGGAGGTTCAATAGCGACGTTCGAATGCTGTACGGCGACAGCGTAGTATATTGTACCCAATGCATCGACGCTATCTTGTGGGGTGGTGCTGGTGGTGCAACACATCGCAAATGCGTCGACGGTGTCTAACTCTTCTCGCAACTACAGCAACCCCTGCGGGAACAAGAACAAATCAAGATCCCAAAATCGACGAGAACAAAAAATAAGGAAATAAAGCTCGGTGATGACCGTCTGCCTTTCTGGCATTTCGAGTAATCCCTGTCCCAGAACGCCCGTGAAAATGCTCGCAACCGCCTCTTTTTGTTTCCGAAGCTGGCTTGTTCCAGATGCACACTTGACATTATAAGAAAAAGGTCCTTGGTAAAGGGTGTATAGTAAAGGTAGAGGGGTATAATCTAGGATGGTGGTGTCGGTGCTCGTAGTCGTGGTCATGGTTGTGGCATAACGTGTGAGAAGGACGCTTAGTCCGCATCGCCCTCGGGGACGGTAGCAGGTGGAGGCTTCACCGAGTCGTGAAGATTGCGACCGTAGCCCCATTCATCGCGCTCGTCGCGCCCGTCCTCCTTTACCAGATCCAGCAGGACGGCCTGGTTCCGCTTGATATCCTGAGGTCGAGGAACGATGCGGCGGTCGAGGACCATGGCTTCGGCGGTGGTCATCCATATTTGCTGGAGGACGGGTAGGTCGTCGAGGATAGTCTGTGCTTGATCGCGGCTCAGCGATCCCATGGGCACACCAGCAGATAGGCTCGTGTTGAATATCCAATTCGAGTCGAATGCATACTCGCTACTCGCGTCGATAGATCCAGTCGGACTCCGTGTCCGATGTAGGCTGCTGAAGGATGACCTGTGATGGTCGCGGTGGCCCTCGCGCGTCTCGCCGCTCGTTGACTTCTTCCTACCAAAGCTCATGAGACTCCGTCGGGTCTTGTGTGGTGGTTGATCGGTGGGAGGGTCTTTCATCAGAGAGTTAATCCAGTTGTCCACGGCGACTCGTCTGCTGTTATATCCCTTGACCTCCCATAACCTCTCCACTTGTCGCATCCCTCCAATGCACAGGATAGCCGTATGTATATCATCGGAGGGCTTCTCCCTAATGTAACCACGCAGAGATCGCTCGACTCGACCGACATATGTTGGGGGCCGTAGTCGTCGACAGAATGATGATATGACGACGGGGAAAATCTCGTGGACCGTTAACAAGGTCTGGTCGTCGTACATATCCATAATTTCCTTCTCTATTGGGTTGACAGTGTAAGGGGACATCTTCAATCCGTGGCCGTGCTTCTCGACATAGCGTAGATGCAGCTTGCGGTAGGTCTCAAAGAAGTGGAAGATGACGAAGAGCGATGGTATTAACCTCCGTCGCATACGGTCGTATTGTGGTGCAAAAGCCAGTCGTTCGGAATCGGTTCGGTAAAGGAAGATGTCCTTGGTGATCCAATCGCTCATCATGTACGCCAACTTGGCGGCGACATGAAGACGATGCCACAAACCACAGAGGTAGTGGAAGTTGAGTAGGGTGTTGTCGTTGATGGGGTATAGTTTGCGAGCGTATTCGGGTATGGATTGCTGCAGATGGAATCGCACAATGGAGCCTTCGTGAGCCGTGATCAGCGAGTGCCAGGACTTCGATGATAGTCGCAGATTCAGTATGTCGGGTATCGGTAGGTGGGAGATGACCTGAATTTGCAATTCGTTGGGTAACGAGGCGAAGAGTTGGTCAAGTGGTAAGCTAGAGAAACTGTCAGTCCATTGATTCCGGTGCCAAGCATGAGGGGTTTCGTACGTCTTGCGAACCGCCGATTCGGTGGACGGCCGTAATGGAAGAAAAGGTAGAGGTTCGGTGTAGTCGATGGTCGGCGATGGTTTTGGGTGACGAAAGGAGACCTTGCTCCTGAGCTTGAAGAAGCCCTTCTTCTCTTTCTTTTCCTGTTCCGACTTGGATTCGCCGCGAAGTGGCAGGCTGAACCTTGAGTTCGAAGGGAACGGCAACGATCCATCGTTGTTGAATTCGGTCTGCGTTTGCGACTGTTGAGGTTGCGGATCTTGGTGATGCTGCTCGATCTTGTCATGAAAGCGTTTCGAACCGAACTCAGTCGCCTGAGTGGTATCGACGGGTAAAGGGCGCCCCTCAGCCATGATGGGCGATTATGTGAGTGAAATGGCTAGCGAATGACGGTTTTCAAAGGCGAGCGGCCTTTGGGGCCAGCCCGGAGGGTGAGGCCGTCTCGGTCGTGTGCGCAGGAGTGTTGTGAGCGGCTATGGAATGGACATGGCGCGCGACTTGGATTCGGTCGGTTGTTGGTTGATTGCCTCGGGCAGCAACGGTCGCTGCTTTTCGCTCAGTTGAGAGACGAGTCGGTTTCGTCGATGCAACGGCGGAGGAAGTCGTCGTCGGTCGTGGAGGAGGATATCGTCAGTGGCAATCGCTGCGGCGCGGTGGCGTAGTGCGATTCCTTCTCGGTGTGCGCTGAGGAATGGAAAGTCACCCAGCCGCCAACAACAGACCGACGTGATGTTTCTGGTGTCTGCTGAACGACGCAGAGGACCTTTGGCCTGGGAGTCGTGGTCTCGGCGCGGTGCTGATGGATCGGTGTTATCGTCGTGAGGGTGTTCGGTTGGGGACGATGCGCAGGCAGGCAGGGCCAGGGACAAACGGAGGGAGACGCAGCAGCGGGAGCAGCAGTACGGAGTGCCAGCAGCAACAAGGCACAGGATGGATGGATGGGGTGGGAGAGGACGGAGCGAGTGGAAGGGAGGCTAACAGAAGAGGGCGTCGCTGGTTCGTCCAGGGCGGCGGTTTGGCCGGCGTAATAGTGGAGAGGGTCCAAGAAACAGCCGGGCAGCGTCACGGTGTCGGAGCGATGGCACCTCGGGGGCCTCAGCGCTGACTCTCAGTGCAACGCTGCGCTGCCATTTACGGTGCCACGCTCGCCGTCAACAGTGCTCCTCATTTATTCCTGCCTCATTTCATCTGCGGCCACGAGTTGGGCTCGAGCACGAGCACGAGCACGAGCAGAACCGCGAGCGCAATGGTTTGGGCAGCCGCGTGAATCAGCCGTCGCGCGACAGCGAGTTCAGCGGTCGGGTCCATCTCGGTCCATCCAGCCCAAGAATGCTGATTGCTGCTCTTTGCAGAAGTGGCTGGCGGTTTCTCCGAAAGGAGACACTCCGTCAGAGGGAGGTCCAAACAAGCTGGCGGGAGCCCAGTGGACGATCGGGTGGAGCCTCACAGTGCGAGCAGCCCACCCAAGACGGGGGTCGCTCGCGTAAACTACGCCTGTTGCGACCGCCACGCCCGCCCACGCTTTGCCAGGTCGCCTCCCGCAATTCGGGCCGCACAGTACGCCCGCATCGCCCCGTACGGCCGCCATATCCCCCCCCCCCCCAGCCTGCTCGGGCTTTTAGCCGGCTGCTCTTCTGCCACCTGGAATCCACCCGAGAATCCAGGCCTGACGTCGACTCGGAAGGCCGACCTGCAGCGCTGCAACACTGGAATACGAATGGGACGCTCCCTGATGCTACCCCCATGGGCCCCAGGCCCCAGGTCCCAGGCCCCCAGCCCACGGGCAGGCGTTGGCGTCCCACCAGAGAGCCCCTGGAGTCAAGAATGTCCTGTCTCGCCCGGGCGCCCTCCTCTCGGAGCTACTACCCCATCTCGGAAGCCCTGCGTGGCATCAAGATCAAGATGAGACGGCCATGTGTCGGAGCAACTACCGCAACCACCATGACGACAATTGGCCTCGCGTTCCTTCACGGTCAGGCCAATCCTCGGTGTCATTCTGCTCCTCGCCAGAATAAACTTCTGACTCGGGCGATCCTCTGGTGGGCCTTTTGAGGCCACCTCGGACAACCCCCTCGCGAAACACCCGCAGACTTCAATTGCCCCCCCTCCCTGGTGGAACTTCGTTGAGGCACAGGGCACGATAAGATCGGGGAAATTGTGGCTCAAAAACCCGGCCTTGGCGTGGAGGCACCGTTTTCCATTTGCTTGGCTTCGAGACGGCCGAGGAGGGACGAGAGGGACCGACCGATTCTGGCCTTCGCGACGGAAGCACCCCGGTCTGGCCCTCGCCCTCACTCAGCTCCCCAATTTACGGGGTCCAAACATCCACCAGCCCCATTCGGACTGCCATGCGACGCTACTCATCTTTGCCATCGCGCTGCCAGTATCAGTGGCCACTCGCACGTAGCCAAGGTAATCCGACACACCGCGTGCCCGTCTGCATCCATGATCATGGCGGAAACCCTCACTGAGTCGCTTCCGATGTTTTCCTCTTGCTACTTATCGTTTACCGAAAGCCTGATCGTCATGTGCCTCGTGATTGTCGTTGCCATCATACCTAAGGTAGTCTAGTACACAGCCTCGGGTTCCCTCATCCGCTGTACACGATGCAAAGAAACTCATTGCCTCCTCTCCTCGTTTTCCACCCTAATCCTCGCTGCCTCGGTACCGTCGTCGGCATATGCCGTATCCTGGAACCACTCGTGGTTGAGAGCTTCCTCCGCAGTGATGCGCTTCTTGGGATCATACACGAAGATCTTCCTCAGCAAGTCGAGAAAGTTCCTCATAAAGGGGTTGTTGTCTGGGATGATGTCCTCCAGCTGCTTCATTGCTCGGACGAACTTGATCGAACTCTTCTTAGTGTCTGACTTGGGATAGTCGAGCTTCAGCCTTTTGAAGTACCTTTTCAGTTCTTAGCAAGGGGCCCACAATATCAACAGTCGCCGTGCACTTACTTTGATGCACCATTGGAGCTCGACGAGGATTTGTTGACCTTCTGCACCAGGGACGTGTCGATGCGGTTGCCAAACACCCTTTCCATCATGGCCAAGTGCTCGAGGTTGTCGTGCGTTTGGAACAAGGCATCCCCCGTGAAGAATTCGACAAGGATGCAGCCTATACTCCATATGTCACAGGGGTAAGACCATCCTAGCCCGAGAATGATCTCAGGAGCACGATAGTGGCGCGTAGAGACGACAGATGAATGATACTCATTGTCGAATGTAGCCGAACCAAAGTCGATGAGACGTATCTCGGTATCGAACAGCACTCGCCGCTGACTGGCTGTGCGGCTGACGTTTGTTGAAGACGAAGGAATCGTCTTGTCATACGTGAAGGGTTGGAACCTGTGATCGCGGAGCAAGATGTTCTCCGGCTTCAGATCCGTGTGGATCAGTTTTAGTCCATGTATGACTACAATCTGTCAGCCAGACTCTCCAGAAAGGAACGTTGATATCTTACAAGCAATACTTGTGAAGAGCTGCCGGGCAAAGCTCTGAATGTGGCTCATGGGGAACGGCACGAAGCCATTGCCTTTGAGAAAGTCAAACACGCTCTGCCCAAGGAGATCCGTAACGAGGCAGATATGACCCCGGAAATCGAAGCAATCCAGGAAATGGATGCATCGGTATCGATTCTCTTCGTCGTTGGCCCTGAGCGACGCAAGAACCCGGAGCTCGATTCTTGAAGCGTCTCTGTACTTCTGCACTGACCGGATGATCTTGACAGCGACCCTTTGATCTCGCTTTCGATCGTGAGCCTCGACGACCTTGCCAAAGGTGCCTTGGCCCAACAGCCGGATGATTTGATCTATACGAACGTCAGCGCAGGCAAGCTAGTAACGTGAAGAGGTACCATACATCGATCAGTAACCATTGCTTCAGGCACAACGATGAAATGCCCGTCGTCATCGTCTACCTTGGGGTTGGCGTGTCGGTAGGGCTGAAACGCGTCGTCAGAAACGATACCTTTGACAAAAATGCCACTCGGGGTCTTCTCTGGGGATCGACTCACATCCTGGACAGCTTTGACGGCCACTTCCGCGGCTCTCTTCACCGGACCGGCAGGGCGCTGGTACTCATGGCACCCGGCGGCGAGCACATCAGCTTTTTCGACCCTCCTACGCTTGGTCTCGGGTTGCTCTGTTTGACGCGTGCGTTTCCGTTTTAGCTGGACAGTGGGATCAGGCTGACTGTTCGAGGCGCTCGAGAACGAGGCATTAGAGTCTCGGGCTCCGCTATGTGGGTTGGAGGAGCCCTGACGACGTGATCTGGTTGCGGGACGTGACTTGGGCTGGGCTTGGGCAGTTTCCGCGTCAGCGGCTCCTTGCCGTTGCGACCTCGTGACGGCCGGGCGGGTGGTAGAAGCACCCCTTGTTCCATATGCCGATGTAGGTGTAGCATTGCCACCGGTAGCAGTGGGTTTCGCCGTCTTGGGCGCAGAGGTCTGCTGAGGAGGGGGGGAATCTTCAATGACAATAACCTCCTCCTCGGCAGGCTTGCCGTTGCGGTAGAAATCGCCCCAATTGGGGCCGCCCGAACGCCGTTGACGCTTCACTGGCCTGCCGTCCATATCCCAAGCGCTGTTTTGTGGCCGCGCAGGCTGTTCACGAGCCCTCGGGGTGGCAGCGAGAGGAGCATTGGGAAAGGTGGAGGCGTTGTGTTGACTTAGGGCGGACCGTTCGTTTATCGACGAGGTATCTAGGTCAACTTGGCCGTCATTGCTATCGTTGGCGTCCGGTGCGGGAGCGGTGCAGTCGTGATTCCGTGCAGTGAGACCTGTTCGGCGCTGTAGATAGGAATGCGACGGTGATTCGGGAGGCAGGCGGTGGTAAGAGGGGTACGAATGAACCGAGGTCATCTTGGTCTGGCGGTCCTGGTCGTGTTTCTAGCACAGCATGCTGGAGAAAGAGGGACTGGCTTGGCTGAGGTGGTCGACGACGTGTATCGGGCTGAGGTCATGGTCGGTGGTCGGTGGTCGTCTGTTTGGACCCTGGGCCCGCCGGTCCCCACACCGGGCGGCCCGTCGTCAGTGGCACGGGCACTGGCACAGGCGCTGCAGGCGCTGCAGGCACTGTAGTGGTAGCACAGCGTGACTCGGAGTCTATCCGTCCAGAATCTTACTTGCGGTTATCTATGGGAATACTTCGCATCATCGAGAGCAGTAAACGCGGGCTCGCTGTCGTAAAATTGAGGGGCTGCCACTGAAATCTCACGTTTGCATCATTCTAACCCCCTGGTACACTCTCAGGCACGACTGCCCTCAGTGAGAGGTGTTGCGCTTGGGATGCCTGTCACCTGACTTTGAGCCCCCAACAGCTGGAGGCTCCGAATCGCCCTTCCCTACCGTCTCGGACGGAATCCTGTCGATGCCCTCTCCCTCACTCCCGAACCCGAACTCCGACTCCATCCCGCTCACGCTGCTCGTCTCATCATCGGCGTTCGATAGCAGCAAGAAGTGAATTTTTTTAATCCCTTGCTCCTCCTTGTCCTTCTTGTCCTTCTTCGCGGCCATCTTCCCCAGCGCCTCGTCGTACCTGTCGACGGCCTTCTGCCTCTTCTCGCCCAGCTTGAGCTCGTCCTCCTCTGAAAGCTGCGCCGTTTTCTGTATGATTTTGTTCTCCTCCTTGAGAATGCTCTCGAAGTCCTTCTCGAGTCGCTTGGCAGCTTTCTGCTGATCGGCGGTTTGCTTGTCCATGGCCTTCTTCCTTCCCGTTATCAGCTTCTTCTCGCCGTGCTCACGCTGCCACTCGCTCAGCGAAACCGACAATTTGCTAACGGGGTTCTTTCTCTCCTGAATGTCGGGCAACTCCTGGATGTCGAGTGGCGATATCCAAGGCTCGAGGGCCTTCAGCCGTCGTTGCTGGCCAGAGAGCGTGTGGATTTCGTGGACATCGCCGTGAGGCGCAAGGATGGTTGAGCCCTTGATGACCTTCTTCTCCGAGTTCAGTATCGGCATGCCTGCAAGATAGGCCACAGCTTCCAGCTTGGCAACTTGAGCCTTCAACCCGTGCGGTCCGAATATCTCTCTGTTCGCCTTCCGCAGAACCATTTCTGTCCTTCCCTTGGAGACGGCATACATGGCGGCGTTGTTGACCAGGTCAGTGCTGAACGCTACGACTTGGACTGTAGGCTCCGGGACCAACCCCGCAGCATTACACGCGACGCTCAACATGATAAGGGGAGGGCTGACAACCGCAACCCGATTCAAGTCGTCGAGGAAATTAAGAAAGGTTGCGCGGCTGATGCCGTACGTCCCCAGCTCTGGCGGGTAGGCTCTGAGGAACGGTGACCCTAGAGAGTGGCTTGTCGCTGGGATCGCGATGGGTTTGGCGAGACCACGACCTGGGATCGGCGGCCGTGGCGGTAAAGGCGGCGGCGTTTCGTTCTCGAAGACATTTCCGGTAGCGAGGCATTGCCTCTCGCTTGGCTCATCTGCCACCGGTAGAGATAAGCCCTGCATGTTGTGTCCGCGGCCTGGGTAGGTTGGGGCGAGAGGTAGGTTGTCGAAGATTTCGAAGCAAAGTCGGTTGCCTCCTTTACGTTGATTGTTGTGACTCAGCGCAGGGTCTTTGACATAAAGTGGAAGCCATTGCGATGTCCCGCGTTCTGCTATGTAGACCGACACTTCTTCCATGAGAAGAGGTACAAAATGTGGTTGATGTGATCGATGCGGCTGGCTTCAAAATTGAATATCGCTACCCGTGCCGCAGGTATGGCACCGCTGGGGGTGACAACCAGCGCGCTGGGCTTACCAGAGAGGGTACGTACGTGTATCCCCCGCAGTGCTGCACCCGCGATAGCACGGTTCAGAGGCTGTATAACAAGCTGTCAGCCGTGTGATATTCCTCTGGTCTACTACTGAGATCCTCGTCCCATGAAATCTCGAAGTCGACGGCGCTACTAGTAGTACTTGGTAGTAGTAGAAGTAGTACCAAGTAGTAGTTGTCGTACTAGTAGTAGTAGTAGCTCAAGCCACAGGTCACGGTGTAAGTGCAGCGCTACGCCGCACTGATCTCAGCTGCCCTTCCCCACACAAAAAGCTCTAAATCAACGTCTGTCGCCCTCCATGACGGGGACCCTCCAGCAACCGACCAACAACATCGTAAATGTCGCATCATCATCGCGCGTTCGAACCAACAGCCAAAGCCTTGGCAGCCCCCAACGGCATTAGGATGCACGCATCTAAGCTATTAAGCGTGGAGGGCGCACCCCTTGTTCCGAGTCCGCACGTTGTGATGTCGGCTACTTTAGTGTCTTCTACTCGTTTCGGGCGGTAGGATGCCTGCCTGTCACCTCGGCGCTGATCTTTACGTCGACATGCAGCTAACAAGCACTGGCAGCCAACTGGTGGCAAGCCAGCATATCCTCTCAGCATCCGTCCCCTTCAGAACGACTTAAAGCTTAGGGGTAAGGGCTAAGGGCCTGGACTGCGGAACCAGGGATCAGACCCTTTTACCCCTCTCGTGATAAGTGCCAGATCTACGGTACCTAACCAACGGGCGCATTAGCCCTTCCAGTTGGAGCTCGAGCGGCTGAGATCGTCTCGCAGGTTGCCAGTGAAGTTCTTCCGTTCTTGTCCTCAGTAAAGCACCTGTAGCTGCGCTGTGCTGCGCCTCAATGAGGTGCCCTGCTCGTCGACCTCAGCTCCTCCCGCAGTGCATTTCAGGAACGACCTGAGGACGACGTCAACTCAAGTGGAGGAGACTCTCAGCCCCGAGTTGCCACGTTCTTACCTTATTCTATTCCTGTCACATACTGCTGCTATTTCTGACCTCCTACATACAACTCTCTTTTCCTCACCTCCCTATTGCTGTAGCAGCCCCTACTCATTCACAACGAGGACCACTCAGACCAAATCGCGAGCGGCTACGAGACGCACTGGCGGCTGCGCAGCCGTCGCTTCACGGCACTCTGACCCCTCACCCCCTTCGGCACTTCCCAGTTCGCTCTTGATCCCGCCCTTTCACTGCTCCTAGTGGCAGCTGGTAGCTGTCGAGCGAGGAATGGACTCGTCGTCCGCGGACCCTCCGCGGCCGGAGGATGTGGCGCTGGTCGAAGCCGCAGATCCGGCCATCGGGGAGTTGACGACGACGCATCTTGCGAGGTTTGAGTTCAGCGATGCCGGCACCAAGATCCTCATGGTCGAGTGGGTGCCACAGGCTGTTGGGTCTGCCCAGGATGGCTCAGGGGTAAAGGACGAGGATGCGCCTTGGGAGGTGTCATGGCCTGGAAAACAAACCTTCTTGCCAGCGAGGGATTCAGATCATCAACTGTCGCCCACGGCCTTGGAACATCCATCTTCACCCAACTCATCAACCCGGCGGCGCATCTTCTTCCTACTCCCGCCCGCCTCTTCTGTGCCAGCTGAGATCACCCTGACGCCTCCAGGCCGGCAACCCATAACCCTGAAACCCCTTCCCGCCATCTTCCCCGAAGGCTTCTTCCTCGACGAAGCTGCAGGTCCCCGGGGCGTTCTTCACACGATATGGGCAAAGAAGCGGCTCAGGGAGCTGCAGAAGGAGATCGATGATGAGCTGAGGAACAACGCCGAGGGAGTTGCCGTTGAGATGGCTATTGCTGAGAAACAGTGGATCACGGACAACTTCCTGCCACGGCCCGCCGAGGAGCAACAGCTCCGAGACATGGGCAGCGCCGGCATGACTCCCATCAGTCCTAGAAGCCCGATCGGCGGCAGGATGGGTGAGAAGTTGAAGGGGTTGAGGCTGGGTACGAGCCCGGCCGACTTGGTCCCCGGGGTGAAAGGTAGGTCAGCCCCTTTTTAGACCTGTGATCTCTGACCGCTGACCGAATTGCCACCAGCCAATACGTTTACGAACTTTTCCAGTCAGTCCCAGACCCTGTCCCCCACAGGGGGCGATGTCGCCGTGTCATCCTTCTCTTCCATCCCGCGATCTGACACGGGTTCGGTGGGAGCCCCGGCTGCAGCACCCATCTCCTTGGACGCAGCCGTGCGCGGAGATACTACTTTGTCGACTCTTCCGAAGATGGACGATGAAGATGGTCTCTTTGCCTTGCCCATCAGCCCACGGAGTCCGGATATGAAAGTCATGCCTTTCAGTCAGTTGAGATAACGGCATGTTTCGGGTGTTCGTGGGCGTAAATCACAGGTGTACATAGCATAGCCTATCCAGACGGTCCATTTTCCGATAGAGACGCAGCGCAGACGTGTCGACTAGACATCTATATGCTTGGTAATTCATATCTCATAACGGCAGCCTGCGCCATCTCTCATGAGGGCCCGCTCGCGTGCCGCTCCACAAGCTGGGTATATATTCTCACCTCCATCCCCCGACTCTCCCCTCGTCCCACCTCTCTTTCCTCTCTGCCCTCAGCCAGAAACCCTTGCGCTCCTCCCTATACCTCCTCACCCAGTCCGCCGTATCCCTCTCCCCGTCCTCGCCCTCCTTGTCCAGGAAGCTCTCCTCCATAGCCCTCACAACTCCCTCCTGCTCGGCGACCCCCTGACCCAGCCGCTGGTACAAGCTCGCCGGCGCAAACGGCCCCAACGCGTGATCCATGTCCGACTGCTTACTCCGCCATTGCCTTTCGAGGGCGTGTGTGGAAAGGAGCTGCGCCTGCGTCTGTGCGCGTTGGCGCGAGAGGCGCGCGGACAGTTCGCCAACGTGTGTTGCCAGATCTATGTTTTCGCGGAGCGCGGTCTGGAGGGCTGCGTGGGACGCGGCCAGGGAGGGGTGAATCGTCTCGGGGGAGTGGGTGAGCGCGTTGAGGAGGGCTGGTGATGCTAGGATCTCGGCGAGCTCGTCCTTGCTGTCGCTGGAGTTAGCAGCTTTGTTGCGCCTGGCGGGGGTGGGATCTTCGGGGCCGGGTCGCGACGACGTACGACTTGTCCTGGAGTATCTGCGGTAGCCACTGATCTCCTGGGTCTGGTATTTGGTTCGGCGGCGGCGCGACGGCGCTGGGTAGCTGTCGACCTTCGCTGGTGGTTACTGGTGGCGGGTAGCCGGCGGTCGTTGGCGTGTTGATCCCGCTGGCATCGTGGGAGCCAGGCTTCGGAGGCGGGACTGGCGGTGTTGATGTAGGGTCGGGGGTGTAGCTCGCCATCTTCGCTGTCTCCTGAACGTGAAATGCGAAATTTGGTGACCAGCGGGGTTTGGAAGTTGAAACAATAGCTGTGCTGCCCACATTGGGTGCTGGAGCTCCAAGTTGGGGATTCGTGTGGGGGTGGAGCTTGGACGTGTCGCGAATGACGACTTCACCACCCTAATGTACGTTTGGTTAAGGCGCATTCGCCGACAGAAGCGTAGGAAACTCATGAGAGAGAATGGTTACGGACACAAACGGAGCACATGAAATTCCAAATCGAAGAGGGATAGAACGCCAAAATCCTGCCACGATGGCCTGTGTTCCCAAACCAGCCCGGTGAGTGTAGGGTATCTTCACTCCCCCTTTATGTAACCTATGATACATCATGCCACTCCGTACAAAAGAACCAAATATTTCCTCGACTCGACTAATGAGCCTGGACTTACGACTTGACCGACCATATGTCTCGTGACCAGCCGAGCTCTCGGAGCTTCTTGCTGGAGTGGCCAGCAGCGCGTTTCTCGCCCGTTGCAATGGCCAGTGCTCTGCTACACGCAGTGAAAGCCTCCAGCAGCTCCTTGACTCTCTTGGCCTTCACGAAAGCACCCTCGAGGTCCGATTCCTTGTCGGCGATTATTGTCGCCAAGTTCATAGCCTCCAGTAGCCAGTCGCGCGACAGTCCTGTACCGGCAAAGTGCAGTGCGCTGATGTAGGCTAGAATCGTTTCTGGTAGGTACATTTGTCGAATCTGTTCAAGCCCTTCGTCGCCAGCTGCACCGATTAGCATTGCGACGCAAATTGGTCCCTGGCCTGTGCACGTACCTTGGATGCCGAGCTTCAACCAGTTCTCCAAGAGAGGCGTCATGCTGAACTTGGTCGCTGTCATGGTCTCCTTGACCTCGTCCCAGAATTGCTTCTGTTCCGCTACGGATCTGTCCCAGTCAGTATTAACCAATCTTAATCAGAGAACGGGAGCTTACTTGTCGGCGATTTCTGTGGCAAACTCGGCAAACGCACTGATGCTCTCCAGGTTGTCCAGGGCAATGACCAGAGCCTCTAGCTCACGGAAGCTGTGGGCTTTCTCCATGACATCCTGGGGGGTGACTTCGGCATCTTCGACACCTGCGATGTTTGCTGACCAGAACTCTAGGTCAAATAGCTCATCGTCCTCAGCGGGCTGGTCCAGACAGTCAGAGATGACACTGCTGAAGGAGACTGTCTTCATAAGAAGTCGCGCAGATCGAAGATCGACGTTGCTAAGGAATGTCTTGTAGGCAGCAGTGCCCCAGGAGAAGACGCTCGGCCAGCTTGCGCGCACGAGCTTCAGCCATTCGATTGAGCGAACCAAGCACGCGTGGTTCGGCTCAACGTCGTCCTCATCCTCCCCGAAGAAATCTGCCTTTATACCTTGCCCAACCCGCGCAGATGATGAACCATCACCAAGACAGCTGAACACTAAGGCTGCGCCATCATGTTTGGGCTGAGCCTCGACAATCTTGTCAAAGTAGTATCCGGTCTGGTCCTCGACGTATTGCACAGTGTCTATTCCGGCCTTCTGCATGAGTAGTAAAAGAGACTGTCGGCGGCTGTTGTCCTCTTCGTGGATCAGATTCGTACTGAGGATCATGTGTCGTTGTTTCGTGGGGATGATCGAGCAGTACGTGGGGATTAGTTCTTCTAGGTTAGCTCGGCGTAGGAAATTGGCATACTGCGCAATTATGTGGCTCTCTGTTTCCCATCGCGGCGGCATCTTGCTCGTCACGTAGCTTCCAGCAGCATCTTCGAAGGCAGCCAGGACCGTTATGATCACCCAAACATGAGCAAGGATTCGTAGCCCGTCGAGATCATCTGCGCGAAAGTAACCGGCAACAGTTTGTTGTTCTGATGGGAGACTCAGAAGCCGGCCTTGCTCGAGGAAGTAATCGTCAAGTCCTCGGGACAGGATAGCCGATTGCAGTGCCTTATTCGGGTCAGTAAGCTCGTCCTTCGGCCCTGGCTTCTGACTCAGGGTGTGCAAGATCTTCGTTTCGACTTGTTTTCCCTCTCCGTACGACTGCAAGGCATTGAATGTTGGGAAGCTCTGCACCATCCGGGCTGCCTCAGCTGGAGGGCACTTCTCCAAAATGTAGTTGTCGATCTGTGCCCGCAGCAGAGCGTTGTAGTGCGTGAAAAGATAGTCCTCCCATGTAGTTGCAACTTTCTCAACGGTGGAGATGTCTCCTGACATCAGACCGTAGACGGCAGCTTCGTATTTGTCCGAAGTTCCCTTCTGAGCCAAGGTGTAGCACATTCGGCGCCATAGAGCTACCGAGGCCGGCGAGGTACACTCGGCAATGTCTGCATCGTCCGTCGAAAGGAAAACTCCGGACATTGAAATAGCTCTCCAAGCCTCAGTCCTTTCCGAACACCAGTCGCGGATCTCCTCCAGGCTACTGCCCCGTCGCAGGTGTTCGAAGCATCCCAGCCAGATTGCTTGCTCAAAGAAAGCATCTTGCGGTTGCAGTTCTCGCCCTTGCCTCGAACACGCATCCGGATCCAGCTGTGTGACCATGGGCTTGCCTCTGCTCGTCTGGTGGGTTTCCATGGTTTTGGAGGATGGTTGCCGATCCAGCAAATGAGACCATCCCGTCGTTGTCTTCTTATACTTTATGGCTGAGCGAGTATGAACCCACCCGTGCGCCACGATTTCTCCTCGGTCAGCACTTTGTTGTAGGTCTCGTGTCAGGTCGTCGATCGATGGTCCGCTCGCTGCGCTCGTTTGTAGCCATTGTAAAACTGCCCTGCGTTCCCGCGCTACCAAGTCGTTCTGGAAGAAAGATCCTAGCAAACTGGCGCTTAAATCCTCGTTGTTCCTCCCGGCCATCTTTAAGCGCTCCAACTTGTTCCGGGCTGCCGATGTTGGCTGTGCATGGCGCAAGGGTAGCACCCTGCTTAAAAGATCCCATGTTTGCGCTTCTTTCGACACCTTTTCGTGCAGCTGGGCTTCTTCCTCGGAAGCATCGGGATCCTCCTTATCCTCGGTCATCATGTCGATGTCGCCATTTTGACTCGCTCGTGGTCTCAGCTTCCGCTGTCGATCGATGGTGATCCTGTGGTACTGGCGCGGCAGGTCAAGCAGCTGCTCCCTCTTCTCGTCCGTTGGGGCTTTCGAAGATAAGCAACTGTCGAGGAGTTTTGCAAACTGATCAACTTCAGGTCCGGCGTCGATCAGCACAGGCTCAGCCGGCGTGGGCGGCGCGCTCGTGTCCATCTCCATGAGAGGCATTCAGCAGCAGTGCAGTTTAGTTCTCAGGCGGAGCGAGAGTGCCTTGCATCGAGCGTGTGCCCTAACGCGCCGACTGAAGGCTGAGCTTCTCCAGCTCCTGGGTATCTGATGGTGAACACGCTTTCTTTGTTGACGTTGAATGCGCTAGCCTGGAGGACGAATTTCGGAGCTATGCCGTATTGAGATAGGAAAGCTTGATCGGCGGAAACCACAGAGTGTTTGTCGTGAAAAACCGGATCAATTGCTCGTTGCAGATCGTTTAAGAGGTCTAGGTGGTTTGAGTTGTGCTGGCGGCTGGCTGCTGGCTGCTACAGAGCTCCGAAATTCATGTTGCTGTCGCCAGGCTACCTACTCCAGCCCGTTTCCCAAAGCTAGCGCGACAAGATTACTCAGCAAGTGGATACGCGCCAACCCCACTACATAAGATACGCTCGGGATTTTCACCTCACACTTCTCTTTCTTCCATACAAACAATGTCCCGGCTTCGCCTCTAGAGTCACGAGCTAAGTACTTAATACTTATCTACGCGCTAGGTGATTGCCCAGAGAAGATTTCAGACGCTCATCCAAAAAGTTGCCAGCGTTTCCTAAACCGGCGGACACACCAGGGACGAGCGTCACATCTCAAAAACCCAGGCACAGGCAGACCTTGCTCACTAGAGTCCGATATTGGACTGGCTGAGAAGTTGGAAGACAATTACTCGCGTCATCTGACTTTGACTCCTACGACCATGTCCTCACGTAATGTACGCTTACAAAGGATTTTTTATGCGGTTGGAAAGCGTTACGAGGTGTATCCGATTTGATCTTTATGCCCTGAGATGTCTACTGATCAAAATATTGAATCACAGTTCGTAGTCTGTCCTGACAACTTTCTCTCGTTGTCTCATGCAAAGCCCTGGAACAGACTTCATACCCGAGCTTTGGGCTGCTGCTGTGCTCCAACTTGCAACATCGCGATGCAGAGGCAAGCCTCATCTACTTTCCTTCCTCCAACTGCTTCAGTTTGAGCCTCAGCAGTTTCGGCTTTGGACAGCTAACAGTGCTCGCATCGTCTCCGTTCTTCTCATAAAATGCGCTGCAACATTCATAGAGGGCCTTTATAACGGGCTGGCACTTGGCCTCGTTATAGTTGTTCTTAGTTAGACAATCTGCTTCGCGTCAACACAACGGCACGGCGGCAGTTATGAGCTTCTGCGCACCTTGTATCGCGCACTAAAGATTGTTAACCGTCTGAAATATGTTTTGTTTTGGGAAACTCACCGCTCTCGGATGGCAAGGTGGTTGCGCGTCGACGTCGTCTTTGGGAGCCTACAATCAGGGGAGAATTAGGGAACTTCCGATCTCAAGGGTCTTCTTACACGTACCATGACTTGATATTGTGTTCTATGTGACGCAAGCGCAAGTTTGAGAGAGCTCTTGGAAACTCGAGCGGACTTGATGTCATGAGAGGGTGGTGTGAAACTTGCGCCGGCGCGTCAATTAGCACCAATCACATCCCAAACGCAGACACTTTTACACCTGCTTCAAAAGTCCAACCAATCAATTGTGGCGCTCCCCACTTCGAGGACCTTCCGCCACCCCCAGTGAGGCGAGAGCGCCCGGGCTGGAACTCGGTGCACGATTCCCTTCGAACGCATCACTCGAACTTCACTTTGTCATCTTCCCAACTACACACGTATCCTCCGTCTTATTCCACCGCGAGAGAACCTTGTTTCAAGACCTGTGCGACCTCACCCTCCTTCTTACCGGCACAATCTGCCTTTGCGCACCCTCCAACTTCTTTGCGCCGAAGTCGCACCCTGAACAACCCACCCGTTGGTCTTCCACCCTCTCCCTCTTCTGTTTCCATCTCCGACTGACCACAAATTTCATCAGCATCTCACCAACAACCAGCGAATACGATGTCTGAGAACGGCGCTACCCCCCCTCCCGCCGAGGCTGCCAACGCGGAGCACTTGAACATCAAGGTAGCAGACAACAACAACGAAGTCTTCTTCAAGATCAAGCGGTCCACCAAGCTCGAGAAGCTCATGAACGCCTTCTGCGAGCGCCAGGGCAAGTCGTCCAACTCCGTCCGGTTCCTTTTTGAGGGCTCGCGTGTCCAGCCCAGCGACACTCCTGACACGGTTCGTATACTTGCCTGACGGTATCGGATGTTCACTGACCTTGTGTAGCTCGAAATGCAAGATGGTGATCAACTCGATGTGCACCAGGAGCAGGTCGGTGGTGCCTAGATGGACAAGGCACATTACCTTAGGAACATAGGTGTAGTGATGGATTTCGCGATTTACGACGTGGCTTGCTTTCGGAGGCGTCTATCTACATGGATAGCACAGACGGTCGACTATTTGGTCACAGGCCATCTCTGCTATGGACGGAAGGACAGGAGTTTTTAGTTGATCAAAACAGAGGGCGACCAAAAAAGTCTTCGTCACTTAGCACGGCACGAGAAGCAGGGAGCAGGTTCGTGAACGTTCTGAAGTAGCCCAAAACACCAAGCCCGCATTTTATTATCCGTCACACAACCGTCCGATTATCTGTAACGCCTCGTACTGTTCGTCCCTTCATTTCGTAACCCAAAGCAATAGCCAAACCAGCGTAAAAACACAAAACCAAAGGCGCCAAGCTCTGATGCCAACCATGACCAGTACTCATCGCATAAAATCACAAAACCATCATTCATCATCTCTTTAACTCACTGGCTCGACAGGCGGTGCAAAGCACAACTGTGCCACCAGGAATCTCCTTCGGGAAAATTTGACCATCATCAAAACTGCCCTGACACTCTGCGCAGCGGAAACATGCTTCGTGCCACTCATGCCCCAATGCCTGTATGTACTCCCCGATGACAGCCGTCCGACATCTCCGGCATTTCGGAGCCCGCCGTTCGGTCCGCTTGGTCTGGCACTTGATGCACCAGGCGTAGCCGTCCTTCTCGATGTGCGTCATGCCATGCTCAAAGGGATCACCGCACTCGGCACAGAAGAAGTGACCATAGTGCCAGTGCTCACCAAGAGCAACGATGTGTTCGCCTAGAATAGGTGTCTTGCAATGCCTGCAACGCGGGGCGAAGAACTCGTGCCAATCAAGATGGCAGTAGAAGCGTAGACGCTCATCACCATCCTCGGCCATGGTCATGCCCGGTGTCTCGTCAAGAACTTCGCCTGCGGCGCGGCGCGCAATTCGGGAGAGGCGCTCTTCGCGCACATTGTCTGGCTCGGGACTGATCTCCATGGCCTGCAAGTTGGTGCCACAGGTGTAACACATCAAGCATTGTGGATGGAACCGGTTTGTGCCACCTCTAAGGGCAACAAATCGACCCTCAATGTGTAGCCCACATTCATGGCAGTGCGTCTTGCTCCTAGCGGCTGCATCTGGAGCGCGAGACCAATGACTCTGAGGTCGTTGAGCTCTGCCAGGATGAGGCAAGGCACGCCTCGAACTCTGGGCTGGTGCATCATCTGGCGTGACGATCGCAGGGACATTGCCGTCACCCGCTGGCTCATCAACCGAAATGCCAGGGATGTTGATCGAGGGAACAGGTGGGGAAGCATTGTCGTTCGGGGCAACAATAGTCGGTATGTTGGGGGCGCGTGGGGCTTCATCAACAGCAATCGTCGGCACGTTGACGGTCGGCAGGGGGCGTGCAGATGCGCGCGAAGCGCCAGAGCCTCCTAGGCTGCCTGGCGGTAAATGCGCATTTGTCGGCGGCTGTGCCCGCGGCGAAGGGTCCTCCGCCACAGAGATAGTAGGGATTTCCATACACCGGGGCTGGGATTTGGGCTTGACGTTGGCTTGGTGTTCTGGGTTGAAATCAGTGGACTCCTCCGGGGCTTTCCAATTAGCATTGAAGCTTACAATTGGCCGTCCGGGACTGTCGCTGACGGCGGTGGGCTCAGGAAGCTTGGAGCTTCGATCCTTGAGCCGCATGCTGGTGGCATTACGAATTTCCTCCCCGCGAACCTCTACGCCATTCTTTCTCTCGATGGACTCATCAGCTGGAGAAGCGGGCAGATCCTTGTTGGACGTGTACAGCGCATCGCGGGAGCGCGAAGGAGGATTGCGATAGATCTCAACGCGGTCTAGAGGCTTGACAGCCCCAGCGTCTTCGCGAGACGACTGGAACCGCACCCGGCTTGATGGGTTCTGAGGGCGGCTGCTGAGTTTGTCTGGCGAGGCACGACCAGCTTCAGCTGATCCGGGAGTCGACGCGGACTCAGGCTCCTCCCATATCTGGTCGCCTGAGAAGGGTCGCTCTACCTCGCCACTGACGTTCCTCCTCATGCTGCTGCGACGCCTGTCGGGGTGCACTCCTGGCCGAGAACCAACACTGCCATACGGTTTGGTGTTGGCTCGAGCCGAGTCCACAGACGGCCGGCTTCTGCGTGAGCCAGCATCGCTTCCAGAAGAGCTGCCAGAAACGGAACGCGAACCCACATCTCTAGCCATACCACTTGCAGCAATATCCTCTCCGTACCGACCGGCGCTAGCCGTGCGGGCATGGGCATAGCTGTTCTTTCTAAGATGCGGTCGGTAGCGGTATGGAGCATCAGGCTGCGGTTCCCTCTGTGGGTTTTGGTGCCTGTAGACAAGCTCGGAAGCTTCATCAAGGGCTGCGTTGTAGATTCGAGACTCGTCATCGTCAACTTGCACATCCTTTGGCGTATCGCCTAAGCTCATGTCGTCCATGGCATCTCGCAGAGAGAAAGCCTCCTCCTTCTCCATCCAACGTTGACCGCGCTCCATATACGTAGCAGTGGGGACGACGTCTGAAGCTCGGAGGGGCTCGGCAGCTTGGGTCGGATAGTAATCTCGACCCCGCGCGCTGGCCATGGAATGACGAGAATTCACGCTGCTTGCGCCTACGCTAGGAGCTTGTGAAGCTGTCCTTGACGGCTTGTGGCGAACATGGGACTGGCTGTCGGCTTGGGAGGCTGTATCGAGGCTGTAGCGGCTGGCACTGGCGCGGCTGCCAGTGGGACGAGTGCTCGGAGGCGGCGGACGTGCACCTCCTGGGCGCTGCATACGGTTGGACCGGAGTTCTGAAAGGTAGCTCGCTGGAAAATGGTCGCGGTTAGAATGATGGCCTTCGTCTTCGCGGGGATCATGGCCGAACACACGTACCGAATTGATCGCTGTTCATGTAGGATGGCGACGGCGGCGTCACCTTGCGCGACTTGGAGTCGCTGGACCTCCCCATCGGCCGCATGTCGGGAGGCGTGATCTTGGAAGATACAAGACGTGAATTTATTGAAGAAAAGGTCAACAAGCTGCTGATCTTTGGTGAGGAAGCGACGCGACTTATGCTGAAGAGTCAAGCGTGTTGATCGTGCAGGCGGACAATTTATACCAAGTGGATTGCCTTCAGGTGGCGTGCATGGGCATTGGGATTGGCAAACATGGGTCGGCGGTCGGGACCGGAACCGTTTTGTAGACGTGCCCAGCGTCGTCGGTTGGCGGGGCAACCGAGTTCAGAACACAGCACGTAGCCTCACCAACAATCGCTCGCCTTGTCTCATGCATCGCTAGCGCAACGAGGGACGGACAAAGTCAGGCTGCAGTTCTTCTGGATATTCGAGGTTCTCCTTGTTCTTATAGTACAGGTATCTGATCGTACACATCATCTTGCGTTTCCTCCTGCTTGACCGCTGGTCTGGGCGGAGTCGTGGTGGTCTCTCATTTGCTGCTACTGCTACCAGTGCAATTCACCCTTGACGCCTTTTTCTGGCTTCTTTGACTCTTCCGCGAAGCCTAGGTTCTTGAACTCGTCTCTGGCCATGAGATTTCTGCTCGGATATCAGCGATGTGACGTGAATGTAGTCTGCGTCCTCTTACTTGTCCATGCGGCAAGTTAGATAGCCCTTTGCAAGCTCTCTGCACTCATCATCGTTCATTCCACGCACCCTCTTCATGCAAGACAGATACGACTGCATGGCTTTCTTGCATTCACCTATCACCGTCAGCTTGAAGCTTCTGGAAGCGTGCGGGCGGACCTCGGTCGAGGATGATTAACCTTCGTGATCCAGTGGAAAGCTCCCACGCTGAGGTCTGCTAAGGGTCAGCCCTGAACTCAGTCACGTTGCCCAAAGGAGCTCACGGTGTAGGCTTCGTCGATGGCAGCTGCCCAGGGCTGCCAAAAGTGCTCATGGTGTCTGATGGTGAGATTTAGTCAACCTCGTGACTTTCCATGACTGAGGTGGTGAAGGCGATTTAGCACATGAAAGGTACTACGGAGTACGTCAATGAGAGATCGTGTCCAGTCAGCCCCATTACGTGCACCAACCCGCCTTGCTGCATAAGACCTTGCAACGTAAAGGCTTTTCTTCCAAACTCTATTGAATGTCCCTTGCCGGAATTAGGCCTAGCGCAGCGGCGCAAGCCATGGCAGGATCTTGCGATCGGGAACATCAGGTCCGCAATCAGGCGCGCAAAACCTGCAAACAACTGGCTGTTGACTAGTGCTGCGCTGTGCTGCGCAGTGATGCAGCGCAGCTGTGGCTCAGGCACCACATCAGGCTGCCGGGGCCCGCGCCAGTCCCAAAGTGGACCCCGCGACGAGTCTGGCACTGGAACCTGGAAGTCCTTCCAGTGGCTGCCGGCGTCCCTGTTTCCACTGCCAGTGGCACCCGCAGCCTTCCAGGTCCAGGTTCCAGTTCCAGGTTCCCTTCCCAGGCTTCCCTGCAGCACGTGAACTCCACGTCCCGGGTCCGACAAGCAACTTGATCTTAACCTCTACCCACTGCCACCACGTCAAGCCCATCCCACTACCCAAATCATACGCATGATACGTCCGGTCTGACGGTGACGCGCTGCGCTGACCCGACGCTCTCACTGCGTACATCGCCACGTTCGGCAACGACCCTTTTCTGCTATCCCTCGGACCGCGCGCAACACCACATCCGCACTTTGTTGATTTCGGGCCAACTTTGGTCTTGGTCGCCATGGCAGCTCTCGGCGAGGACCTGCTCGCGACTGTCAACAAGTTGCAAGATCTCGTCTTCAACACAATCGGAAATGACTCGTTGGATCTCCCCCAGATTGTTCGTGTCCCCCTTTGCAAACGCTTCCGCGCCAATCGCTAACCCAGCCCAGGTCGTCGTCGGCTCCCAGTCGGCCGGTAAATCCTCTGTCCTCGAAAACGTCGTCGGCCGAGACTTCTTGCCCCGAGGCAGCGGCATATGTACTCGTCGGCCCTTGATTCTACAGCTTGTCAACGTTCCCGAGGACGAAAATGCGCCCGATCCCGCCAACGACCCGTACAAGTCCCCTGCCGCTGCTCGTCGCTCAGAGTGGGCAGAATTCGTCCACATCCCGAGCCGGAAATTCACAGACTTCTCTGATGTCAAGCGCGAAATCGAAAACGAGACTTCTAGGGTCGCTGGAAGCAACAAGGGCATCAACCGTCAACCTATCAACCTGAAAATCTACTCTCCACACGTCCTCAACTTGACGCTCGTCGACTTGCCTGGCTTGACCAAGGTATGCAGTTTGCCTGTCACAGCTTTCGCTGCTCTAACAACGTGGTGCGCAGGTTCCTATTGGTGACCAGCCAACCGACATCGAGAAGCAAACACGAACCCTGATCTCGGAATACATCGCCAAGCCCAACAGTATCATTCTTGCTGTCTCCCCCGCGAACGTCGACCTTGTCAACTCCGAGGCCTTGAAGCTCGCCCGTCATGTTGACCCCCTCGGTCGGCGTACGATTGGTGTGCTCACCAAGATCGATCTGATGGATCACGGTACAAACGCCCTCGACATCCTTTCTGGCCGCGTCTATCCGTTGAAGCTGGGTTTCATTGGTGCTGTCAACCGCTCGCAGCAGGACATTCAAGGCGGCAAGCCAATGGACGAGGCTATCCAGGCCGAGCAGGATTTCTTCAAACACCACCCTGCCTACCGAAATATCGCTAATCGTTGCGGCACGCAATTCTTGGCAAAAACCCTGAACACGACGCTCATGTCTCACATCCGTGAACGCCTCCCCGACATCAAGGCGCGTCTCAACACTCTGATGGGTCAGACCCAACAAGAGCTGGCTAGCTACGGCGATATGCAGTTTAGTGCCAAGGAGCACCGTGGTGCCCTGATTCTGCAACAGATGACTCGGTTCGCGACCTCATTCACCTCCTCGATTGACGGTACCTCTTCCGACATTTCCACCAAGGAGCTCAGTGGCGGTGCTCGCATCTACTATATCTTCAACTCTGTCTTCGGAAGCTCTTTGGAGTCCATCGACCCCACATCCAACCTCTCCGCCCTGGATATTCGGACGGCCATCCGCAACTCCACTGGGCCGAGGCCGAGCTTGTTCGTGCCCGAGATGGCTTTCGATTTGCTGGTTAAGCCGCAGATCAAGATGCTGGAAATCCCCAGTCATCGCTGCGTTGAGCTTGTCTACGAAGAGCTCATTAAGATATGCCACACCTGTGGCTCACAGGAGCTTTCTCGTTTCCCTAGGCTACAGGGCAAGCTCATTGAGACTGTCTCCGATCTGCTCCGCGAGCGTCTGGGCCCTACATCTCAATACGTCGAATCCCTCATCTCTATACAACGAGCATACATCAACACCAACCATCCTAACTTCCTTGGCGCGGCCGCCGCCATGAGCAACGTGGTGAGCGCCAAGCAAGAGAAGGAACGCAAGCGACTCATTCAAGAAGAGCGGGATCGGCGGGAGAGGCGACGGTTGAAGGAGCTTGGACAGAACGGCACAGAGGGTGGCGAGGAGGACGAAGATGCGGCAACAGAGAAGGTGGATTCTCGAAAACAGCTCAAGGCGCCTAGAAGTCTGTCACCGCCAGTGAGGGAAACCGGCCCCGGAAGCCTGAACTCGGCTCTCAATGGAGCCCGGTCTGCATCGCCATCGAGGCTGAACAACCCAGGATTGAACAACGCTAGGGACTCCTTCCTGAACTACTTCTTTGGCAAGGATGGTATTTCAACCGCTAGCACTGGCCATCCGAGCCCCGTCCCGGGCCACAGGCAAATAAGCCAATCTTCAGAAGCTGGTTTCCCTCCCAGTATTCGGCGAGAGGAGAAGCTTCCCATCAGAACTCCTGGGCTGTACGAGGAAGACCCGAACGATCGCAAGGGCTTAGCTGCCCATTTTGTAAGTTTCTCTGAGGTCTAAAGCTGGACGTTGCTAACCTTACTAGGGCGATTCCAACGAGCCAGCATTGACTGACCGCGAGGCTATGGAGACGGAGCTGATCCGCGCGCTCATCTCTTCCTACTTCAACATTGTTCGCGAATCTATCGCCGACCAAGTACCCAAGGCAGTTATGCATCTCCTTGTCAACCACTGCAAGGACGTTGTGCAGAACCGCCTCGTCACAGAACTCTACAAGGAGAGCCTCTTCGAGGAGCTGCTATACGAGGATGATACCGTCAAGAAAGATCGCGAGAAGTGCGAGAAGCTGCTGGAAACCTATAAGGAGGCTGCGAAGATCATTGGCGAGGTCGTCTAAAGCCGGACTCTCCTTATGACATATGCGGACACGTTCGCCGAATCCTCCTCACATAATCGGGCGGAACCACTTCACCGCCGAGGGATGGTGCGGCACGGCTGTAACGTTTCTCAACTTCCCGGCACGGGCCAACACTGATGTAAAGGCGAGATGACTTCTCTTGGGTAAATGTACTACACTGGGGGAATTGGGACGGGTGCCCCGTGCTTGATGAGGGCCGCTTCTTTGTTGTTTTTATACATATCCGCATGTACAACCAACCTCTCTATAAACTACACTCTTGTACCACTTCCTTTCTCTTGCCGACAATTGTGCCAAACTCGTAGCATCGTATGCCTCACCCAGACGCCGCTAGGTCTTAGACACAAGAATCACGAGGACCTACGGCGGCGAGAGATGTCTGGCCAAAGTGTTTTGGTAGATTTGGAATTTCCCAGACACAAGGTCTTGATAATGATGACGAGATGCAGTGTGCCATTCATCGTGGGTAGTAAATCAGTGCTACAAGACCCCAGCCGCCTGAATCAGCAGTCTTCCGTCGAGGCCGAGCCCCTGAACTCCAGTTCTCAATCGATCCTCGCGATAGTACAACTTCTAACAATTTGAACTAGCAATCTCCCGCCCTAACGCCACAATGGTAGATCCCTCACTAAATAATCTGGCCAGATTGTATCTCTTGTCAAACCCTACTGAGATAAGCTTGGACATGTTGGGGCCTAACGCTATCTAGTACCTCGCAGGGTCTGTGCCCGCCGGATACCGAGGGTCATAGTCTTCCATGTCCGCCCCCGCAGGAGGCGGCGCAACGGTGCCAGCTCGGTGATAGTCCTGGGGAGGAAGCGCCTGAGCGCCACCCTCGACTTGCTGGTAAGGCTCGCGCTGAACGCGTCGCCGTATGTGATACAGTGCACCTGTCCCCGGGTCGCGGGCTTCGAGGACTTCGTAGTCACCTTCTGGGACGTGAGTAGAGCCACGGTACACGTGCTGTGGGGGTTGCCGGGGGTAATGATGGCGGTACGGCGAGTATTCGTAATATTGTTGCTGCTCATGAGGTGTTGAGTAAGAGTCCCTTGGGTATTCGCCTCGGGTCGTGTTGAAACCCTGCGTTTCAGGAGCCCGTGTAGGCGCCCTAGGCGCAGCAAGAGGTTGCACCTGCTGAGACTTGTCGAGTTGAGACTCGAGGTCATCGAGGATATGCTGGCCTGGCAGATGGGCTTGAGGTGTTGATGCCCGAGCATCTTGCCAGAAACCTGCCGAGGCCCTTCCTAGTTCAGGCCTGGACTGCCTTCTTGTGGGGTTGTCGTACGAATCAGGCAGTGACCCTGGTAGCTCAGTGCCTTGGCGATGATAATCGGGCTGAGACCGAGCATCGTTATATGCTGTAGGTGGCGGCGGCGCATCGAAGGCCCAAGGAAGCGCATCCGCTACCAGGTCGAAGGCTGCTACGTTGTGCGCAAGTAGTCGTGGGAGATTGTATAGTACTTCCAAAGGAGGGAGCGCTACCATCTCAGTGCGCCAATCCAAAGATTCCGGACAGTAGGCACCGGTGCTTCTGAGATGGCTAAGGTACTCATAGTCAACAGTGTGCTTCTGCTCGAAATGAGCTGCCAACGACGAGCCTGAGCCGGAGGTCTCGCCACAAGCTTTGCACCTTAGCTTGGTACCTTGGTACCACCAGTCGTGAGGACGTAGGCAGTCACAGAACTCGGCAAAGGGAGGGGACTCGTTGAACTCGCGCTGCCACCTTTTGGCAACGTGATGAATGACCGTGCACAGCTTGACAGCGAGCGGTATCTCCACACCAGGAAGAATGTGGAATACGTCCGACAACATGTGTTGCATCTGCGCCAAGGCTCCCTGTGCTGGCGGTGCGTGGAAAGGATACGTATTCTGAGGCGAGTGGGGTAGTGGCTGTGAAGTGTGATGGCTTAGAAGCGGCCTATGGGGTGAAGATGTGCCCGAGAACGTCGCAAGTTCTAAATTGCCATTTTCACCCGGCGCCGGGGTTGCTGCTGTCTTCGCCGTCAGATCGAGGCGTGTGGTAGAGCTCGGGGCGGCAAATTGAGGGTTGGGCTGTGTAGTCTGGGCTAGCGGGTCATGAGTCTTGGGGTTCTTTGGGTCTGGCATAAAGGGGGGCACTTCGGGCCACTCCGCTCTCCAGAACACCACGACGTTGCCCAGGCTGAGATTCTTGGTGTGCTTCGCGGCATAGTGTTGGATGACGCCTTCCAATCCAAACCACTTGGCGTTCGAGCAGCCATGGCAGAGAAACAGCTCTGGACGTAGCTTATTGGTGAAAGGCTTGACCTTGACGTCGAACACCCACTTCATGTTCTCCAAAGTCAGCTTTTGGAGCCACGGGCCCTCAGGGGGATCCGCAGGCAGCGGTTGTCGAGCCTCTATAGCAACGGCTTGCTCTTTTGCGGCCTCTTCGTAGAAACGTCTGCGCACGTAAAGCAGGACCCCGGCGGCAAATGATGGAGATGTCTTTCTGTTTACCTTCTCGCCGTCGTCCCACTCGTCCCGAATGATCTCGTCGGCGAAGTTGGATATTTTCGCGCGAACAGGACCTTGAACATCATCCCACTCTGAATCAGGGACCTCTCGCGGGTCCCGAGTTTGTATTGCGGGCTCTGGCCAGCTGCTAACCTCGCCATTGACAGCAACAGAGGACCGTCCATTACTGGCCATAGCCAAAGCAAGCCGATTTTGCTCGTGGCACTTGCGCTCCGCTGTGTCTCTTTGTTCGCTGAACTTTTCGGTAAGGACACCCCATGCATCGTCATCTAAAGGCGTAGATATCTGCACAGCCGCCTGAAAAGACGGCATATGGGCTAGCACAGTAGGGGTGATGGGCGGCGAAAGCAGCGCCGCACGTCGTTCGATCTCTTCTCGCCGTTTCCTCATAAGCTCCATGGCTTCCTGCTTTGTACGCTTCCTCTGGTTGCGGTTGGGAGGTTTGGCAGGGTCGCTGGGTCCAGATTTCGAGAGCATAGTCAGTACTGTGGCGCCAGAGCCTCCTCCCGTGCCAAAGCCGTTTCGGACATTCCTTTCGGTTTGCGCACTTGACCTTTGGGTGTTGGCAGGCTTTTGCGCAGCCGTGGGCAGACTTTGCGCCTCCTTAATCATCTGACGCATACGTTGCAAGCCACCACCCGTCTCCCATTTTTCCCATCGCGCGGCATCAAGACTGAGAGATTTCCCTTTGGTGTCGAGACCCTTAAACCATTCCTCAGCAGCCCCTGAGCCAAGAACTTTGACGCCATCAAATTCGGTCTTGAGTTCGTTAATCTGCTCTTTTGAGTAAAGCTTGGTGATGTCTGGCCCGCTAGCTTCGCTACCCGCCCGTAGTGTCTGGGACGCAATCACATGCATTGCTGGGGTGGCCAGTGCTGCTGGGAGTGCTGGGAGCAGCACAGAGGGCATAGCCGACGAAAGGAGCATGTCAACTTCCTGCAAAAGATAAGCGTGGAATCCAGACCGGAGGTGGTCGCCTACCTTGACGGTATTCGCAGCGAGGCAAGCACCACACGTCAGCATCAATAGAGGAAACACGGGAGAAACGCCCTTGGCGCCAGGCCCTCGATGCCACAGGTCCTTTGCTTCTTCCTGCGATCGGAAACCACAGAACTGACAAGTCTTGGAGCAAGCGAGACGCCAGCTATCCAGCTCTGATTTGGTGCGAAGGGGGGTGGGCATTGCGGGTAGGAAAACGCGTCTCGAAGAACGCCATATAGTTTCAGGTAGCATGGGATGAAGAGCCATAGACCGCCTCGGTCTGGTGGAATATTGGGGGCGAGGCTCGGGAAAGACTGGCCGGACAGCCTTGACTTTGGAAGCAGGGTCAAGATACGTATTAAACAACTTGTTGACAAGTAGCAGCTTGCCGAGTGTGGGCGGAGGGAGAAATGTAAAGATATGATGCCAGACTTCCGCTGGGAGCTGGATCGATGCATCACTCAATGGAGCTTCTCCATCTGTTCCAAACCTAAGCCTCTTATGGTGTCGTTCAAATGGCGAGTTTGGCTCGGTCGATTTGCGCTTCTTCGGATCGGAACGCTTCGGTATGAACTGCGGCTCCGCCATTACAGTCGTCGGATCGTAAGAGGATTCGGAGCTCGCATCGCTGCCGTCATCGTATGGCAAATCGCTGGGGTAGGTTGTCGGAAGATACGTGTCTTGCGGTTGGCTCAACGGCCAAGAGCTCCCTCGATGCTCCATCGCCGCACAGGCAGATGCCGTGCTTTAGCATGGGTTGGATCAACGGCGCGACAGCATGAAGACAGTACTTCAAAGCAATCGAGAAAGACTCAGATCAACACTTGTTTGACTCTTTGGAGCCGGCGGCCCCAAATTGCTTTGAAGCGGGATGATGCCAAAGTCAACGAGGGCGATTCCCTGTACGGATGACGACACCCAAAGACAAGGATTGTCAGCTCTGGAACGTTCGGAGGGTGTTCCTGCGGCGGTCTCGCCAGTACTAGACGATTGGCGTGACAATGATGTCGAATGGAAGAGGTGATGAAGCGAAGTTGAACGCGTGAAGTTGAGGCGCCTTCGAAGCTGCGGAAGGGAGGTGACTAAGCGGGACCAGCACCCTGGAGGAAGGTGACAGAAAAGCTGGAGGGCTGGAATGACAGCAAGTGAATTATACTTATCAGTAAGGTAGTGCGCCCAAATTCTAATTTATTGTACTAGATGTATAGTTCCAGGAGAATTTCCGGTACACATCTAGAAAAGTCTATAGATGCGCAGTTCCGAAAATAGCAAGTATGATTAGGCTTCGCCTATCTTACAAGGCCTCAAGCTGAGCCTCGCGTCACCTTTTATGTCACCTTTTATGTCACTTGGTCAGCTCAGCATCAATGACCAGACAATCGCAGCTTTCAAACACATTGTACATTTCTTCGTCATCGGACATGGACATCGACTGTCATTATTCAAAGCAATACTTTAGGCCACATTGAAACATTTAGGAGAAAGAAAATCTATTAGGTAAAGTGTGAGTGACGTATGAAAGTAATCTAGATCGATTGATAGGGCTAGGGACCACCCCAAAGTCTATGAGCAACGGAACCCCGGATAACCCAGTAACAAATGCAAAACAATTACCAAAAACGGTGGCCAGATTGTCTTTGCGACAACTGCTTACAACGACTTTTCTGAGCCAGACGCGAAAGTCAAGGCTCCAACGTCATCTTGTCAAAGACCGACCCCCTGGTCGCTGTCAGAGAGAGAGAGAGGCCCATGTTGCGCGCCTAGGTCTTACGCTTCCCCTTAGGCATCCGTACCAACCAGTACAAGACCAGCGACGCGGCGATGTTGAAGACGATGTACACCATTCCGATGCCAAAGTCGCGCCACCTGTTGTCGAAGTTGGAGCTAATCTGGGCCAGGAAGGCGTTCGTGTTGGCCATGGGACAGTACTGGCAGTCAGACGTGGCTTCGGGGTTCTCCAAGTACCCGCCCATCTGAGGGATGTAGCCGCCCTCATCGAGGAACTGGTAGCACGTCGAGTTGTCCGGCGGGTTCACCGTGACAAATTCGTTGATGTTGCAGGTGACGGACGTGTTGGCCAGACCAGTCGACATGATGGCCGAGATGAGATATGTGAAGGGCGACACGCGATACATGAAGACCCAGAAGTCCGGAAGGGTCTGCTCATTGGCCAGGACACCACAGAACAGAAGGCACATCATGAAGAGCACGTTGGCCAAGTTACCGCCGGCCTCGGCGGTCTCGGTGATGGCGATACACGCGTGGGCAAATGTGCAGGTGAAGACAAGGAATTGCCAGAACAGAAGCCACATGAGGCCGGCACGCTCAGAGCTTTGGCTGTCGAGACCATTTCCGTAAAAGCCAACGGGATAGTAAACGCAGATGAACATAAAGACCGACATGAGGGTGTTCCAGGGAATCTCGACAATGACCTGCGACAGCATGAAGACCTTCCAGCTGTACGTCTTGGAAGGGCGCTCGCGGACCTCATACAGAGATCTCTGGGTGACAAAATGCGGCATCTGCTGCTGCACAAGTTGGCCGAAGATGGTGAGGACGTTGAACATGGCGAACATTTGGTTTTGCAAGCCCTGGATACTCAGTGGCGCGTTCAGGAAGACGAGACCGATGAATAGGGCAACCAAAGTACAGAGCGCGAACTTGGAGTAGATGTAGGACGGCGTCCGCCAGTATTGCTGGAAGACACGCTTCGTAACGATGAGCAGCTGGTCCCACAGGGGGGCGGCAAACTGGCGATAAGCTCCAGGATCTTCCTTTCGGCTTGCCCGTCGTCCCGTGCCTTGAGCCTTGAGCTGGTCCAACTCTGTGCGGACTTCTTGGTATTCTGGGCTGTTACGCCACGCCTCGTGCCAATCGATATCGGTCGTCGATCCGGGGGCAGCTCCGATAGCCTCAAGCATCCACTCGGCAGGGTTCTCGCCGGGAGGACAAGTAGGGGCGCCCTGACGCTCGAAGTAAGAGGTGAGCGTCTTGGACTGCTCGCCAATGTCGCCGAAATAGACAGTCTTGCCACCCTTGGCGAGAAAGAGGAGTCGATCGAATCGCTGGAACAGCATGGCCGAGGGTTGATGGATGGTGCAGAGAATGGACTGGCCGGCCTTGGAGAGCTTCTCAAGAAGATCCAAGATAGCCCAAGATGTCTGCGAGTCGAGGCCAGATGTTGGTTCGTCAACAAAGAGAAGCAGCGGTGGCTTAGCAGCCAGTTCGACGCCAATAGTCAGGCGCTTGCGCTGCTCAACGTTGAGACCCTCTCCCAGAACACCGACAACCGCATCAGCATAGTCCTGCATATCCAAGAGCTTGATAACCTCGTCTACATAGGCGATTTTCTCCGCCTTGGGCGTCGATGCCGGCTGGCGAAGCACAGCGCTGAACGTCAAGGCCTCACGGACGGTGCTGGTCTCGAGATGGAGATCTTGCTGCTGGACATAGCCGGTTTTGCGCTGGAAGGAGTCGTCCCGGAGCTTGCCATCAACCAACATCTCACCGGTAATGACACCCATCGAGATTCTATCCGCAAGACAGTCGAGAAGAGTCGTTTTGCCGGCGCCAGAAACGCCCATGAGCGCTGTAAGGGTTCCTGGTTTGACCCAGCCATCAACATGGTCCAGGATGCGTCGGGGCTCTCCCTTGATCTTGATGTCGTAACAAACGTCATTCCAGTGGAATGTACTCGTGGAGCCTTGAATGAAACCTTCGTCGGTGCTGCCGCTACCAGGAGACGTCTTCTCGGCAACGGTGACGGGACCAGAGGTCGAGGCTTCAGGATCATCCTTGCCCTTGGCGATAGCTGGCAGATGTCCCTTGCGGAAGACGAGGACCTCGCCCTTAGACTTTTTGGCCGAGATGTATTCGGTTCCGAGGAAATATACAACGTGGAAAGCAATCGCAAAGGCGATCAGTATGCCGACGTTGCGCCACTTGTGGGAAGCCTGATAGCTGTACAGCTGGCTGATATAGCGACCACCGGCGACAACGGTCTTACCGGGGACACTGCCGACCGTGCTGCAGGCCATGTTCTCATTTGAGATGCCAGGATACATCTGCGGCAAGGGCACTAAGGTGTCGCACTGGAAATCACGTCCGTGGAACTCGTTGACCATCAGAGCTTCGAAGCCGTACGCTACAGGGTCAAGATAGTTGATCCACCTGCACCAGCCGAGCATGTAGTCAACCGGAATGACGAAGCCGGTGAAGATGACCAGGGCCAGGATGAGGATGGCAGCGGGCACCATGGCCTGCGATAGAGTTCGGGACAGGGCGGCACTGTATTGGTCAGCAAATGGCCGTCGCGAAAAGGATACCTTGGTTAAGCTTACATGGAACGGAAGACACCAGACATGGTGAGAGTCATGAGGAACGACACCAGAAAGAAGAAGAAGAATGGGCCGGGCTCTCGCCTGAGATGTGTCATGAAGTACAGAGTCAGGTTGTAGCAGATGGCATTGCTAATCTTGTACGGCATGTCGACAAGGACGGAAGCGAAGGATTCGGCAGAGGAGTGGTAGAAGCCATAGCGACTGTGCTTTTCGACAATGGGCCGTTGCGAGTACTGCGTCAGAATTTCGAGGGCGCTGGAGAAGGCATTGGCAAGGATGGCGACGAAGATGATAGCGGCGCGGTTGTAGAAGGACGAAGTAACAGGCTGCTGGTCGTAGAACAGGGACGAGATGATCAGGGCGGTGGATGTGTTGGCGATGAGAGAGAAAAGCGTGATGCTAGGGTCTCCAATCAATCGCTTCCAGCCGCGCCACAAACACAGCTTGATCTGTTGGCCGAACGAGAGCGTGTACGGGGACTTGAGGCGTTGGTGCTTGGCCTGGGTCGCCTGCTTGTGAGCGCGGAACTCGTCCGCCGCGGCTCCATCAATGGGGTACTCTTTCTTATACTCCTCGATCTCGACCTGCAAGGCGGCGTATTCCTTCGAGTTCTTCCAGCAAGCGGCGAACTCATCAGGGGTACGGGGCACACGGTCCTCCCAGCCGGCACGAACAACGCGCTCAGACGCGGCAGTCATGGATGTCAAGAAATCGGGAGTCGTTTGACGGGCAGGGCACTCGAAGCCAAGGTTAATGAAATACTGCTTAGCGGCATCCTTGTGGCCGAAGAAGATTTGCCTGCCCTCGTACAGCACGGCGACCTTGTCGAAAAGGTCGTATGCGTTCTGAGGCGCTTGGTAGATGGACACAGCACAGGTCTGGCCGAAAAGCTCAGATTGCAAGCGGAGCGTCTTGACAAATTCGATGGCGTTGGCAGAATCCAAACCACGGGTTGAGTTGTCCCAGCACTGCAAAGGGGCGTTGGAAAGGGTGGCCTCGGCGATTGTAACACGCTTTCTCTCGCCGCCAGAAACACCACGGATGTACTGGTCACCGACACGGGTGTTGACGGTGTGGCTGATGCCATACATAGCCATGACAACGTCCCGATTGTGGTCGCAGAACTGGTCGCGGCTGATACCAGGCGGTAGCTCGCGAGGGCACCTCGCTCGAGACGCAAAGGTGAGGGTGTCTCCAACAGAGAGCATAGGGAAGTGGACGTCGACCTCTGCCGTGTAGATTGTCTCGCCACGGTGGTGCTTGTGCATCTCCTCCGGAGAGATGCCCTGGTAGTTGAGGTAGGTCGACGGATCTATGTAGATGCCGTTGGTTTCACCAGCAATGGACTTGAGGAACGTTGAGCAACCGGCACCAGGAGGTCCGAGGACGACGAGCATCTCGCCGTTCCGGACGACACCATCGAATTTGTTGAGGATATCGATGCGGCGCTGGCCACCAGTCTTTGAGAACAGGCTGCGGGCCATGCCAGGCAAACTAGACCAGACATTGCCGACATCCTTCTGGTAGTCTGTCTCAGCGCCGTAGCCGAAGACGTTCATGTTCTGGAAGCAGAAGCCGCTGCGACGGTAGCCCGAGCCGGCTTCATGAGCCTTGTTGGCGACAGCCTTGGCCCACGACCGGGCGTTGAACTTCTCGCTGTGGGGATTGAGGCTGGAGTCTGGGTTGTCGTTGGCGAAGAGGCTCTTGTTGTCGTGGTGCATGTCACCGGCAGACTGGGCAGAGATCTGGCGGGCGAGCTGCTGAACCGTCGAGTGGCGTCGCTCCATCTCGGAGGCATCCGAGTCTTCGCTTGAGGTGTGTTCCTGGTTGGTGCCATCGTTGTAGGTGATGTGTTTCTCCTCGGCTCCAGGGGTGCCGTTGTCGGTCTTGTTGACGTAGGTTTGTGCGCTGGCGGCGGACGAGGACTCAAGCCGCGGCTCGGCATCCGCCCTGCCCTCGAACTCCGAAGGCATGGCTGGGGACTGGCCAAGGAGCCTGTTTGGGAAGAGGTCGAAGAGACTGAACAAGTTGTTAGTGGCGGATGGGACGGCTAGATGGAGGGGCGTCCTACAAATGAGAAACAGTGTATGGTACGACGTGAGTTAGTGGTGTGTTGCAGGTTGGAATGTGTCGTTGGTTTCAGGGGAAGTGAGAATCAAAGGGATGGAATATGTTCAGGATTGAGGAGAAAAACAAATATATATGAAAAGGATGCGACTGTAAAGGTGCTCTCGGGGATTTAAAGGAGACCACGCAGCGACTCGCTCGCCGCTAGAATCCCGCAAGTTCCTCACGATGACCGAATACTAGTCAATAGAAAGAAAGTATCCAGAAGACTCTAAGAAAAAAAAGCTTCTATCGAAACTAGGCAGTGGACAGCGCAGCTACTTAACGCCCCTTTCGTCATGTCCACCGGGTCCAAGTCAGGACCCGACAAACCGCGTGCCCGACCACCCCGTCGGGGCCAGCCAGAGATCCGACACGCTGCGCCGGGACGGGCCCCATCTGCCACGCACCGTTCATTGCTAATCAACGATATGCTTGAAATGTCCGAGGGCTCTCCGTGATGCGAAGTACGTACATCTTCTGACTGACATTCCTGCGCCGTGCTCCGTACGGTGGCGTCCAGAAGGTAGGTTGGGCTTTCGGGGCTGAGGTGTGTTAAGTAAGAGTCAAGGCGGCTCTGGTCGAGGGGATGCGCGCCACACACTTACACACCGCACACCCCCCTGGCTGCCATTTTGATGAAGCTCTTCTCTCTGGGAAATAGTCGCGTGAACGTCCATTGACGGTTGCCCCGCCTTTTCAGATTCAGATTGCCAACATCCTTGTTTGCGTTAACTACATCAAAGCTCGCTACGCACCGCCCGCATCGCGACTCTCGTCCCTATCCCACCATTGGCCGTCTTTGACAGCTCGAACTCCTTTTCCTCTGCATTGAGACTCTGTTATCCCTCCAACAAGCCCAAACCTCTTCCAAGGTCATGTCTTCTATTGGGAACAGTGGCCCCAGGAAGGCAGCTAAGGTCCTAGCCTGCGTCAACTGCCAGCAGCGCAAAAAGAAATGCGATCGCAAGAGCCCGTGCTCCATCTGCCTGAAGGTACTACGTCCGAACTGGTTCGACTTCTTTCGTACTGACGCTCGACAGCAAAACGCCACCTGCGTGCCCAGCACACCGGCGCCGCCTCGTCGCCGTCGCCAACCCACGAAAGAACTACTTGAGCGCATGTCGCGCTGTGAAGAGCTTCTGAGGCAATGCCTCGAGCAGAAGGCTTTCGAGAGGAAGACGCAGTGTCAGCAGCAGCAACAGCATCATTACCATGACCAACCACACGATCTGGAAAGGCCGGCATCGTCAAGTGAGGGCTCGGTGTCGTCGAAAAGCAGTCCTGACACCACGACAACCATGGCTACCGAACCAGAGAGGCATGAGGATAAGGTTGAATCATGAGGCTTGGAATTTTCTCAATGCCTAGGCGGCGCATGGTGGAGTTTGGAGTCATCGAATGGGATCTTACTGTTAATCGGCGTGTAGCTCAGCGAAAATACCCTTCTCTATTGACACATCATCTACCTCTCGAGACCTTCGGTTAAAGAAGGAAAGGCGAGGGCACTCAAGTTCACAACCTTGCGGGGCATCACCACTTTTTCGAGCAGCTTCACTCAACCCCAGCTCCCACCCCTACGGCCAACTGCCGCGTTCAGCCCGTGTGTCATGCCATAGCCATGCAGCAGTCTGCGTCTTTGCCGCCCCTTGAAGCTCTAGTTTCACCGTGGCGCGGCGCGCCAGCAACCCCTCACGCCACTGGCACGAAGCAGATCAATGGTTCGGGAAAATCCAATGGACGGACGAGACTATTGTCTGCATCCCATGTTGCCTGTTTGGGAAAGTAAATATGCCAAATGATTGGTCGATTGATGGCTCGGGACGGTGGCGGGGTCTTGCAGGAGGCCGATAGAGTGGAAAGCTTTGTATGCGCTCGGCCTTTCGGACTTATGAGCGAGCACCAAATGTCCGAGATCGTTCCCGGACCTCGACGGCGCCACTCCCTGTCCAGCTCAGGTGCTCTCTGAACAACGCCTTTAGAAATCGGCGTGTCCTCCTCATTGCCAAATTTCCATTTCCATTGAAGGCATCTAGAGACGAGCAGCAAACCATAACGAACCCACCATTGCCTTGAATCGACTGTACACGAGACCGTCACTGTTGGGGAAGACGTACAACTTCCATGGACTCGCAAATTCTGAGTCAGGAGGTGCTCCCAGTTTCCGAGCGAGGACACAATTGTGAATGAAGCTGGTAAGTTACAGCGCAATATAAGTTTGACAAGACCCCGCGTCCTCTTCACGACTGCGACGCTTTCCCATGGCCAAGCCCCACCAGCCCGTGTCTCGGTCCCTCGGTCTTTCGGACTCCAGACGACCCTGATCTCTCACCCAGCATGCATGAGATCACCCCGGAAGAGTGGCCGATCAGCCAATTTTCCAAACAAAACTACGCATGATTTCTCGGGCCCAGCCAACACTCATCATGCCCTGTTCGGGGTGTGGGTGTCCACACTGGTATAAACACGTCCCTCCCCGGAGTCGTTTGCAACCCGAGACCCCTGAGAAGCTGTCCGAGGACCAAGCCATCGCCACTTCTGAAGGCGTCCTCGTCTTCACGCGGTTCCTTCGACGACCGAACATTACCGGCGGGGCTGTAACTTGTACAAATTATGCGAGAGAGGGTTGAGTTGGTCTCCATTTGCCTTGGTTGCTACTATAACACATGCTAACGCCACAGTTCTCCACGTGTATCCGACCAGATTCATTAATATCGTACAGTCATTCCATTCCCAGCTGAATCTACTTCGAGTCCATCGACTCTTCGGGAGAGCCATCCGCCATGGCGTTGCCGAAGATCTGGAAGCTTTGGTCCACGCCCCAATTAGCCATCTGGGCGTAGTTCTCGAAAGTGTTCTGCATCCATGTTAGCGGTTTCCTCTGCATATCCCAGATTATGGGCGGCCCTACCCAATCAAAGTTGGTCGACAGATCCGGCATGTTGCCAGCCCCGATACCGCCGCCGTTTGCGTTGAGCATCGAGAATGGCGACGGCACACCCGTTGTGGTGAACGTCGCGTCTCCCGAACCGCCGAAATCAGGCATGCCTCCTGGCGACAGGCCGAAGTCCATGCCCATGAAGGCGCTGGTGTCGTGTGTCGGGAATGCGTTCATTGTGAAGTCCGGGAACGGCTGGGCCGTTGGAGCCATGCCGGCCATGGCGTTCGGCGAGATGGTGTTACCGCCCAAAATCGAGTCAGCCTGCATGACATCTACAGGATCGCCAACGTTGTTGGTGTCCGAGTTCTTGATCTTCTGAAGCATAATCTCGATGATCTTAGAGGCCTTGAAGGCTTCCATGGAGGTATCCGCAAGGGTCTTCCAGATGCTGCAGCACGTTTCAAGCAAGGTCATCATTCGACCCCTTTGCTCAGGGGTCCACGTGAAGGCACCATCATGCTCCTGAGGCTTGCCTTGCTGCAGGTTGTCGTAGTGAAGGTCCAAGATGACTAACATGGCAGGCAACGTGAAGTCCTTGGTGGCGATGGACTTGACGTACCACCCTACGGAGCGCAGTCTACCGTTGGTCTGGGATTCCTTATGCAGAGTGGTCAAGTGATCTAGCGCGCGCAGAGATGCCTCAATGGCACTGCGCCTCGAATGTGCGTACCTTGCATTCTGTCTGGCGCGTGTCATGTACTTCCTGTGCAGCAAGCAAAAGATCTTCTGACACAGGATGTCCACGTTGAAACGAGCAATGAGGAGCGTCACGGGGTCATGCGTGCCCTCCAGGGATGTGAGCTTCAGATGAGGCGGCAATTCCTGCATGATCTGCCTCAGCTTGGCGTCGAATCGGATGATCTCGTCGTAGGGCACGTGCTTCCCAATATCATTGGTGGCTTGGAGGATGTTGCCGAGCTCGTTACATAGCTTGCTCTTGGCAATCATGTAAGAGATTGGTGTTGGCTCCGTGTTGGGCCTCGACGGCGGCAGCTCCTTGCTCGTGGGTGAGAACTCGTCGTCGAAGATGTTGTTCGGCAATCGAGTGTCGCAGTCATGTTCGTAGATCATGCTGGGTAATGATACCTGATGCGAGAAGATAACATCAGACATCCTCACTAGTGCCCAGGTCCGCCTCCTCATCTCCGCCTGGAAAGGAGAGAGGGTAGGGAACCATTTGGCATCACGATGATAACCCATGCGGAATGCTATCCGCGTAATGAGCGACACGATCATCCACAGCCCGAGGTCCGCGTCCCAACGGGACGAGTACTCGCCAAAGACATACAAGACCATCGTCTCCACCGTGTATTCCACCGGTTTAGTGTAGTCGGCCTTGATCAAGCATTGCACGGTCTTCAAGCGGAAGTCGGCCGCCATTTCCAGCGTCCGTCCTTTCCACTCAGGGGGCTCATCGCCCACTTTGTGATAACTCAGCATCGCCAGAGTAAGAACTGAATAGAGCAAGGCAAGCCACATGATGGGTGTCTTGGAAGGGTCTTGCCAATGCGTTCGCAGTTGCTGTTGAAATGTCGGACCATGGATAATGTTGACTGCGTTGTCCATCGAGTTGAAGTATCGACTACACAGGGTGAGTACGCTCGATTTCGGCGGCAACTCTGCTCTCAGCTCGGTCTCGGTCGTGGGCACAGCGCCCAGGAGCAGCGTCGGCCCCTCGCGAGCTGCCTGCGGCTTCGATTGCCTGACCCTTTCGTAGCTCGAAGTCAACTCTTGCTGGTGGGTTTGGAAGTAGTTCTTCACCTCCGAGATATCCGCGAGGAGGGAATGCCAGTGCTCCTGGCCAATGTACATGACCTTTCCCTTCTCCTTATCCATCTTCAAAAACCCCAGGGATTTCGCCAGGTTCTCGTCGACATCACTCCCGTCGTCATCCACCATTATGGCCTCCTCCTGCTGACTTCCCCTGTGCTTCGAAGACGAGCTATCAGCAACCGACTGTGAGGCCGACTGCCCCGCGGCAGCAGCACTGGCAGGGTCGACGTTTCCGCCATTGTGCATCAGCGACAGAACAAGACCTTCCAGCCTGTCGATCCGGTTCTGCATGTCATCTGGGCTCTGGTCGCTCGAGGCCTGGCTCTTTTTTCGGTTTATGGGTGCGGCGTACGAGCACGATGCCGCGCCGTTTCCTTCGCGCTTGACGCAATTGCTGCAAGGTTGGCTTCGGTCGCACTTGAGCTTGCGTGTTCGGCAGGGATAGCAGCTCAACGGGACACGATTTCGCTTACGCACCACGCGGTATTGCTCTTCGGGGGAGCGACCGCCCGTGGAGGAGTTGGTGGAGGGCGGAGTGGGCGTCATGTTGAAGACTTGAGTACGGAGTACTTGGAGAGGAAATCCGTCGGACTCGGATGGAGGTGATGGGTTCGCGGGCAATGCGCCCTCAGGTCACAGGCTCGAACGACGGCGAATACGATGCTTTGGAATTGTCGCAGATTCTTGCCTCGAGCTCAGTTCCTATTGACAGTGCGACGGATCCGGAATTGGCGGGTCCTGTAGGCAGGCGTCAGCATTAGCACTCGGGGCGCATCGCATGGCCGGGGAAGCGGCCAGACTCACCTCTTCAGTGAGCAAATTGCGATCAGGCGATCGCTAGTGCAAGATCGGTGAGTAGCAGTAGCGTCAGACAGTGAATTGAAAACGACGAAGAAGGGCGCGCGCAATGTTCGATGGAGGTCAGCTTGGTTATATAAGCCACCAGAACCTCGCCCGACGATCCTCTCAGTCTAGCCCCAATGGACGCCCGTGGTGGGGGAGGCGAAGCTCCCAAGTGTGCTACCTCTTGTTTCTGAATCCCGCTCCGTGGTTATCTTGACGTCTTCAGTCAATTCACCATGAATCCGCACAAGAAGCAATTTCTATGCCGGACTTTTATCGAATTCGTTCCTTGGATGCTCAATCTTCTTTAGGATGAGAGTTGTTCTTGTTTGCCACCTCCGCCACCGCCTAAGGGCCTTCGGATTTAAGCCTCTGTTAACTGCGTCGACGACACCCGCGGACTGCAACTCCTCCCCCTTACCAGGCGACAGGTTATAACGCGTCCGCTCCCGTCTGTCTCCATCAGGGTGTGACTCACCTTTCTTATCCATGATCATCTCGTGCATGATTCCACCGCAGCTTCTACCTTGCCTGAGAGAGGAGCACGAAATGCTCGCCCTCCCCTCTTGTCTCAACTGCCACTGCTACCCCCTCACCTTCAAACTTGCTACATTTGTCAGCCAACTGGGCACGAAGCCCGCTCGGTCGCCGGTGTGACGAGGCAGTACCCCAGTGGGCGTTTCTGCCACGTCGTCACCATTCGGATTCTGTAGCGATTCTGGGTGGCAGGTGGAAGAAGCTAGGCGCTGCAGGGCTGGCTGAGGTGGAGGCTCGCCCAAGTGGGAACGGTGATGGAGAACGGCTATCGCTACCAGTTCAGCGCGAATGGACGAGCATCCTCGATGGCAACCACTGGCAGTCTTGACGAGCAATGCACCGGAACGTTGGACATAATCAGCTAAGTCGGAAGCATTGTGGGCTGCATTGGCTTATATCCAGGCCTGCAACCGCAACAATGTCCTGGACTTGGATACCACGGAATTCTCATCTTCGGCTTCTCTTCGTTCGAACTCTACCCTGGTCCCTGCTCAGTCTAGCAGTGTAGCAGTCCAGGTCGGAGTCTGTATCTCTTCTTTGCGACGAACCAAACGCCAGATTGAAGAAACTTCAATTGTCATTACTTCGTGCATCGTTTCCTACCAAGACTCTGCCATGATGTTGGTTGCACTATACATGTCGTCGCAGCGACATCTAAGCCACAGTCCCTCGCGTCGAGCAGCCGGAACCACGCTCATTTGGCCTCACAGCTTCTTACACTAGGCTGCTGTACCTTCCGCACCGCTGACGCTGTATGGCTTAAGGAAGTCTGTATCGTTTTCCAACTCCTCCTTGACCTGCCTCAGGATTAGTATACCAACTAACGCCAGAGCCGGCATGAAACTCACAATATCCAACCCTCCGACGAGCTCTCCGTTGACCCAGAGCTGGGGGAATGTCGGCCACTCAGCATATTCCTTCAGACCTTGACGGACCTCGTCATCGGCCAGGATGTTGAAGAAGCCGTACTTGACGGAGTTCTCCCTAAGAATTGCAACCATCTGCCGCGAGAACCCGCACTGAGGTCCGCTTGGTGTTCCCTTCATGAACAGCATGACTGGCGCCGCCTTTACAAGATCCGCCAGTCGCTTAAACAGATCTTCCTTTGCCTTTGCTGGGTCCACCGGTCCGCTTGGTTCCTCCGTCTTCTGTGCCACTTGCTCTACGCCATTCGCTGCAGAGACGGCTGATGGTGCTGCCCCGGTGCCCTTTGCGTGTGTTTCGATAGCCGTTCGCACCTTGACTGCACTGCTCCCGCTGACAGTCTCGAGAACCTTGCCACCTCGTATCAAGACGAGGAAAGGCACTGCTGTGACATCGTACGCTTCGCTGATATCGCTGAGCTCTTCGGCGTTGATCGAAACCCATTTCGTCGTCGCGGGCTCATCCGCCGGATACTCGGCGGCTAAGGTCTCGAGGACGGTCTTCATCTGGGCGCAGGGGGCGGCCCAGGGAGCGTGGAAAGAAACGACAAGGAGAGTGGTGGGAGGCAAGGAGCCGAGGAGCTGCTCCCACTGCGCCTCGGTCTCGATCTCTGTGATCTTCGACATGGCGGTCGATATGGCGCTCCAAGTACTAGTCGTTTCCTCGCGAAGGCAAATATCTGATGGCGAATCGTGTGGTGTTTGATAGAGTCTGTTCTGGTGTCTCTGTACGTTGCGTGAGGTTGAATTTTTGGCGGGGCAGCAGCACGACCATCGGCGCGCGTAACGAGGGGTCCCGGTTTGCGTCATTTCGCCCGGTTGCCGGAGCGTGGGCGCCACCCCGATACGTGAATCTCCAGCCACTGCATGCATCTAAGCGAGGACATGCAGCCCCGCATTTCCCACATGCGCCGCTGACTCGATTCGCCGTTGGGCGAGACTGTCGTACTCGTACGTCAAGCGAGCGAGCTTTGGTACCTGGTCCGAACAGCTCAGCCTCCTTTACCACGCCTCTTCGCTGGACGAGCTCCTCTCTGTCCTGAACTACGCATAAAACCTGGGGCCATCTCATCATAGGACCCTGTTCTTCTCGGTTTCACTCACTTGGACGCTTTTTCTCCCAAGATCTGAGCTTCAGCCACTGCTTTGGCAAACGGGAAGCTCTCCTCACGGCGTCAACCTCAACGTCACCGTCACCGGCCCAACGACCGAACCCCAACCCCGACCGCGGCGAAACTTGCTCTCGTTGAGCGTGGACCTTGATCGCAATGGCCTCGCTCAATCTGTCCCAGAACGGGCCCTCGATCAAGAGCAGCTATGCTGCCGTTGTGAACGGCCCGGCGCCTTCCTCTACCTCCCCCACATACGCCCAATGGGCATTGTTCTCGGTTCAAGCGCCACTGGCGAACGCTTTCCAGGACTCTGGCTCCAAGGAGAGTGTACTCAAGGTGCAGGACACCGGTGGTATGTTGTGTCGTGAGGAGAGGGTGGCGAGGTAGCTCGAGATGCTAACAGACTCCAAACAGATGGCGAGCTTAGCGAGCTAAACGAAGACTTCAACGAGGGTCGAATCCAGTATGCCTTCATCAAGGTGAAGGACCCCAACACTGGCCTCCCGAAATACGTTCTCATCGCTTGGTGTGGAGGAGGCGTCCCCGAGCGCACCAAGGGCTACTTCACCAGCCACACCGCTGCCGTTTCCAAGATTCTACACGGCTACCACGTCCAGATTACTGCGCGCTCTGACGCTGACCTGGAGCCCGAAGCCATCATGCGAAAGGTTGCTGATGCTTCGGGTGCCAAGTACTCCGCCGGATCCGCCGGCGCCGGCGGTGCTGCGCCTGCCCCGCCCCCAGTCAAGTCCAAGCCTGTCTTCACGCCGACCACCTCATACGCCGCCCGCAACCCTCTCGTCGAGGCTCGGCAACGAAGGGATGTCAATGTTGACGAAGATGGTTGGGGTGACGACGCACCTCCAGTTACAAGAACAGAGGTGCAGAAGGTGGAGTCGGCCTACAAGCCTACCAAGGTGAACATGGCTGAGCTCACCAAGCAGAAGGCTGAGCCTTCTCGCTTCACGCCGGCCTCCCGCTCGAACGATGACGAGGATGTTGTCAGGGGTGGATACCAGCCCGTGGGCAAGGTTGACATTGCTGCGATTCGCGCTGCGGCGAAGGAGAAGCCGGACGATCGACCGACTACCGTCAAGGGCGCATATGAACCAGTTGGAAAGGTCGACATCGCTGCCATCAGGGCAAAGGCTAAGCCACAAGAGGAGCGCGCTGCGCCGGAACCTCAACAGGAAGAGCAGCCAGCACAGCCCAAGAGTCTTGCTGATCGCGCATCTGCCTTCTCGCAGCCAGCCCAGTCAGAGCGCATGACAACGTTGCCCAAGCCCAAGGTTGCGAACAAGTTTGGCGGGGGCTCCAGCTTCGGCACCAAGCCTCTCACTCCTGGCAACAGCGGGCTCGGACTTCACGGTCCAAGTGCAACTGCTGCGCCCGTTCCCGTGGGCTCAGCCAGCCGAACGTTCGCTGATGAAGGTGGCAAGACTCCCGCCCAACTGTGGGCCGAGAAGAAGGCCAGGGAACGCGGCACTGACGTTTCAAATGTCGTCGCTCCCGGCGCACCAGCTGTTCAGTCTCAAAAGAGCGGAGGTAACGAGTGGAGGAGTGGATACGCCGGTAAGAGCTGGGCTCCTGTCCAGACATCTGGAAACTTTGGTCGCCCTGAAGGTGGTCAGATCAGTGCTGAGAACACTGGCGAACCTGCTAGGGAGATTGAGGAGCAGCCCACCGCAGGATCGGGCGGCGTCTCTGCTCTAAAGGACCGTTTCAAGGGTGCTGCTCCCATGGGCGCCGCTGCGGGGGCGGGTGTTGTTGGAGCAGGTGCTGTCGCAGCTGGCACCGCTGCCGCTGCTGACGACGAGCCCGAACCTGAACCAGAGGCTCCCGAAGTGCCAGCTGACTCGAAACCTTCTGGGGGATTTGCACTGCCGGGCTTACCAGCTCGTCCCCCGCCACCTGATGAGGAGGAGGAAGAGGAGGACCCTAGGGCCTACGAGCCTGAACCGGAGTCGCCGCCTCGCGTTGCCATCCCCGTCAGCCGTGGCAACGCGGATGTTGAGCCTGAGGAGGACCGCGCACCTCCGCCATTGCCGCCCAGCCAGATTGACGTTCCCAAGGAGGCCGACCTTCCAGATGAGAGGGAGCAAGATCTGCAAGCTCGCGCTGCGTCCGAGGCCGTTGCTGAGCAATCATTTGAGCCCGAGCAGATGGCCGCCGCGCAAGCTGAGCAGCAAGGAGGCCACCGCGCTGTCGTTCAGTACGACTACGAAAAGGCCGAAGACAACGAAATCGAGCTTGTCGAGGGAGACATCGTGACCGACATCGACATGATTGACGAGGGATGGTGGATGGGCACCAGCTCCAGGGGCGAGCGTGGTCTGTTCCCCTGCAACTACGTCGAGCTTGTCGAGGACGATGGTGCCGCCGGTGGCCAGGCCCAGGCTGCCCCTGAGCCGGAGCCAGAGCCAGAGCCAGAAGCCGCACCAGCAGTTCCCGCAGCTTCGCGGCCTCCACCTGCGGCCTCATCCGGACCCACGGCGACAGCGATCTACGACTACGAGGCCGGTGAAGACAACGGTAAGTCTACTCCAACAGGACCACCCCTTCCTCATATAGCTAACAATTCCTTCAGAAATCAGCTTCCCTGAGGATGCCAAAATTACCAACCTGGAGTTCCCTGACGAGGACTGGTGGGCTGGCGAGTACAATGGCAAGATGGGTCTGTTCCCAGCAAACTACGTGCAGCTTGATCAGTAAAATGCTCCGTGTCCACAGGACGTTGCATGGGGAGGGTTGAATGGTGGTCAGGTGCCGTCTTTGAATGGAGATGATTATAGCTTTGATGTGAGAAACGCAAGCACCTTGCGGGCCAATGTGAGCAGACATGTTAGATGAGTGATTCGCCATTATTTCCAGAAACAAAGTGAAAACGCGCGCTGGAAGCTTGTTACCCTCCCCCTCCCCCATTCACCGAGCGTGAGAGAGTGATGTTGTGTGTCCGTCCGTACCACCCTAGGTCGTAATCAACCTCCTTTACTGAGGTCTGCCCGTGTCATGCCATGCCAGGCCATACAGTCCTAACATTATCCCGTTGCTTACAGCAAGCACTCGCAGCACTCGCAGCTACAGTTGATCAGCCTTCACGGTCCCTTTCCGTACAGCAGTGGGTGGCGCAAACTTACCAACACTCACAGCACTCCTCGACGGCGCAGCAGAAACAGACCGTCGCCAAACAGGCAATCAGGCAGTTCCTGGGCGCCTTTCCGCCCCCGCTGCCCTTGGTCCCGGGCGGCGGCTGCTGCGCATACTGCATGGGCGGCTGTCCGCCGTACTGGGGCCCGGGGGCGTAGTTACCCGGCGGCGGGCCGTACTGCTGGTAGTTGCCGGCGTCGGGTGGTGGCGAGTAGTAGCCCTGGGGAGCCTGGGGAGGGTTGCCGTAGGACTGCGTTCCGGCTTCACGTTAGCTGGGCGTTTCTTCTGAATGCCAAGTCCCTCGACAGGAGGAGAGTCGGCTGGCGATGGGCATCGGCGTCGGCTCCGGAGAGCGGCCGCGCGGCCTGGGGGTTCAACGTACGGGCTGGGGGCTCTGAGGGTAGCCGCCATGCTGGGGCGGAGGGTAGTGGCCGCCGCCGCCGCCTTGGTAGTAATCCTGCGCCGACATGATAGCTGGCTTCTGGCGAAATGAGCGATGGCGCGATGGGATGATTGGGGGGGAGGGCCGTAGTTTGAGGAGGAGGAATTGGTGACACCGATCGGCTCCTAGTCACTTTTATGGTTGCGTCGAGTCGAGGGTCCAGTGGGTGGGGCGGGGCGCTGCTTTGTGGGGAGGAATACGCGGAAGCCACGGCAGCGACTCGATGGGACCGAGCGGTGCAAGGAAGGCTGCTTCGCGGGTCTGACGGGTGACCTCAGGAGGGCTGAGGCGCCTCGTTGCCGCCGGATCCTGGTCTTCGAAACCGCTTCTGTCGGGGAGTCCAACGACCGTCGTGGCTGAGCTCGACCTGACGGCGAGCTGGTGCGCTGCGCTGGGCTAAAGCGGCATCTCCAAAATGCCCAACGCGTCATCGCCGGCCGTATCGATAAAGCTCCAAAGTCAAAGTTCAGGGTGCCGAACTGCCGGAGCCGGGATCGTCCAGGCGTCTTTTCAAGGACGATCCGCTGCGGCCCTGCACTCCACTTTCGCTGAGCAGCATTTGCAGACCAGCTACGCGTGTCCATGCGCGGGCGATTTCGGCCACACTGTGAGGTGCAGATACTCGCGACGTGTTGGGGCGACACGCTTCGACGTTAAAGCTGCATGTGAATTGCCATCCCAGTCCGCCAATGCCCAGACGCTTTTCCACCTGGGAGCTGAGCTGAGCTTCAAATTGCGGGGCAGCGTTCGGATTCACTAGCGGTAAGGCTCACCATTGGCCGGGCGCGAGGCTGGCTGACGACGACGGGAGAGCTTGGCTTTGTTTGGGAGGGAGGACTACCCTGCGGCGATGCTTGGAAGTCGACCTCATGCGAGAAGACGTTGGCTTTCTCGTTTCTTCAAGAGATGGCGCGCGCTTGCGAGAGGGAATGCGCAAGACATGGGGTCCTAATTCCCCCCTATTCGTGGGGGGCCTTTGGCGCTATGATAAGCCATCCTGCGTGAACGCTCTCCTGCTCCGTGCGGGTGACCTTGAGAGACCATTCATGTACAGAGTATCCTTATTGCAATAGGGTTGGCGCCTCAAATACATCATATCAAACCCCAGAGCATATGTCCCTCGAGACAATTTCTCCCATGAGCCTCCCGTACCTGGACACAGAGAAACTAGCCCCTTAAGTCAACAACCCCAATCAACAACGCCAGAAGCGCCCGGTCACTCTCAACACATTGGTACTACCTTCCCCCCGCCTTTTTCTCTTTTCTTTGAAGCAACCGTCACGTCTCTGATCCTATCCCATGCCCCAGACCACACACATGACTCACTATCATCTCATGAACTAAGCGAGACCTAGCTGGTCCGACCCCATGTTCGGGTCCATCCCAACTTCCACGTGCTACCACCTTCTTCAACAATACCCCTTCGCGTTGAATCATACGGCTGCCTCACCGCTGACCCCTGGGCACGTGTGTTTGCCTTCTGTCACCCGCGGAAGACCTCAATATATAGTCGTCTAATGTGCCTCCGAGCAGTGACTCCCGTGGCTTCCTGCGCTGGTGTCGGTACCGGCATTATAAATAGACGTCTTCGCTTGATTCCTTTTCCTGACGCGTGCTCATGACATTGACCGTACAAATCGAGGCTCCCAGGTCTTCCAAGCTAGAGGAAACATCAAGTTTTAAAAGTGTTCCTCACACCGCAACCTTGCTTACTCTCCTTCATCCAACACCAACATTAGCAGGCTGAAACGCCTCGAATTGGGGTTACTCCTTTTACACCGCACACACCAAGCGACGCCGTGACGATTGGGAACAGCATTTGGAGCAACACAAACGATACACCTTCCTCACAATGGCCCACAGCTCAGACGGCGAATACGCCCCCGACACTTCTGGTTCTGCTTCCTCCGAAGACTTGCCCGCCAAGCAAGTGGCCCCAATGGGAGCAAGTCGAGGGCGATATGCAACGGGGTCACAGCGCAGGGTCGAGGATGCGCCCCCTGAAGGAAAGGCAGGCGGCAGCGACCCGCCTATCGGCATCACAGATCATCCACCGACTCTGCCAGGTATGCCCCAGCTGCAACCTGCCGGCGACTTCGACAGGCGCTTTGCCATGAGCGGCGCCCACGATAGGTGGCAGGGCATCGCAACGTCGACCTCAAAGTGCGACGTCTGCCGAAAGAACCGGCGGGGGGTCCTGTACATGTGCCGTCAGTGCAGTCGCAACGTCTGCACTGAGTGCGTCCAGGAGGGAAACTTTGGTGACGACAAGCACCGTTTTGACCCCAAGGATGTTGTATGGAAAGCACCCGCGAAGAAAGGCGAGGCGAAGGTGCCAGCGACGCCGGCAACATCTGGCGATCAAGCGATCGTGGTGCCGCAGAATGCAGCCCAGGGGGCGAGTGACCGGACGAGAGGTGAAAAAGGGGGTCAAGCTCGGGCAACGTTATATCTTGCGGTTGCTCGTGAGTCGATTGGCCACAATCAAAGCCAACCTCACTGTGAGCATCAGCCGACCACCCATCAATCTCCCGAAAAGGGCGGTAGCAACTCAAACGTGCCACACGAATGCCAAACAGGCTATACCAACCATAATACCTCAACAGATACTCAGCTTGCGGCAGCAACTCTGGAAGAAATGAGGAGTGGTAGCTGTGGCATTGACGACGATAGCGCCTCTTCTGCTTTGAAGGTTCATTCAAGGCAGAACCACGTTCCTTCGGCCGCTGAGCACGATCAGGAGAGGATGAACTCTCGACCCTCCCAGTCCAAGCTGAGGCTGCGACCTCCTTACCCTGGACGTTTCGAGCCGTACGATCTTCATCGAAATCACGCACAGAGGAGACATGATCATGCTGAGGAGAAGCGCTCTAGGAGCTCAACTCCCTTCGTCGCACTCCCTTCACCCCGTCCTCCCCGTGGTGTCAGCATCGACCAACGCCATCTGCCGCAAGCCCAGACTGGGGTGCAAATGTGGCCGCCGCTCCCAACAGACGCTGGGTCACGTCAAGATCCATCTCATGAAGTTGGCATACCCCCAGAGACAATCCCGAACTCCGCTCAAAGTCAGGTTGTTCACCATCATGGTGCTCCCCTGAGGTCATCCAAGACAACCACCAACTCTTCCCACCGCTTCCCGACTTCTGCGTCCCTGGAACCCCTGGTTCCCGCACAGACTCTGCCACCCGCTGCTGGACCGCTGCCTCCTATCCAGCAAATGGTGCCCTACACCCCTCCCACGCCCTTCGGCCGGCCCTTTTCTCGATCTGTGCGACAAACTTACTTCAACGGACCGTTGGTGCGGGAGTCTACGGCGCGGGTCATGTCGCCTTCCCAAGCTGCACGCATGGCCAGCGTGTACCAACCACCGCCAGTAAGCCGCATCGAAGGTCCCCCTTGTTCACCTCTTACGGGGAAGAACTTTCCTCCAGCACAGGATAACGCAGAGGCGTACGGCCAGTGGCAGATTTTCAAAGCCCACTCAGAGCTTGCTGGAAACAGAAACGTGGACGTGGAGGCCTGCCTGCTCCAGCACACCAGCAATCTCTGGACGCACATCCTGAAGCAGCCGCCGCATCACGTTGAGTCCAAGCTCAAATTGGTGGTCTCCGCGACGTGGTACGCCGTGGACCGCCTGGCGATTGCGGGGCCGCACAACAGGGCGATGGGATGGCTCAAAGACCTGCAGAGGGCTCTGTTTGACCAAGGTTACGGGGTCGAGGGCCGTTACCTTGGCAAGATGTGAATGGGGCAGAGACCTCTCAGAGCCGGATTCGGGGTCTATGTTTGGAAAAGGGGTTGTGCGAACCGGGTTGGGCTCGTGACTTATATTGAACTGATACTCGTGGGGTTAAGTGACGATGAAGGCCGATTTGACCCAATGGAGGCAGTAAAGGAGCAGTTTGTTGCGGTTCGGATAGATTTGTTTGTTGGTTGATCATGGCTGTAACAGGGTCAAACATTGATTATTCGTACTTGTATGCCACCTCCTTTAGCGTAGCCTGCAATCGTCGTACTCACTCAGACTCGCTTTCCTCTCCTTTCATCTTCTTGAACATCTTCTTGATCGTGCCTTTCTTCGGTGCCGCTTTATTTGCCTTGGCGTCGACTTGCTTCTGTATCCTTTCCCTCTCATCCTTGCCCTTTTCCTGGAGTTCCTTCTCCAGCTTCTTGAAGTGGTCGGATTCGGGGTCCATGCCAATCAGGCTTTCGAGCAGCTTGATCTCATCGGCCCATACTTGCTTGTCCTCGATGGACTTGCCCTTTTCGTCCTTCTTGTCGATGGGAGTCTCGAGCACCATTGGTTTCGAGTGGAAGGAAGATGTGTTCATAAGCGAGTGAAAGGCACGGAGACCGAGGAAGCCTGTGCCGATGTTGGCGTGGAGGTCCCGGTTTGAACCGAGGGGCGCTTTGCTGTCGTTGACTGTATGGTGGTGAGTCCTTGCTTCAAGCTGTTGAGAGACGACCTGACTTACCATGGAATGCCTTCAGGTATTTCTCGCCCACGACGTCGTTGAATGAGTCTATCGTCTTCTTGAAAGTCTCGGGCGTCCTCAAGTCGAACCCCGCAGCGAAAGCATGGCAGGTGTCGATGCAGACTCCCACCCTTTCCTTATCGTCCACCAGAGCTATGATATCTCTGAGGTCCTCCCACGTTGACCCAACCACGTTTCCGCTACCAGCCATGTTCTCTAGCACTGTGACAACCTCCTTGGTCTCTTTGTGAGAGCGATTCAGCTGTTTCGCGATCCTTCCACATGCTGCTGCTTTCGTGTCGCCACCAGTCGACCCAGGGTGGAAGTTGTACAGCTTGATGCCCAGCTCATCGCATCGTTTCAGATCATCTACAAACGACTTGTAAGCTTGCGCCGCCTTGGCTTCATCCGCTTGCGCCAGGTTCACGAGGTAGGAGCCATGTGGTAGTGCATGCTCGCCAGCAGAGTAAGAGTGGTTCTTGCATGCTGAGTGGAAGAGGTCTCGAACTTTGTCTGTCAGCGGCGGGTTGTCCCATTTGCGTTGTGACTTGAGGAACAGAGCGAATGAATTGGCGCCAATGTGCACTGCGTTGGTTATGGCGTTTTGAACGCCTGCTCGGGCGTTAGTACCTGTAATATGCGGAATGAGTACGGCCGATGCCTACCTCCTGCTGCGCTCACATGGGCGCCAATGTACATGGCCTTCCCGAGGGAAGATATAGGGGTACGGTCTGCGAGAGGCATGGAGTCCTCCTCTTTCTGCTTTGTGGTTTTGCGCTTCTTCGGAGCTGCCTTGGCCGATTTTGTGTCCTCCTGCTCGTCGTCTTCAGGTTCCGCTTTGCGCTTTGGTGCAGACTTTTTGGGTACAGCCTTTTCAGTCTTGGCCGGCTTAGACACACCGTTGGTGCCGCCTACGCCTTTGGTGTCGTCTTCGTTATAGTCGACTGGCTTCTTTGCTCGAGTAGCACGAGCCATGATGTGGGAATAAATGCGGGCTTCAAAGAAGTGAGCGTCAATTCCGTTCTGGCGGTGTTGATATAGTATGCCGGGAAGTCCAAATCGAGGTGAGGTTGGCTGTCTCGCGATGACGCGCTGAGCTGGAGGAAGTGAAACGCGACCTCACGTGATCGTGCAATGGGCATTTGAAAGCAACACCAACAGCCTAAACTTGGCTTTTCGATATTGATCGAGAATTGACTTATTGTGGTAGATTTCGATGTTTTATCCCCGGTGTGATAACTGGCACTCGTTATTATTAGGTCGCTTAGCTGGTACTGGACTGGTCACTACTAAGTAGAGGTCGGTCATGCTGCTACTCAAGTTGTCAGCATCAGCCAAGCTTACGACTGAGCGGGCCTTTGACGTAGGCACCTTACCTGAGGTAGAGCGCTGCCGCAGCCAACTCAGGTACAGCCTGTCCAACTCTGGCATCTTCAAATCGCCATCAATTATTTCCCACGAATTTCTTACGATGAATGTATAAATCCTTGCGCTAATTCTTGTTTACCACCCGAACTCGGAGAATGGGCACCATCGGATTCCTAAGCTCCCGAATCTCTGCCTGACTGCCACCCGTCCGAGTCTCTATTCCAAGCCTCCCACTCTGAGACCGTCGTTTCCCCATGCGCACTCCCTGACCAACACGCTCCTGTCATGGATCAACCGCCTCCAGGAACCTGGAACAACCAGGCTCCCGCCCCAGACAAATCCTGCGAACTCTATATCCGCGACTACCCCCACCGATCGATAGCCGTCGTGTCCTCCTCCCACGCCCTGATACTGCGATACAGTTCTTCGACGGCCGATGCTGGACCCAATAGCTCTCAGACTTCGCTGAGCTCCGGAAGAGGCAGGACTGCACCCGAATCAGCGATCACGAAGTGCATGGTCGAGTTTGCTCCTATATCTGAGAGGTTGCTGAAAGACTACCGCCCGTTGACCCCGAGGCCAATTTACGGAACATTGGGTTTAATTACTGTCAATGGGGAGGTTTTCCTGTCAGTTATCACAACTGCCGCGAGAGCGGCGACAGTACGACCTGGCGAGACCGTGGAGCGGATTGGTGGCGTTGCTTTCTACTGCCTGAGCAGCGCCGATTACGACGACGTGGTTCCCTTGGAGTCTCTCGAGGCTGATTTCTCAGATGCTGCCTCGGTCTACAGCCAGACCTCTCAATATGGTCAGAACCTCAGTCGCAGAGACGTAGCTCTTGAGCATCCATGTCATGAGTTACGCAAGCTCCTGAGCAACGGCTCGTTCTACTACAGTACCGACTTTGACGTCACAAATCGGGCGCAGGACAGGCCAATCAACTCGAATTCCTTCGATATCGACAACTTCGACGATGCGTTCCTATGGAACTCGTTTATGATCAGTCCCCTGGTGCAATTTAGATCGCGGCTCATGCCTCAAGAACGCGAGGCCCTTGACAACTCCAGGATCTTAACATCGGCATTTCGGGGCTTCTGTAAGACGATGACAATACCTCAAGGATCGTCGCCATTAAAGTCTAGGAGCGGCATGCCATCCTTCATGACTCTGGTATCGCGTCTATCTTGTCGTCGTGCTGGCACGCGATTCAACTCTCGAGGTATCGACGACGATGGCCATGTGGCCAACTTTGTGGAGTCAGAGACGATATTTTGGAGCCCCGCTGGGGTCTTCTTCTCGTATGTACAAGTACGAGGGTCTGTGCCAGTGTTCTGGGAGCAAGCAGCGGACCTTGTTCCCGGGAGACAGAAGACCACCGTAACCAGATCTCCGGAGGGCACGCAGCCGTCTTTCAACAAGCACTTCGAGGAGCTTGAGCACACGTACGGCGCCGTGCACGTTGTCAACTTGCTCAGCGAGTCAAAGCCAAGCGAGATTGAGCTCAGCAACCTTTATGCTCTGGGTATACGCAACTGTCCATTGAGTCGATCGGGCATGAACGGACAGGGTGATCACGCACTATTGCGGGAAACGAGGTATGACTTTCATGCCGAGACCAAGGGCCCTGCCGGGTATGAAGCGGCGAAGCAGATTCGAAGATATATCGAGGACTCGATAGATTCCTTTGCCTACTATCTGGCAGAGGAGACGCAAGACTCGCAAGATGGGGATGGAAACCCTAGGCTGGTGAATGTCCTGCAGCAAGAGGGCGTCTTCCGGACGAACTGCTTGGATTGCTTAGACCGAACTAATCTCATTCAAACTCTGGTCTCTCATATGGCTGTCGAGGCCTTTCTGAGCCATCGAGGGGTGTACGCGGCGGCCGACTTCTGGATGAGACACTCGACTTTATGGGCTGACAACGGCGACAATCTGTCTAAAATCTACGCTGGCACCGGTGCCTTGAAATCGTCGTATACAAGGCACGGCAAGATGTCGTTGGCAGGCGCCGTAGCAGACATGCGCAAGTCCGTCCAGCGCATCTACCACAACAATTTCCTCGACCCTGCGCGTCAAGTCACCATTGATATGCTTCTTGGCAGACTTGTGGGACAGGCGCCGGTACATCTCTTCGATCCCATCAGCGACTATGTCTCAGCCGAGCTAAGTAGGCGGAGTGCCGAGTTCACCTCGACCAAGGACATCAGTATGTGGGTAGGCACCTTCAACTTGAACGGGCGCACTGAAGGCATCGACGAAGACCTGTCACCCTGGCTGCATCCACCCGCGATGGGCGATTCTCAGCCCGATATCTACACTGTGGGCTTCCAAGAGATCGTCGAGCTGAGCCCACAGCAGATCATGAATAGCGATCCTGCAAGGAGGAGTATGTGGGAGCACGCTGTGCAAACGACCTTGAATAGGCGACAAGCGGCATTGGGGGGCGAGAAGTACGTTTTGCTACGGAGTGGGCAGCTTGTCGGCGCAGCGCTTTGCATCTTTGTCAAACAGTCTGCCCTCGACAGCATTAGGAACGTCGAGGGGAGCGTGAAGAAGACAGGCATGTCTGGGATGGCGGGAAACAAGGGCGCGGTGGCTATCCGCTTCGACTACGCAAACACGCACATCTGCTTCGTAACCGCTCACTTGGCGGCTGGCTTTGCCAACTACGACGAGCGGAACAGAGACTATGCGACCATCTACCACGGATTGAAGTTCCAGCGGAACCGAGGAATTGAAGATCACGGTAGGTTTCCTCAACGCCGAACATAGCCATTTGTGTTACTGACCTTTCCCAGACTCCGTGATATGGCTAGGAGACTTCAACTATCGCATTGGGTTGAACGGAGAGACAGCCCGCGCTTTGGTAAAGCGTAAAGATCTGGAGTCATTGTATGAGAATGATCAGCTCAATCTCCAAATGGTGGCAGGGTATGCGTTCAAATTCTACTCAGAAGCGCGCATTGGTTTCATGCCAACATATCGATTCGACGTGGGATCAGATGAGTACGACACCTCAGAAAAGGCGCGCATCCCAGCCTGGACAGACCGTATCCTGAAAAAGGGCACGAACCTGCGCCAACTCCTCTACGACTCGGCGCCTCTGAGATTCTCGGACCACCGTCCGGTGTACGCTGCCTTCGAGTGCCGAGTTACCATCGTTGACGAAGCCCGTCGAGATGCCATCGGCAAAGATCTGTACCGCAAACGCAAGGCAGATGTGCAGGACTCTGGCTCGCATGTGGGCGACTTTGACGAGACTGAGGACGAGGACCTTATCGGTTACGACGCAATCGAGCCGGGGCTGCCGCCCGCCAGCTCTGATCGTCAAAAGTGGTGGCTGGACCACAAGCAGCCGGCGCGGGCCCAGATCACAGCACCAAACGGGAGGGATGGTCGGCCCATGGAACTGAACCCGAGCAGGTCCTCGAATCCTTTCGGTCACAACGAGGAGAACGAGTGGGTCTCAGTCTCTCGCTCGCCCTCCCAAGCCTCCATCTCAAGCCTGTCGAGCTCGCCGTACGAAAAGGTAGCATACCCCAACATGGCAAGCAGCATGGCCTCGAGTACCACCCCGCGAAAGCTGCCGCCACCGCACGACGCCGGGAACCTGGCGGCCAAGGTGGGTAGGATGAACCTGGGCCAGGACCAAACCTCGAACAAGAGCGAGACTGCACCGCCTCCTCCCCCGCCCAGGAGACAAGGGACGGCCGGCCCTGCATCGAGTCAGGGGTCCAGCTCCCCCATGATGGGGATGAATCAGGCACAAGGCCTCCCGCCTCCCCTGCGTCCAACATCAGCCGCATCGCACGCATCGCAAGATGCTTCACTGGGACGAGGCAAGCCCGCGCCACCCATCGCCAAGAAACCAGCTCACCTCACAACGTCGCCCAAGTCAACGCACTCCACAGTCTTCAGCAACGACGGGAGCAGCTTCCAGCCCACGCTGCCGCCGCGGACAAATACAGGGGCGTCCACGTCCAGCGGCTACAACCAAGACTTTTCTAGGAAGCCAGTGGCGGCCCCGTCCAACGGCACGCACGCTGGGCCCGCAGTCCCTAGTCGCGGGGCACCGGCGAGGCAGGAAAGGAAGGGCCCTGTAGATCTTCTAGGGTCTTTGGACGATGGTGGGCAGGACGTGGGAGGGTGGGAAACGCTGCAGCCAAGCAGCAAGTGAAGAGACGCACGGAACGACGGTTCGGGATTGAGGGGTCTTTAGGGTCTTTACGAGGGGTTTCCCTTTTCGGGCGCGATCTTGGATAGGGACTGGATATGTCAGATAACTTTGCATACCTTCTGTTCTGGTGTTAGCATGCTGAGAGGCGAAATGTGAGGCGCAGGCAGGGATGAGGACGGGGAACGAGGCGGCGGCGACTTGCGGGAAATAGCATTTGCATTAACTTACGGAGCACAGAGTGCTGTCTAGACAGGATAGCAGACGGAAAAAGAGCCCCCAGACATGGGATTCCTGCCACATGCAGTCCAGACTCATCTGACTAGGATGCGGACCAGACCCTTATTGTTCCAGCCTGCCGTGCGCTGGGTTGCTGTATGAGTCCAAGACCGCCAAGGCCCCGCGATAAGGCACGTGCCCAGAGTGGGAGTCTTGGTTCCAAGTCTTGGTTCCAAGGGCCACAGTGAGAAGAGCGAGAGGAGCGACCAGAAGACACGGACCGGCGCAGCGTGACGGATCAGGCTGCGTCGGGCTGAGGACGATGAGATGGTGGCCCTCCCAAGGATTGACTTCAGGGCTCTGAGTCGCCTCCCGTGTCGAGGCCCTGAGTCCTGGGTCCTGTACCGCTGACAGTGGCAGTGACAGCGCCACTCCAGTGCTGGCAGCATGCACGCAGTACGGAGTCCTCTGCAGGTCTCCACCCCCGCAGGCCCGGGTCCGTGCTCGCGACCCTTCCGGTCGTCGGTCGGCAAGCGCACCCGCCCTTCCTTCCATTCCACCTGAACTGAGGTGCACTGAACTGAACCGAACTTGAACCCATTCGGACGGGGACCCTCACACCTCACCTCACCTCACTTCGGGCAGTCGCGTGGGCCATTTAACATTGCCCACCTCCCGTGAGGTACCTCAAGCTCTCTCTCCTCCTTCACCGCCCACCATCGCATTACTCCTCACTGCTGTCGGCCTCGCATCCGACCTCGCCCTCTCTCTATCTCTCCCTGCCTTACCTGCTACTACTACTACTAGTAGCTCTACTAAGTACTAAGTACTTGCCACTGGCTGCTTGCTTGTGCCCAGCCAGGGGGGCATGGGCCAGCCAACCCAATCCTCCCCTCCCGCGCAGAGCCCATCTATCTGCTTTCAACAGACGGGAACCCGCACACGACTCAGTCACAACCCGACCAGCACCCAACGACGCTCCTCTTTTTTGTGTCACGGCCCGTTCATCAGGGGGGTTCAGATTCTGATTTTCCTGCTTCTTCCCTCCCCCCGAGTGTCTCGAACTCTCTTCTCTTTGCTTTCCACCCCCCCTGCCGACAATCTGGGAATGCAAACGTCTTGAGGCACGTGCCGGTAGCCCATCGAGAGCCGGCGCAACCACCCTATCTTCTGCGACATCAAACATCACGCGACGCAGGACACGCTCCCAGCTGTGCCCGCTATTCACGTCCGTGGCAGAAGGCGATTACGTTCTGCTTCGGCTGCCAGCCACCGAGCTATGATACTTTGATCAAACACCGCCCTCAGCCACACGCAACCCACCACACTGCATCAACACCGTCGACATGGACCAAGTCTACGAACCAGTCGTCCGCCCCCATCTCCCATCCCACAAGCAGACCCGCATCAACATTTGGCGAGACGAAGTGGCCTCCCTCACCCCGCAGCCCCGGCCGCCGCTCTCCTCCGCCCAGTCCACCACCACCACAACGTCCTCCTCCTCATCCCACAGCACTGGGACCTCCCCCTTCGCCGCTGCCGAGGACGACGCCCCGCCCAAGAAGTCCATTTGGCGACGTATCACCAAGCGCATACGGGGCAAAGCCGACGAGCCCACCAGTGGACACGTGATGAACGGCCTGCACACCGAGATGTACAGGGAGGAGCTGGGCGCTTGGCGGACAAGTGCCGAGCCTGAGGCCGCGGCCGGCGATGAGGTCAGCGAGCAAGGCGGACGTGGCTTGAAGGACAAGCAGGAGAGGCTGGAGCGAGCAGCGAGACTGTTGAGCGAGGGTGCTGAGAAGCCATGACCGAGTGCGGGCATGACCGCGGCGGGGAGAATATCTGCCTCTTGTTGCTTTCCTTGTTTCTATACCCACGACGCAACAGCTTTTGTACGAATTCATGAATGAAGTTACTTCGTTACGACTAATCCGAAGAACCGCCAGAGGGCCTCTCGTCATCCATAAGTGACCTAAAAAGATTGTCAAGATTCGTTATCCGTGAGCCTTGGCATCTGTACCAGTAGTCTACGTTCTCAAACCAAACACCTAACAAGCCTCGGTCGCTCCCACGAGGAACCTTGGGCTAATAATACGATGCACATTAGACGGTCCTCGCTGCGGCACCTGCCCATAGCCTTGACAGCACGGCAATGCCACAACAAAATACCGAACATGAAAAAAAAGGAGCACAAGATAGAATCCTTTCATGTGACAGGGTCCGTAGACTAAAGACTCAAGGGGCAAGCAACCCCCAAAAGCGAGTACACAGTCTAGTCATCGAAGCCAAGTCTGTAACAGTGTGTATGGAATCGTTGAGTATTTCGTTTTATTAGTTGCCGTCTCAGCAATAACAAGTCTAACCAAGCACGCCGCGGCGGTCAAAGACCACCCGAAACAGTATATCCTGCGACACAGCCGAAAGAATCGTCCACCCCACAGATCCCCAGCAGCATGTCGTCGAATAGGCTGTCGCAGTCGTACCGAGAAGTCGTCGCTGTGCGATCCCACGGCGGGGAGGCCTTGGAGAAGAACCCCAATGCCAAGACGGGTGGTGTAGAGAGAGAGATAGAGAGAGGGCGGGGGGCAAAACACACGGCATAACGACGATGACGGAAAACAGTAAAGAAAGCATATCCATAATGTTCGGGGCCAGGAAAATCGATGCCGGACGGGATAGAGCGATGAGGCAACGGAGACAGGGGTGAATCTTGCGATTAGTTGGTGGGTAAGAACAGACCTATCCTCGCCCATGCGAGCAAAGACGAAGGCGTCTCCTAGACCGAAACACCATCAAGCCAAGATGAATCCATGCCGCAAAACGATCCTTCCAAACATCCGGCCCAATCTTCCGAAACCCCTGCCGCAAGAGCAGCGCACGTGGCGCAAAGGCACAAGTATATCAACCAGCTAGCCAGCCTTGGAGACATGTCCCGACCGCTCGCTCATCCAAAGAAGGGCGCGTCAGCCAGGCGAACAAAGCACCTCGGGTTCCAACCTTCCGAGACGCCAATGGTATCGAGGAAAGAGGAAATTTACGAGGCAGCCGCGGGAGCAGGCTCCTCAGCAGGCTTGGCCTCCTCCTCGGCGGGCTTAGCAGCCTCACCCTCCTCCTTCTTGGCCTCACCGGAAGCAGCGCCCTCACCCTCGGCATTGTCGGACGAGGTCCAGAGGGTAAGGTTGTCGCGCAGCAGCTGCATGATGAGGGTGCTGTCGCGGTAAGACTCCTCGGAGAGAGAGTCGAGCTCGGCGATAGCGTCGTCGAAAGCCTGCTTGGCGAGGTGGCAAGCGCGGTCGGGCGAGTTCAAGATCTCGTAGTAGAAGACCGAGAAGTTAAGGGCAAGACCCAGGCGGATGGGGTGGGTAGGGGTGAGCTCGGTCTGGGCGACATCGGTAGCGCTCTGGGAGCGAACAGTCAGTGGGGCTGCTCGTAAGTGTGCAGGCCTGGACTTCTTACCTTGTAGGCCTCGTGGGCAGCGGTAGCAGCACCCTTGCGCTTCTCGCCAGAGGCGAACTCGGCGAGATAACGGTGGTAGTCACCCTTCCTGTAGACAGGCGGTCAGTGTCGGTGTTTCGCTCGGCGGAGCACTGAACAAGCATCACCGGGGATACAGGCTCAGGAAGAACGTACATCTTGTGGTAGAAGACCTTGCTCTCGCCAGTGGCGGCGTTGGGAATGAGGGCCTCGTCCAGAACGTTCAGGACATCCTCGCAGACCTTCTCAAGCTCGAGCTCGATCTTCATGCGGTACTCCTTGATGGTGGAGACGTGCTTGTCGGTTCCCTTGGTCTCCTCCTTCTGCTCGATAGAGGAGATGATGCGCCACGAGGCACGGCGGGTTCCGACAACGTTCTTGTAGGCGACGCTGAGCAGGTTGCGCTCGTCGACGGTGAGCTCACCGCCGAGCTTGGCGACCTCCTTCATGTAAGTGACCATCTCATCGTAGCGCTCGGCCTGCTCGCAAAGGCGGGCGAGGAAAGTCTTGCTATGGGCGCCGTCAGCTCTGCGTCAGCCTTGGGGAGGAGGGCTCGGGTGGGGTCAAGGAGTCAAGGGCCGAGCCGCAGGACGCAACGAACCTTTCACGCTGGAAACTGTTAGCATCTTGGCCTCAGAGACGGTGAGGAGGAGCGGAGGTGTTGGAGGGTGTTATCGACGGGAGCATGGCACGGCAGCAACGGCCGACGCAACGCGACGGTTGGGCTGAGGGGTTGCGTGGAAAGCGGCGCTTGCGAGCGAGGAATTTGGGTGCAAGCCACGGGATACAGGAGCAACGGGCAAGGGTCTGACATACCTCGGAAGCCATTTTGACGGATGGAATGTGGGAAGTAGGTTGAGGTAGATGCGGTGGTGGAAAAGGCGGGTTGGTGGTGATGGGAGCGTTGGCGTTGGCGGGGGATGGAAAGGCAAAAGTGAGAGGGAGACGGAGATGGGGGAAGGCGGAGGAGGGCGTGGGTGAGGCGTTGGATATCAGAATGTGTTTATATTTTGGCCTGAGTTTTGGGTTCGATTTTTGGGGGGTCGCCTGCCATTCTGCAGTGCTGCACCTCCCCTAGGGACCCGTGGAGCCTCTGGTCCAGCGCCGGTTAGGGGGGTCTGGCCCCTGCGAGACCCCTGTATTCGAAGCTGGAAGTTGCGGTAAGTGCAAAAGAGGGGCAGAGCAGAGCCCGGTGCAGGCTGGCAGGCTGGCACCAAGCAGCAAGCAGCAGGAGCAGCAGCAGAAGCTGCGACCTCACATTGCTCTCACTTCAAGTTCACTACCCGCCCAGTTGCAGACTCCGAGTCGGGCCCAGCAAGTTCGTCGAGTGGCCGTTGCTGCCGTGCCGGTTCGAGTTTTTGTTGGCATGGATCGATGGCGGGGTCGACCTGTCGTTTCTTTTCCTAGGTGGTTGAGTTTTATCGCCGCAGCCTATCCCTATCTCAAGTTGCTTCTCTTCAAGGTATGCTCCTCTGATTCTATCACGAGACAAATCCCAGGGAATTAAGCAGGCTTCACTGGGTGATCCGTCGCCACCGACCCCTCCGGATGACCATCAGCTGGCTTGGGCCCTCGGGCCCTCACCAAGCAATACACCTGTCTGTACGGTGTACTAGCCAGGCCTCGACTGGGCTGAGCACCGCCGCGGCGCCAACTGCCACCTCACTGACATCGAGTTTAGCTGGACGGGGCACCGCGCTGCCCGAGCCGAGACGAGGTGCCCACAAAAGCAGAGCCCAGCTTGTCCAAGAAATTTTGCCCGCAGATCATTTGATGATACCAGCAAACACCCCTTTCGCACATGGACACCGAGTGCTTCATTCGACCACAAACGTCGCGGTGGCTTTATTTGCGATGCAAGCGCGTGCGCACGCAATGACTGGCCGGCCGCAATGACTGGCCTTTGTGGGCAGCCGCTGGAGTGCACGGGGGCGCTTATCAGTCCTTGTGATTGTCGTGATGCCCCGCCATTCAGAGCTCCGAGTCGTCACCCTCGACTTCTCACGTGCTAGATGCCGCTTGTTGTCCGGGGCCCGGCGCTGTTTACTGGCAGAGTCTGTCTCGTTGTGTCGGCTCCTCCAGCAAAGCCGCCGGTACTAGTCACGAGCTAATCTGCTTTGCTGACTCCTGACATGAGATTGCAGGTTAGAGCTCTCTCTGCCTGGAAAAGCTAAGATGTTTAGGGGAGCCTTGGAACCCGATAGGCTATGGGACGCACAAGCACTTTTTTCCACCTGCCTACGATTGCCTGTAGCTTGAAGCAATATGTAGACTTGCACGCCGCAGCATGGCACCACGATGGCCGTTGGCGTCGTCCCGCGTAAATCATCCCATGAGCAGATGAGAATGTCCTCCACCACTGCAGGAAAGGAAAATTCTTTCACGTCCGTCGCGTGGGAGAGCCAGACTGAGCTGCAGCGGCCCCTCTCCCGCCCATTACTAAGGTGCTCCGTACTGAGCAGCAGCCGGTTTCAGCCGTGAGGTGCCTTATCGCCTCGCACTTTTCGCACACGTTGCTCTCATGCGCCCGTCCGATGGGCTGTGCCAGTCTGCTCGATTAGTGGACGAGACTGCGATCGTTGCTGGCAATTGGGCACCCTCGATGGAGAGCGTTGACGCGTGCCCCGCTCCGAGAGGAAACAAGCTTCCCGTCACACATGGCTCAAATGGGGACGCGTGGCTGATTTGGAAGATATTCATGTTGCCAGGAATTCCTGTTGCTAGGGTATAAACGACTCACTACAAAAACACGTACGCGCAGCATCAATCATCACAACTCATCCTCCTCGTCGCCAAACTCGTATGGTTCCCTTCCCCAATCCGCAGGATCACCACCTGGCACGCACAGGCCCAGCCTCCAGAAGTAGTCCCGATGGGAGAAGAATAGCTGCCACAGCTTGTACCTCGTATACTCGCTCCCTCCAGAAATGCAGTCCATGTCCTCGTCACCGACACAGGTGCGAATGTCGTCCTCAGAGGGCGTCAAAGACTCCTTCGAGATGAATATCTCCCCAGCGTGGGGCCGGTATCCCCATTCTTCCAGTGGCAGAAGGGGCACTGGATCGTTCTCGTGCGTCAAGCGTCGATACGAGCGTTTCTCGAGGTCTGTCTCCTCGTTCAAATCAAACACATTGTCGACGAAATGCGCCCACGGAGTGTTTCCGACCCTCGGTTCACCGAAGGTCGTAACAATAACGTTATCCCAGCCTAGCGACACCTTGAGCTCAAGTGCTGCTAGACAAGCGACCGCGCCTCCGAGACTGTGCCCAACCAAGTGGACGGGGTAGTCGGGGTACTTCTCATGGAGCTCGACCAGCTCAGGGATGATCTTCTCCCTAGTGACCCTCCAGGACTCCAAAAAACCCGAGTGCACCGTGCAGTTCAAGCACCTGTGCGCCGGCGCATCAGGTTTCTCCCCGCCGTCATCCGGCGAAGGATACGGCACATACTTCTGCGGCTTGGTGCTCAAGTCAACGACCGTGTTGGTTACACTGTACGTGCCTCTGAAGGCCACGATGATAGCCTTGCTTCCTGTGTCCCCTTCTTCCTCGCCTTCTCGTAATTCACCGTGGTCAACAGCGATATAGCCGCAGCTGTCGCTCATGAGGATACCGGTGTTCCATGTCGTGACGAGGTCGAAGGAGGGGAACTCTGAGCAGCGCGATACGCAGCTAAAGGGCTTGCTGACGCCTGTAGTGCCGATGCAGTAGCTGATGTCGACGATGCGGGCCAGACGCTCGAGTTCGGCGAAGAAGGGAGTTGAAATTCGTGCCGCGGACACGCCGTTAGAGAGAGGATGCTGCGTGTCTACAGCGGCGCCGGCAACGAGCTGCGGTAGCAGCAGGCCGAGGACATGTTTCCAATACATCTTGATCGTGGGGAAGCGTCGTCTCTTTAGTCGTAGTCCCCAGGCATGGTGATATCCTGTTCCCCAGCGTCGCTCGTGACTCTATCTGCAACGGGCGTGATCGCGAAGAGGACGCGAAGAGGAGTGAACGGTCCTTCAAGACGGAAAGTATACCAAAGACAAGGAGAACGCACCGAAGATCGGTCTGTCGTGGCTGCGACAGGGTTGCGAGGTGATGCGGTCTTGTGAGCGTTCCAGGTTTCTGTGGAGGTGAGGTCATTGGATCGTGCACGGAAATGCGGAGTGGATGCAGGGGTTGCCGCTGTGGCGCCACGCAAAGCCAGGGGGGACGTCGCAGGACACCTCTGCATCACTTTGAGCTGCAGCTACCTTATGGGAAACATTGATCTCGTGGAATACGAATTTATGCATGTCTATTCCTCGTCGTCTGTTCCAGTGGACTTCGAGTACTGAGCCTACTGGCGGTCTAATTGTACAGATCCAACGCTACCAGCGCGCGCCAGGGTCACTCTGAACCACGAACCCTCAGGGCCTGACCGGCGAAATGTTCGTGAAGTCGGCTGAATGCGAAGTCGAGTTCGTGGAGCACTTGCCGCCCTTCTCGCAAGTCAAAGGAAGAATCGTGCTTCCCGAAGCTTCGTAGTCGGCATCTCTGATAGAACCATTAGTACTTAGTGGCGGACACGGCGCCAACAGCCCGGAACTTACCCGTCGGATCCAGGACAGACACCCTCTATCAGCCAAAGCTTCTTCTTGTCGTTCTCCCAGATAAACTCGATGTCCTCGTTCTCGCAAGGATACCTCGGGTTGGGTGCAGAAGGCGAGGACGACTCGGACGATTCGTTGAAGTGGCAAACCGTTTCCACCTTGGTGTCGGGGTCTCTGAACTCGAAGTCGAAGAGTCCCAATGTTGAGCTCGAATCGTTTGACTGTCCAGCAAAGTTGTGGACTTCGTATGATGCTGGGAAGCTACAGTCATCATCGGCCATGACTTTTGCCATCAGGGCAGCCGGAGGCGAATACTTCAGAGCGTGGACAGCGCCCAGGGCTGAAGGGAGGGTCGCAATGATGATGTTGAAGAGCATGATGATTGGGTTGATAGTACGCTTGTTGTTGGCACAGAACGGTTTGAGAGATTTGAGAGAATGAGGGGAAGAAATAAAAGAAGAATGAAAAAGCGAAACGGATCGTCAGTCCTTTAGGAGAACACCAGTCACGTTGATCAAGAGAACCCAGCGGGCGAAGCGAAGGGTCCTGGCGCTTGCTGGACTTCTCAGGCATGAATGAAGATCCCTGCTCCACATACTGGCACCAGCATCATCATGGACCCAGGACCAGCATAGCAGCAGTCCCCGAGCAAACAAACATCAGACACACCGAAGTCGGCATGCCAAAGGCCGATCGTGCGTCGTGGCAGTGGCCGGGAATGCGTGGCCCCTTGCCGCTGTTTCGCCCTCGGTACCTTGCACACGAGCCAAATATGGCAAGGCACGCACATTAGACATTCTCCATCATGACATCGTAGCCACGTCAAGAGGCGCGAGTGAGATCGGGAAGCTACAAATGGCGACAGGCCGTCATACCAGCCTCAACTCGGTTTGACCAGAGGAAGTTGTAAATCCAGACTCCATTGCTATGAGTCGAACAAGCGCTCAGGAAGGGCGAGACGACGGCTCGAGACTCTGAATCTGCCCAACGGGGTCCGGACTGTTGTACGGAGCAACACGAGGGCAGCACAAAGAAGAGGCTGAGTCCAGCACATTGTGCTACAATGATACCGTCAAAAGATTGGTGCAAGCCTAATTACAAGCACTACCTCTCAGGTCTCCTGCACGTTGGGTCGCGACTCGGAGTGCCGAGCTCGAAGGCCCCGGTTACGTGAGGTGGAGACCGTGCGAGTTCAGTGCCCATGCCTATCGATAAGCACTCGATCCACGTGACCCGCCCACGAAATTTTGCCCTCCACCCCACACACCTTGTCGAAAATCCCAGAGTGCTCGACTTTCCGACTTCTCTCCATCACGCCCAACTAACCGACGCAGCAACAACTCCCCTGCGTATCACCATCACAATGGCCAAGGAGGCTCCCGCAAAGACCGGTCTGACCATTGGTCAGAACCGCGGCCACGTACGTTGAAAATCGTCACGAGCACACATCCTCAACGTCGAGCCCGGCTCCGAAAAGCGAAGCGAAGCGAAAGACAAGCCCTTAGTGCGACTACATACATGCATATACAATATACGATGGAAACATGAGCTATATATGATATGGATGGATGGACTGTCACTCTCACCTCTTGGAGGATCTCTGCTTGCGCTTTTGCGGCTCGGCTTCGGCTCGACATCCCCCACAAACGCATGGCAGACGATGGACGCTGACATTTCGGTGCTGGATTACAGAAGACCACCCCTCGCGTGAACAAGCCCCGCGTCTCGCGGACCAAGGGCCACCTGAGCAAGCGCACCGCGTTTGTTCGTGAGGTCGTCAAGGAGGTTGCTGGGTACGTTACTGCTCCAGTCGCTCGATGAAGCCCGGTTGTGCTTGTAAAGTCAGCCTGGCCAACGTCGAGGGATCCAACAAGGGCTTGGGAACATTCTGCTAACTGTTAACCAGCCTCGCCCCCTACGAGCGCCGTGTCATCGAGTTGCTCCGCAACTCCCGTGACAAGCGCGCCCGTAAGCTCGCTAAGAAGCGTGTATGTATATTCAATCCCTCTACCCTACGAAGGCTTTACTGACTCTCTTTAGCTCGGTACCTTCGGCCGTGCCAAGAGAAAGGTCGACGAGCTCCAGCGTGTCATCGCCGAGTCCCGCCGTGCTGGCCACTAAATTACGAAACAAAGCTCTGTTTTCTAGCACGATGATGGATGGCAAAAATTTGGGTTTGGCATGGATTACTGGCGTGGTCATGATTCACCGGCTATGATGCGACCTGCGTAGCAGTACTTGGCTGCTGTCGTAGGGGAAAACAATACCAAGTGTTCAACAATGTCTAAGCTTGCTACGCTCATGATATCCCGCTCTCCATATGTCAAACGCTGCACCCTACACAGGTTCTTAGGCACCCGTCGGTTGTGACCCATTGCTCTTGAAAATTATGAATCGCCCTCACCCCCAACCGCTGTCCTTGAGCCCAGGCCGGCTTACTTCTTACCCAGCTGCATCCATTTGGGCTTTTTGAGGCCTCCGAGCCCCTTCTTATCTTCCTTCTTGGGTTCGGCCACCGCTGCCGGGGCACTTGGCTCCTCATCTGGAACCTGAGGTACATCAGGGATCTTGACAGCCTCCCCTTGTTTAGCGACAGCATCTTGAAGGAATGGCTGCTGCTTCCGTATCTCGGTTGGGACGCTGTCGTCCCACATGAAATTAACCAACGTAGCCCCGCGCAACTTGTAAGCCTTGATGAGACTGTTCTTCTGGTTATCGTCATCCTTGATAACTTGCTTGATACCCGGAGGGATCACCAGTCGGAATGGCTGGTCTCGATGCACCATGACACGCCTGACAGCCTCGTACAAGAAAGCACCTGTTTTCTCTGGCGTCACAGCCCATTCAGTAGTTGTGTTGTCGGGAAAGCGAACCCGGACGAGGATAGATGTAATCGAGGCCATCTTAGCTTCCTCCGCCGCGGCCTTTTCTGCAAGTTCTTTGTCTGACAATAGGCGTTTATTCTTCGAGCTCTCCTGTAGACGGTGCTGATGCTGTTGCGCTTGGGCTATGCTTGGAGCAGTATCTGGCTCGCTGTACGGAGCGAGCGCTGCGCTTGGTGTTGAACTTGTCGGAGCCAGAAAGACGTGAGCCGGCGTGTAGGGGTCGTCTGACACAGGAGGGGCGCCGTTCTCGCGTGCTACTGAAGGCTCCGTAGCCGATTGCGCAGGTTCGCTTGGGACAGGTGCTTGTGGATCTTTTGCTGCTGCTTCTGTATGCTCGGGCTGAGTGTCACTCATAGGGGTATCGCCACCAGCATCAGTTGCAGGGGCTTCGACAGCCCTTTCTTCTTGCGCTGCCGACGACTGAGGCGTATCGTCGTGCTGTTTGTCATCCTCTTGGAAATACGTGCGGATCTCCTCGACAGCCTCGTGGAAGACCTTGTCCGTCTTGCGGTAGCTCAGCCGTATTAAAACTGACCCTGAGTTGTACCCCAGTTGCGACAGCGTCTTCTGGAAGTCAACAAATGTAGACAACTCCCTGTTCATAATATTCAAAACGGGGGTCTCGTAGTAGAGCTGACCGCTTCCAGATGCTCCCTCTGACATCTGCGCAATACCTCTCGCTGTGATGTTGATGTTGCGACCGTTGCTCGCCTTGCCACTCTCGAACTGACGTAGCAGTTGCCATAACGTCAGATCGCTCGGGAATTTGTCTATCAACCGACCGCCGGGAATCTCTTTCGCTTCGGGCTGGGGTAGTTGTAGGGCTACCTGGATAGCAGACGGCGTCTTGGACTTCTGGACCAAGTTCAGCTTCGCACCAGGACTAAGGCCTGAGGTTCGGTAGGTGAGGGACAGATCGACGGCTTTATTGTTGGCACTCCTGTTCCAAAAGTCAGTTACATGTATCCTTCGAGAGTCCGGTAAAACCAACCTGAGAAGGAACTTGTCGCTTGAAACGTTGAGCTTCTTGCAAGCTTCTTGGAGGACGTCCGTGAGGTATGTGCTTGGGGTGACCTTGACGGTCGCCCGCCGCATGTCTGCGGTCAGGACGACCACGTGAGAGGACATTGCGAAGTATAACGCAGTCGCACTGGAGGAGGTGTTTGAGCCAGCTAGTACTTTCTGACTAGGTAATCTTGGAGGCAGAGCTCCGTCGCCCGCGATGTCGTCGATGGTGGGGTCAAGAGGCACCTGAGGCACGGCCGGACAGGCAAGAGTACTGCAAAAGAGGCCGTATGCAAGCAAGTGATCCTTATGGCATGAATGGAAGAACCGTGGACAAATAGCGAAAAAGAGTCCAGGCGTGTGTCTAAATCCAAGTCTTTAGGTAAAGTACGAGTAGTAACTAATCCAGACGATTTGGAGCTTCTCGAACTCTCCACAGGCAACGGCGCGGTGAGGTAAGAGCTCCTGCCCCACGCTTCTATGGGCGGTGGCTTGAGGCGCTGTCGGCCAACCATCTGCACCCAGAGTGGAGCTCCGACTCGGCCGCGCCATGCTGTTTGCCTTGACGTTGGAACCTCGCAACACCGAAGCTACAGGTGCTGGAGCTGCATCACCACTATCGACCAGGCCAACGATCCCCACGACTTCCACCGCGACCGATCTCTGACCATCGACGATACGCCATAGTTCAAACGCAACTGCGTCTTTGGAAGGCTGCACCCCAAGAATCGAACACAGGGTCAAGGAGGAGCTCAGGCACCCCTCCAAACGCCATCATGGTAGACACCCCTCCCACCGCCCTCACCTCGTCACCAGCTAACCGCCTCGCAGTCGTCGCCCTTTTCGATAAGTTCGTACCAATCGATTGCTCCCTCTCCTCTTGAGCCCGGCTAACAATCTCCCCCCAGACGGTGGCGCCTGCGTCGCTATGGTCGGTAAAGACTGCGTCGCCATAGCTTGCGACCTTCGACTCGGCATGCAGGCTCTGACCATCTCCAACAACTTTCCAAAGATCTTCCGCTACGGCGACAACGTCTTCCTCGGCCTGACTGGCTTGGCGACCGACGTCTCGACGGTCAGCGACCTCTTCCGTTACAAGACCAACATGTACCGTCTGCGCGAGGAGCGGGCCATCGCCCCGCGAACCTTCGCCAACCTCGTGAGCAGCAGTCTGTACGAGAAGAGGTTCGGGCCGTACTTCGTCAGTCCCGTGGTGGCGGGCCTCGACCCCACGACGGGAAAGCCCTTCATCTGCGGTTTCGACAGCATCGGGTGTATTGATTTTGCCAAGGACTTTATCGTCAGCGGGACGGCGAGCGAGCAGCTGTTTGGCATGTGCGAGGGTCTCTGGGAGCCGGATCTGGTAAGTCCTGGGTGCCGTGATGTCGGGGTGGCAACGGATTGCTGACTATGGTAGGAACCGGATGCACTCTTCGAAACGATCTCCCAGTCGCTGCTCAACGCCGTCGACCGCGATGCACTGTCCGGTTGGGGAGCGCACGTTTACATTATTCAGAAGGACAAGGTTACCAAGCGATTACTGAAGGGCCGTCAAGACTAGATGGTAATTTTGATACGGATTGCGAAGGTGGTTAGACAGGGTTGCAATTGCATGACTATTGCAACTAGATACTCGCCAATGGCAGAGAAGTCGAGTAATGCAACCATCGACAATTAAGAGGCGAAGCAAGACGTGACGTGTCATCTAATCAAATTCTTCGGTACTCCAGATGGTATCGCTATGCAGCCGAATCGCCGTCGTGTAAGCTATAATACATGTTCTGTCTAAAGGGCGAGAGCCATGGCGGACATCATCTGTTCACATTTTCCGGTCTTGTCTACTAATGTATCGCAACTCGGTCCCCGTCTAGTCTATTGCTCCTTCTTGGCCTTGGGGGCGATGTGGGTGGTCTTCTGCATGAAGAATTGGCGCTCGAAGAACTTGAGCACCTCGTCGAGAAGACTGCGAGGCGTTAGTATGAGCCTGGCGGGAGGAGAGATAGAGCGGAACTTACATGACGGGCGCACTGATGACAACGACTGCCTTCCACTCGGTGGCGTTCATGGGCAGGATGTTAAACAAGCTTTGCAGGACGGGAGTGTAGAGCAGGGCAAAGTGCAAAGCCATTGACAGGGCAATCGCGTACACAAGCATCATGTTTTTCCACAGAGGCAAGCTGAGCAGAGACTCGCTCGAGGACAAGGCGTTCATGGCGTTGAACATCTCAATGACAACCAGGATGGACAGAGAAACGGTTGAGCCGGCCTTGGCCATGTCGTTGGAGAACATCTCGCAGCCAATCTCAGGGAAGTCGGTGGAGCAGTGGTGGAAGCGAGTGAGGTGCTTGAAGGAGATCTGAGGACCTTCGGGGTTGTACATGAACCACCAGGCATAACCAGCAACTGTGGCCAGACCGACGTATGTGCCAATGATGAGGTAGCGCAGGAACAGCCAACCGCCGATGAGGACCTCATCACGCTTGCGGGGCTGACGCTTCATGATGTCGTGGTCCGGAGGGTTGAAGGACAGGGCAGTGGCAGGAAGACCGTCGGTAACCAGGTTGACCCAGAGGAGCTGGACGGGGACGAGCGCCTCGGGCATGCCAAGAGCAGCGGTAAGGAAGATAGACACAACCTCGCCAATGTTGGACGAGATAAGGTAGCGGATGAACTGCTGGGTGTTGTTGTAGATGGAACGACCCTCCTCGATAGCGACCTCAATTGTGGCGAAGTTGCTGTCGGCAAGAACCATATCGGCCGCCAACTTGGACACATCGGTACCAGAGCCCATCGCAACACCAATATCGGCCTTCTTCAGAGCGGGCGCATCATTGACGCCGTCGCCTGTCATGGCAACGACCTCACCGAGGGACTGGAGCAGGTCGACGAGACGGGACTTGTGGCCAGGCTCAACACGGGAGAACAGGGAGGCTCGCTTGGCAGCCTCAAGCTGCTCGCTGGGGCTCAAGTTGTCGAACTCACGCCCGGTGTAGCTCTTGCCAGTAAGATCCTCGTGCTGACCGAACACTCCGATCTGTCGGCAGATGCTCTCAGCAGTGTTGCGGTTATCGCCAGTGATGACAATTACACGAATGCCGGCTTCCTTGCACTGACGAATAGATCCAGGGACTTCCGCACGAGGAGGGTCAAGCATGCCGACGAGCCCAAGGAAAGTCATGTTCTGCTCAAGCTGAGCGTATTGGGCAGTGGTCTCGGCCTTCTTGACAAGGGGGTTTCCAGAGATGTCGTTGACACTGGCCAAGGCGATGACACGCAGACCTCGGTTGCCGTACTCGACAACTTCCTTCATCAACAAATTCATAAGCTTGCCGTCCAAGGGAACCTGCTTGCCGTCGGCGCCAAGGAGCGCCGTGGAGCATCGGTCGATGATGGATTCAGGAGCGCCCTTGACGAGGAGCTTTTGCTGCTCGTTGTTTCCGACAAGAACAGACATGCTCTTGCGGTCACGAGAGAACTCAAAAGTCGAAAGGCGGGGAAGGCTCTTCTCGTAGGTACTGCTGGCGTAGTGGACGCAATCTCCAGGATGGGTGGAACCAGGGGCACAGGGACCGATCTTCTCAACAAGAGTGCGGAGGGCACCCTCAGTTGCCTCGCCAATGTTGGAGAAAACACCGCTCCGCGAGTCGTACGCCAGGCGGGCATCGTTGCACAGCGCAGAGACCTCAGTCATCTGGCGAATCGTAGAGGAGCTCTTGGTTAGGTTCTCAACAGGCTTTCCGTTCAAGCTGATGGTTCCCTTGGGTGCGAAAGTTGTGCCCTCAACGTCGAGTTCCACGAGACCGCTGCCCTTCTCGTTGAGATGAACCATCTTGTTGACACTCATCTGGTTGGTGGTAAGGGTGCCAGTCTTGTCGGAGCAAATCACGCTGCAGCTTCCGAGGGTCTCGACAGAGGGCAAGCTGCGAACAACAGCGTTCTTGGCCGCCATCTTGCGGGTGCCGAGAGCAAGACAAGTGGTGATGACAACTGCCAGACCCTCGGGGATAGCGGCCACACCCAGGGAAACAGCGATCTTGAGGTAGTAGATGGCGCCCTTAGCCCACGAGCCGTGGCTCGGGTCGTTGAAGTTGGGAATGTTGATGAGCCAGACGAGGATACAAATGACAGTAATGACCTTGGCAAGCTTGTCACCGAAGTCGTTGAGCTTCTGCTTCAGAGGGGTCGGTTCGGAGATCTGGGCTGTGATGCTCTCGTGGATGTCACCAATGGCCGTGTTGGAACCGGTCAGAACAACGACAGCCTTGGCCTTTCCCGTAACGACGGTAGTACCAGAGAAGAGCATGTTGACCTGGTCCTGGAGGACGGCCTTGTCATCCTTGACCACGGCAGCATCATCCTTGCGGACGCTCTCACTTTCACCGGTAAGAACAGCCTGATCCACCGCAAAGCTGTTGCTCTCGATAGATATTAAGCGGCAATCGGCGGGGACACGATCACCAACGGCAACGGATACAATATCTCCTGGGACAATATCATCGGCCTTGACGCGGGACACATGGCCGCCGTTCCGGACGACGTTGGCTTCGTTGGCGGAGTATTCTTGGAGGGCGGCGATGGCCTTCTCGGCACTGCTCTCTTGGGAGACACCAACAACGGCATTGAGAATGAGAATCGTAAGGATCTAGTATCGTGTTAGACGATGCGCGGACGGGCCTTGTCTCGGTGGGGCAGCCGAGTCAGTGGGCACTGGGCTTACGTACCACTGCTGGGTCGACGAAGGCACTCCAGCCGCCCTCTTCCTCGAAAAGGGCGAGCACGAAGGAAACGACAGCGGAACCGAGGAGGATAATGACGAGCTGATCCTTGAACTGCTCGAGGATGAGCTCCCAGACCGGGGTGGGCGGCTCTTCGGGGATGGCTGCGCAACGAGTTAGCGACGGATGGTAGAGAGAAGAGGGGCACCGGGAGACGAACAATTGCTGCCATGCTTCTTCCTTGCCTCGACGACCTGTGTGGCCGTCAAGCCGGCGCCTGCGTCAACATTGAAGTTGGCGAGGACCTGCTTGATAGGGTGGGCAAAGGCGGCCTCCATGGCGGGCGAACAGGACACGGATGCGCTTCGAAGCGATCCGATGCGACGCGCTGGACTCGGAGTTACGACGAAAACGAATCCTTGGAGCGAGTTGCGCTCAGTCGATCGGTCGGTCGTCAGTCGATGTCACCGCAATACGTAGGTGTTATGTCGCAGGTGTATCGGAAGTTGGGGGGAAAGAAAGTCTAGAGGTGAGGTTGGAGGGCCGCTCAGCGGGTAGACATGGCGAGGCGAGACGTTGGAGATTTGTCAGGGCGGAATGCGATTCCCCACGTGGAGAAGCCAAGAGAAGAAAAGAATGCCGTGAAGCCAGGCTGACGACAAGGGACTGGAGGGTCTCGACTCGTTCCGAGCTGCTCTATGGAGTCACTGTAGGTACTACGGAGCACTACTGCGTACAACACTCATCAACCCTGGATGCTGGCGGACAAATGTTCCAGTTTCCAGCAGAAAGTTCAACGTGTTCTTTGCAGCAGACCGAATCCAACCACTCGGCGTTCGGGGATCCAGATCTTTTCTGCGCGCCGCCTTGCGACCGGGACCTGAGCCTTGCCCTTCCGAGCCTAGCGCGGGGCGACCCATCACGGAGGCGACAAAAAGTCAACCAGAGGGCTTCCAGGCCGATGCGAGTCGGTGTCCGACCTGTTTTAATCCGGTTCACGCGGACATCCAATGAGGGGTACCCCTGAGCGCACTTTTGCCCTGTTTGGACAACCATGACGGGTCGTCGCTCCTTCTCCAGCAGCCTCCCAGCCTCTCCCGCCCAAATAAAAGCACGAGCAGTCCCACATGAACACGCGTATCGTACTTCGTAGGTACTGTGATCCAGTCCCCGGACATCACCGCTCGGCAGCGACACTTCCGCTGCTGGAGCTCATGACGTGCAGCTCGACATCTCGAAGGGCCTCAATTGGTCTGCGTCGGGTCGGAATCCCACCGGCTTCGTAAGAATGGAGACCCTGACGTGTCCCGGCTGGACAAGAAGAAGCGCCCTCCTCGGGACATCTGCCTGCCTGCCTTGGGCGATATCTTGGCTTCAGGACAAGGAGCAGCATCAGAGCACACCAGTACGTCTTAGGGTTCAGTTGTCGGGCTTGCTTGCTGTTTGCCGGCCTTGGAAGCTCAGGCTGGGCAGCGACCTCACATCGGATTGCCACAATGGCTGGCACAGCGATGTCCATATCTACTCAGCCCAAGCTCTGGTCCGGCCATTCCGGGCGACTTCGGCCGCGTGACCATCATTGAGACGATGCAGCCACTGCGTGGAAGGTTATGCACAGTGAAGTGACCGTGACGATAATCGGGCAGTCTCCCAAGGTCTCGCATGCAAGCCACAACGCGGGCTGACCTGCTAGGACCCGGCCCTGTTGCCTGGGTCGCTTGAGTAGAGTAATCAGAGGGACTTCCAAGTTCAGTCAAGTGACAGCACGGGGAAGAGGCGGTTCAATCCGAGCGCATCCCAAGCGGGTTCTCGTTGATGACAATGACTAGCTCGTAGTGGTCGTTGTTAACGTCGTTTACCACATCCGATCCTGGATCCGCTGCTAGTGCGAACCTTCACAAGAGCACAAGAGCACAAGCAACGCCGGGTCGAGTCTTCCAGGAAAGGGGACATTTGCTTAAGCCGTACCTTGTAATCACCAGTGGTTTCGTCGATCTCTCGGGGTTGTGCTATGCGCCACACATTGTGCGACTGTTGACTCCCGGCCTCGATGGCCACGGGAACAGCGGTAAGAGATGCTCGAAACCGGGCACGCTCAGTCCGAGGACCACCGCCTGGTGCGAAGTCAAGTCGGTTCATGGCCATCCGTGGAACGGATCGCTCTCACGTCGGTTCTTTCAAGAAGGCCAGTCCCCGCGACAGTTGGAAGAGCGTCCATGGTTCTCGCAACCGTCCTCGACTTACATGTAGATACTACCTTACTATACCCTAATGGTCCTCGGCACTTCATCACTACGAGAGTCTAGTTGTCTCTCTTAGTAGTACTGATACTACTCCTGTTACTAAATAGGTATCTACCTTACGTATAGCCCGAGCCTGAGCCTGAGCCTGAGGAACTGGCAGTGGGGCACCCTTCCTTCTATCTACTCTATCTTTGCGATAGGAGAGAGCGACGGAAGCTCCTGGCCTTTTCACGGCATCTCAACATTGCAGAAGGGACTGCGGGGGAAACCAGCACCACAAAACTAAGTCTCTCTCCATCCGATCTGATCATTGCCGCTACAATTGGAGTGGTTGGAACCTTGATCCTCCAGCACCTGCACAAGGACATCATGTGCTGCTGAGATACAGTTGACCTCCTTTTTTTGGGCACTTCTTGGTTTCTTGGGACGAACGTGGCATTGGATTTCCCTTCTTGGAACTCTTGTTTTGTTCGTTGCAATTCATCTCCTTCAGAATGGCTCTTGTCGAAGCAGCATCGCTCGCCCACTCCCACACTAGTCTTATCCACGCCTCTCGAGATCCCAGCTGGATCGCTCGCCCCAGTTGTCCGCGGCCGACCCATACCGGCGCCGAGCCAACAGATGAACACGAAAACGAATCCGTGGGTCGTTTCGACCTTGCTGCCGAACTTGACGCCATTCGCATCGACGGCATTGGGGCTCTGAGTACACTGGATAGCTTTGGCACCCTAGGGATACTCAAGGCTTCGAAAACTCCCGACCTTCGAGACTCCGTATCTTCAGAAGCCCCAGAAGAGGTGCCAGGCATCTCGCCGGTACCGGATCTTCTTGGCCATAACATCTCCCCAGATACGAAGCGACCTTTCAAAAGATGGATGAAGTCTCTCCACCGGCGAGCAGGTTTGCGACCATCTGTTCTAAGACGTCGCCAGCTGCCGTCGCATCTTTTTGAGCCGAGCGACCTCAATTATGCTGCTCTCACCCACCGACAGCATCGCCCATCGACTTCTGAATCATCTTACGGATTCGTCGCGGCGGTTCGGAGTGCTAGTGTCAGTCTCGCCAGCGTCAGTAGTATGGCTAGATCCAGGCGGAACAGCGCTCGGTCTCGCACCTCCCGGACAGACCGCAGTAGTAGGGCTTCCATGTCTGCTACAAGGATGTCCGAGGATAGTGCTTGCCTGGACCGTCCAAACAAGATCGACCTAGCGGCTGCCGAACGTGCCATTCAGCGCCGCCGTATCTTGGAAGAAATCATTAGCACCGAAGAAGGCTATATTGGAGATATTCGATTTCTAATCAATGTAGGCATGCCAATAATGCACATGGAAGCTAGCTGACTGACAGCCATCAGGTCTACGTGACCATCCTCGCGTCTCTGCCAAGTCAGGCCATAGGACTGCGATCCTCAATCAACCGAAATCTGACCGAGATCGTTGAACTTCATGAGGAGATTCTTAGCGAGCTTCATCGTGTCGTGTCTGATTCCGAATACACACAAGGCGATTCGCAACCACTCATAGTGCCTTCAAGCAGCCATCTACACGCCAAGATTCACAGCCATCGCCGCTGGAGAAGCCTCGATGCCGTGCCCGAGAACGAAGAACGTTCCATCGCATTCGAGCAGCCGCGCGGTCTGCTAGCTGATCCGCAAACTGCTGCAGACGTTGCGCGTATATTTAGCAAACGGGTGCGTGGCCCTGGATCCCTGAACCCAACTGTTGATTGCAATAGCTCACATCGTCCAGATGAACAAGTTCTTCATATATAAGGAATATGGAGCAAAATATGATTTGATGACATCAGACATTGCGTCGGCTCACGCCAGCATTCCCAAATGGGAGTCATATCAAAGGGGCCTCGAGGCACTGGCCTGTACGATTGGGTCCTCACACATGGGTGACGACGAGCTCAAGAAGTCTTTGACCTTGCCCGATCTTCTAATGAAGGTATGTTGCCTTGAACAAATCTACTTACTTTTGCGCTGATTAGACAAGCCTATCCAAAGGATCTGCAGGTATCCGCTGCTTTTTTCCGAACTCCTCAAGCATACCACAGTCGTAGACTGTCCTTATTCTCACATGGAGGTGGAAAGCACCCTGGCGAGGCTGCGAGAAGCTACTGCAGAGATCAATCGGGCGACAGACGACCCTCAGGTCAGGGCTACACTGGAGAAGACATGGCTCCTGCAAGATCGACTTGTTTTTCCACAGAGAGTGCGTTGTTTAGAGCTCACATTTGTACCGCCGACTAACAGCCGCAGAAACTGGATGCCGTCACAAGAAATCAGATTCGTGCATTCGGACGCATCCAACTATGCGGAGCTATATACACCTACTGGCAAACCAAATCAGGGGTAGAGGGCCAGTACATGGTTGCGTTGCTGTATCAGAACATTCTTTGCCTTGCTTCGGCCGGCAGAGTTGAGCCGATCTACACTATTATGGTTTGCATCAACCTTGATAGAGCCAAGATTGAAGAGGTCGAAAACGGTCGTGGTCAGTTCCTCTAATGCTTTTCCTCTCAAGGACCTTTCGCTAACACGGCAAGGGTTGCAATGCCACACAGCACCCTTTTCTTGGAAGATCATATTCGAATGCGACTACGAGCTGTACGAAATCATCCTGACGGCATGTTCCTCAACAGAAGCCGACGAATGGTGTGCTCGCCTCAAGCGCAAAACAAGGGACGGGGTAGAGTCTTCAGAATCCAGTCTGTTCAGCTCCCAGGACCTAAACATGAAGAGCCTCGGCACCATCTACGGGAAGAAAGGAACCATAGCCAGGCGCGTGTCCATTCATCGAGCGATCACCGTCACGCCAAAAACACCGATGTGCCAAGTCGTTGTGAAGAATACCAGTGCGGTTAGAGACCGCCTGGGCAACTCCTCCTCGACGCTGGCAATCAACCGGTCCCAATCACTGTTGACGACCAACACGCGCATACCTGTGCTGGCGCCTGCTCGGGCGGAGCGGGCTCGCCTGGAGCTTTTATTGTCTGATGTGTGGAGTCGCGAGATCCTGCCCTTTCCGGGGATCACGAACCGGCCGAGGAACGAGCACCTTGTTCGCGCATCGTCGGTGATGCGAAAAATCAGTATAGCAAGCCTGACAGGGCCCTTCCACAAGAGAACAGGCAGCGTGAGTCGCCGAGGCGCCATGCCTTGCGAGGACGAGCTGGCGGAGTCTGCCCAGATAGCGGTGCCACGTCACGGAGAGGATTGCATCACCTCGAAGGAGCCTTTGCCTCGAGCACCAGGGACGGTCGATGCTGATGTTGATGCAACAATCAAAGCCAAACGCCCAAGGGTGCAAGGAGCCGTGACATCTCCGGCTGAGCTTCCTACCAAGTCCCGACAGAGCCAGGCAGACACAATACGCCTGGTCAAGCCTGAGGCCGACCTGGAGAAGCTCCACCCTAAGACGATGCGGGCGCTGCGCAAAACATCGACAAACAGCATCTGTTTAGTGCCGTCAAGCGTGTCGGTCAAAGCGCCGCCATCCCCAATAGAGAAGGAAAACATGTACAAGAGCGTGGATGTCAAACCGACCAGTCGCTGGCAGAAGGTCGGCAGGTCCAAGGGTGTAGATAAGGCGAATGGGTTCCGGAACTTCTTCCGCTAAGTATACTGTTTGTTTAGTATTGACAAGGAGACACGGTTGGGAAAATGCATCGTCATATGCCCAGTCGTAAGGAATGAGCTCGGTGTAGGATATGTCCAGAAGGGTTTGGCAAGCAACCCAGGAGGGCCATGATACTGTCACGAAAAGCAGTCGGTGCCTAAGTACTACGCGTAGCAATCCAAGAGTATGGCCATCTTCAACTCCCAAGACAGCCACTGCATCGGGACATGTGAGTCGAAGTGACGCATTGGCCTTGGGCTCCATACTAACATGGTGATGCCCAAAAAGGATAGGGCGGGACGGGGCACCTGGTCCGGCGATGACGATGGAGGGGCGGCAGCACCCATAACCCTACGCCTCAGCCTCACGACAACGACAACGGGCGATCAGGGATGCAGGAACCGAATGCTGCGACAAGCTAATTTAGTAGTGTAGGCATGAGTTAATTGAGCCGCCGTCATCAGGTTTGCCAGCTGCCAACAGGGAGCATCCAGCGGTGGATTGTGGAGAAGAGCCAATGTCAACAGCGAATGCCAATGGTGTCTGATCGCCAACTATGACGTATGACGTAAGTGCACGCGTGCTTGCGCTGCCAGTGCTTGGAAGCTCCCCCGCCGTGCCCCTCAGCCCCTCAGCTCCAAGCTTGCTGGAGCTTTCCATATAATAGCCCTTCGCTCCCGTTCCTTCAGTCTTCCTTCTCCTCTCCTCATCATTCCAACATCTTGACCCGACGACGAGGACCTACGACGACTCTCACGACCCTGAAACACCCTTTATACTCCCCCCCCACGGAACCAGAACATAAGAAAACACCCAGTCACACGACACCACAAGCCAACATGACACGCGGCGAGGGATCCCAGTGCAAGCTCCACTACAAGGGCGCCAACGACGACTTCATTGTCTTCGTCGACGACGAGGCTGCCTACAAGAACTGGCTGCAGGACAAGAGCGTGCCGCTTGCGCAATTCGTCTCGACGTTCCGCGTCTTCGTCACCCACAAGTAAGTCTTCCGCCTACCTCAGCCTGGCTCCTGTGGCTTTGCCTATGATTTGGTGGGAACAAGAATCATGGCTGACAGCGAGTGACAGGCAAGGAAAGCAGGGTCACCTGGACGCTGCTTCCAAGGCTATCCTCTCCTCCGAGTTCGACACCGAGGATGAGGATGAGGTCATCAAGAAGATCCTGACCGAGGGCACCGCGCAGACCGTCGAGGTAAGCTTCTCCTTCCCTTCACTCCCACCAATCGCCCTGGAAGCGACTGGCTAACGCAGCAATCAGATGGGCGGACGCCAGGGCGCCACCAACGAATCCATGTCTTCCATGAGGGTCAAATAAGCTCTCGCGACTGGGATCGACGGCTGCCAGACCGGCAAGGCGTGCTCGCAACAGACGAGATGCCCTGTACCACCTCCTTTTTCTTCCCTTTCGAGGGACAGCATGCATTCACGATGACGACTGGACTGGCGATGAGGCCACGAAATGCACCTACGTCATACGGGCGGGGGAACGGGTAGTTAGGTGGTGGACGTGATAGTCTTGCCAGCCTGGAACTAGATGCTCTCTCAAACTGAGCAGAATTGACCTGCGTCCACAAATGCTTTCAAGCTCAAGGATTGCTATTCCGTGCTGCCATGATCGCAATGTTCCTAGTGGTGGGGGTTGGAAGCCCTCGAGGTGACGTCAACGTAAAAAAATGGCGATACCTGACTTCAGTCGACGTGACTCTCTAGCTTTCTAGCTGCCCCACACCTGATCAGAACCGCGATTGCTTCAGCGAAGCGCACGACTTAGGCTTGCCAATTGTCAAACCGCGAGGCTTGCGCAGCATTGTTCAGCATTGGGTCGGCCGTGGTCACTCACTGGGCTTCACACCAAGGGGGTGGAGGGCACAGCCACCTGCTTGCTTACCTGGCATAGCACAACATAGCATAACGGACCCCTATCTCCATTAACTTCCAAGAACAGATGTTGGGCGGTCGTCTCTAGCCGCTTGCACCTTCGAATCGTTGGTTGGGGTCCGTATTGTTCCCGGCCTTGCCCAGCCCTCTCCGTCTCAGGCCTACGTCTCAACCCCTGTAAGCGCCGGCCCCGGAACGACCCCCTGCGCCAGCCCCGACCGCCTGGTCGTCTCACCTGATGGGCTACTTGTCTCACATAGTAAACTTCGGCTCAATCAGAGGTCTTATAACATGTCTTTTTGTTTATATCTATCCTGAAGGTATTACCTTTCAGTCCCCGTGCTGCGCCCCCGTGTAGGGACAGATGCGCAGGCCTGCTGTGAATACTGGAGCGTGCTCCGAATGAATCGTCGAGTCCTCCCAGCCCCCCTATCCCAGGGGTTGACATGCCGTGGTGCCGCGATGCTATGATGCGATGTGTGTGTGTGTGTGTGTGTGTGTGGCCGAGTAATCATCTTGAACGCCAGTGCTGAATGCTACATATGACAAGAAAAGGGGGTACAGTTGAGCTGGGGTGCCGTGGCGAGCAGAGTGTCTCATGCTCGGACGCCGGATCCTCCACGGCCGCGCTGTGGCAACGTCCATGGGCTGGCACAAATTATCTAGTCATTGTCAGTGCCTTGGTTATAAGAGATGGGCTGGGTTTGGGGGCTCACCTCGCCTTCGCTGTAAGCGACGAAATACACCACCATCCCAATCATGTAGTAGATGGCCGGGTTGGTGCTCTGGTACATGAGGATCGCAGCGAGAGCAACCAGTGGCAGGATGGCGAGACGGATCTCCAGCGAGCGGTGGATGGTCGACCCGGCGAGGAACCCCAGCGGCCACTCGAGCGCGAACATGCCGATGCCAAACACCAGATTTATGATCTGCAGGACCGGTATGGGCTTCACGGCCCCGTCGAGCGTCTTGGTGAGGAAATCCCAAAAGATCTTCGGCCAGAAGAAGCCTTCGATGGCAGCAGCAATCTGGTCTGAGTCCAAGTTAGCATAGTGCCTGAGAAAAGGGCGAGACCCAACTTACAAGCTGCCGCTGTCAAGATGATGAGCCGAGCCCAATGGTTCTTGATGAGTTTGCCCATGATGAAGAGTCACGAGTGTGTCCTGTTTCCCGCTCTTCCTATCCTCTTCTTTTGAGATGTGGTCGAATTTCTGACGATCCTCGCGGACGTATAACCCTTTTTCTCCTTGCCGAGAATGTCTATAACCACCCAAAGCAATGAACCCAGTTTGAAAAGAAAACAGAGAGAGCTACCGTCAAGGCAAGCTTCGGTCCGTCCGGCGTATTAAGCAAGGGAGAGGGGACGCTCTGTCAAAGAGTCGTCGAGGTAAAGAGGAGGGTACCAGACCCTTTGGTGGAAGCAACAAAATATTAGGCAGAACGGAAATGCGAAGAACGGTGGTGTATGGCGAAGCAGCAAAGGCGATGCCTATAAGCTCTCGCCAGGGCGACTTGGCCTGATGCCCGCCCGGCAGGGCTGACACGGGGGTCGTGGTCTGAAGTGTGTCAAGTATCTGCCGGAGACGGCCTCTGCCGACCTGGTGAAGCTTTGACTGTCTGGGTTTAAAGTGGCGACGCAATGGGTTCTTGCGTAATTTGGATGTCGTATCCGTGAATGCATCTATGCGTTCATCGATCTGTTGTTGACGTCCCTTTCCTCGTGATGTCTGCGCCTGCTGCCCTATGCAGATGAATCCCGGATACCCCAGCGTTCTTTGCGGTGTCTTAAGCAGTTCGGCGGCAATTTGGGTTGAGTGATTGTCGAACGGAACGTGCACTTGACGCTGGTCACGGATTTGCCGTATATCGAGTTTCAGTTGGTCGTGGGTGGCGTCTTGGATGGTGAGTTCGTGTGAGAGATGTGAGGCAGCGGAAACGGAGAGTCAGAAGAACAAAAAAGGCCCCGGGCAAGGCGGCGTCACAGTAGTTTTAGATGCACATGATGCTGCAAGTGCGGAAGCGCCCTCGGCGCATCGACCTCTTCCATGGAACGAGTGAGGAGAAGCCATGCGAGGCGGGCTCGGCGGGCCAGGCCCAGGGCCCAGGGCCGCGACCCGCAATCTCTACTCGGTGGCTCGCATGTCCCCAATGGAACCCAGCAGCTAGCACTGCAGAGATGCCATGCTCGTCACACGGCCCATGCGAACATCTTTTGCTGGGGAGCGCAGAGACCGCGTTGCGAGGACGGGATGTGATGAGGGAGGACGAGGCCACTGCCGCAGGTGATTGGAGGTTGCTCGGCGGTTAGAGCTCCCTGATCGGCCCAATCACGAGCCCTGGCGCCTGCAGCTGGTGCGTGCGTCTGGCCGTGGATACCAGCGCCCAGGAGGTACCACCACATTGCGCCCAATTGCCGCGGGCAGCCAAGTACCTGCCGACCGAGCCTCCACCCCTCCATCTCCAAGTCCACCAATGGTCTGGGGTCTCTCCCACAACGACCGACGAGATGCATCTGCATCCCAGCCTCTCGCGACCTCTCTTGTCTTTCCCGGGGCGGTGATTCTATTCGCATGCCGCCGGAGCTGGGCAGGCCATTGTCGAGGCCAAACCGACCGTGGCCAAGCCTCGAGACGCTATTTTCGCTTGCCAATATTCTTGGTCATGCGTCGCCACCGTTAACTCGTTGGTCGTCACAGATAGTCCGCCGCCACAGCGCCTAGGGACTGTCCGAGGCCGGATTTGTACGGTGATGGTACTCCTACGGCAACATCTTGAAGACGATTTCGCGCCAATGTTCACACATGTCCCCTTTCCATGGCACCCGATCTCGACACGACCCTCAAACCTCCTCGGCGTTGGTGATGAAGCAGTTGCTGTTTGGGGTTCCGACTCTGAGGTTTGGCAAGGAGGGGGGCACCATTGACCCCCTGTTCCCGTCTCCCGCTCGCACATCGCATCCCGGGCGCGGCAGAGAGCGGTGTGCTGCATCTGCACCACCATCTCTGTGCTAAATTTGACCTCCCACTCCACTGCTCCTCTTGTGGTCCACAGATATAAAGCTTGGCGCTACTCTTGAATCGATTGCGCTTCCAACGCCTGACATCAGGAACATCCAGAGCTCTGAGAATAGCTGTCTCGAGAGGCATTGTGTATCCTAGATTTAACGAGACCCGGATCGAAATTCCTTGACATCGGCCATTCACTGTGTACTAGAAGTACATATTGAGTTTGAGGTAATTGCAAAGGGCACCACTAAGTCTGAACCTCGAGCCCGGGGCAAGATAGCCAAACGGCTGCCTCTCGTTCTCCTTGACCACATAAGCATATTGTGTTCGGCGCCTATCGGAGCAGAGCTACCATCAAGATGGCCTCGGTTCCGACTCTCGACCGAAGAGATCACTTGGCGCTTCATGAAGCAACTGAGTGGTTTCACCGTCGTCCTCTGTTGGCTCAAACAATTTAGCCCATCTCGAATCTTGCCTCGTCGGCCCACCAGCCCGTTCTTTGGAATTCGCTGCAACGTGCTCGGAGATCGGATGGGATGCTGGGGCCACCTGTGGGTTGTAGGTGTTGGTTGTTGCTTCTGAAGTGATCGACTTGTCACAGTTCCAGCATGTGATGCATAAACTTTATTTTACCGACAGACTGTACGTTGGTCGTAACGTGCAGAAAGACTGCGGGCCGTCTTCGTTGTAGTGGAGCAAGGCGGCTTGGACCAAGCATCTAAATAATACGTTGGGCCTCGTCAGATCCGGAGAACAATCCAGTATCCCGTCTTCACCGAGAGCCTGAGGTGCGGGTCTATACCTGAGAATCAGGTCTGAAGTGCTATCAATCGCTCGCAGGCCTCGGCCCCTCCTTCAGAAATGACAAAAACCTCGACGCGTCAACGCTGCCCAGCAAGTCATGGATGATTTCCTGAGCCTCCTGGCTGTAGGCGTCCCTGACCACCTGTTTGAAGCTGGAAGATGAGTCCAAGATCATGTTGCTCTGCCTCTCTGACAAAGTCTGTCCGTGGACGCAATGACATAGTAGCTCGCGCTGAGTAGCGGTGCCAGAACCAGAAGCCGCGAGCCTCTCGGTCTCCTGCTCACGGAGCTTGTCGAGGCAGGAAACGATATCTGAGACTGAAGTGATTGGGATGATTGGCATCTCGAGGCCATGACTGAGCGACCTAAGTCAACTTAGCATACAACTGTTCAGAGCTCAGGAAGCATGAAACGAACTTCATTTGCAACCTGGCGAATGCTGCCATGGCAGCGTCTCCCGCGAGCAGGAGCACGATGGCAACGTGAGACGCCCCGTTCAGGACGCTGAGTCTCTCCATACGTTCCAAGGTCTCGTCATGCCATACATCTCCAGTACAAAGCAGGAGTAGACGGAAGACAGCGCGCATCCCACCTTGACCAGATACCGCGAAGGCAGCATCGTGCGTGTTGAGTTCTTTCTCTACAAAACGAAGCATTAGAAAATGGTCAGAAGTAACGTGCTGCCCACGAACCTGTCCACTGAGCGCGCAGAAGAGCGGTTGACGCGGGAGCCCATTCCTTCCTCTTCCTGAGTGACGAGCAGAACATAATAGCCCAAATTGGTCCCTCCCGCTGTTGCAATTGTTGTTGGAGAAATACAAGAAGCGGAAGAAATTCTGGGAGATCATGAAGTGGGCTCAGTTGTGATTTCTATCTCTTCAAGTTTCCGTTGATGCTGTAGGCTCAGTGCGAGACTGGCAACAACAAGCTTCGCCTCCAGGCTCGCACCTTCCGTCCGAAATAGTCCAATCGACCGCATGATGCCTTGAAGCCTTCTCAAGCTATCTGCCTAGATAGATGCTCGGTGTGCCTGAGAAGGCCGCGCCGACTGCATGATATTTCAACGCGGCTTACGTTGAATCGCGATTCCCAGCGTCGTGTGAGTGGAGTTGAGCGAAATGCCGCATGAGTCGACACGCTATGAATTGAGGCCACCATCCTCGTAATTGGTTGTTCATGAGGCTTGTAGTGTTGGTAGTAATGGTTCTTTCGTCTTGGGGTTCTTCAGCGTCCGCAGGGCCTCTTCTAGGTCGTTGAACCGCTGGATCTGCTTTTTCTCGGCTTCCATCAGCTCCTCTTCCCTTTTCCTCAGCTCTTCGACCTTGACGTTGAGCTCATCTATCCGCTCCTTGTTGACGTCGGGCTTCTTCAAAGCTTTCCAGTATTCGTATATGATTATACCACTGGCCACTCCCAGAATGAAGGCATCGCCAATCACATCGGCGAACAGATCCACCGCCTTCGCCTCTGGCAAGGGTCTGAATTTCCGCTTCCAAACGTTTTGGAACATGAAAGGCCTCTTCTTGGTCGAGTCCGTCTGTCCTCTCCGCTTTTCAGCTTCCTCCTTCTTGTGTTGTTCTTCGGTCTTGACAGTTGGCGCTTCTGCCTTTTCTTTGGCCCTTCGTTCAGCATCCACGTCCCTTAAGAGTGCAACTGACAGCCGCATGTTCATCTGGTGTATCGACTGGCCGTAGCGGGCGGCGAATGCGCGGAAGCTGGGGTGGTCATGGGCTTGCGCCTTGATGCGGTTCTGAGGCAGAATCAGTAATGAGATAAATTTGGGGGCGCGACGAATCACTGACTGCACCATACTTGGAGACATGCCGCACGAAAAGAGACGCAAGCTTGAAGAGCGGGAGCGGCACCATGGTCGATTCGCGTGTTGCCTCGTTGCCTGGGATGGTCTGCAAGTTTGCATCGAATTTCGGTCGTCAAGTTCAGGTATAAAGACCGTTGAGAATTGAGGTTTTTATCGGGAGCGCCGCATGTCAGAAGTCGGTCATCGAGAAAGCCATAGGATTGAAGAGTCAGACGTCAGATGCCGTCAATCCCGAAGCTGTCCGCGATGTTCCTGAAAGTGACGACGGTGGGTCCGGCAGGGGTTGCTGATGTGGGGACTGGCGAGGCAGAGATACGGAGTACAACGCGGTCGTACCTTTTGTGGAGGTCGTGCAGCGGTTGCCAGGCGCAACGGCCCCCCAAAATCAACAACACAAACCAACCGAAATTGGGAAACCAGCATCAACCTTCACCGACAAACCTCCTTCACGGCCAACCTGCAGTTCCACGAGCCCACATCGTCGACTCGGTTCTTCTCGACTTTGCACGCTACGCATCCGAAAAGAGCATTGCTTATATACTGTTCATGTATGCCTGAGATTCCTCGAACACAACGTCTGGCTTCCCTCTCGCCAGCACCCGACGCCTCGGTTCGACGAACTTCGATAGGTGTCAACGGCCGCCATGTCCCACCGACTAGCAGTGAGGCGCGACGCAGAGGCCGACGCTCTATCACCGCGTGATGCTAATGCCCAGCGTCTGCCGAAGGCTGCTGAGCTCAAGACCAAAGCCGCTATGACCAAGCCGAAGAACAAAGACCACCCTCCTCCACCACCGGCGGCCATCCCTGAGCCCCCAAGCGCAGACCGTCCTGATGGCGCAATTTATACCGTTGGAAAGATGTTGGGGAAGGGTGGATTCGCCATATGTCACGAAGGTACATTGCAGCCAAGCAAAAAGCGCTTTGCGCTCAAGATCGTGAAGAGCGTCATGCCGCCAAAAATGGAATCAAAGGTAGAGTGACACCTCCTTCTCAGAGGGCTGCAGCTGACACAAATTTCTAGTTCCAGACGGAGCTTCAGATCCATTCGAAAATGCGCCACAAGAATATCGTTCAATTCCTCCGCGCCTTCTCCTATGACAATTGCACATACCTCGTTCTCGAGCTGTGTCTCAATGGGTCGTTGATGGACATGGTCAAGCGTCGTAAGGGCTTGACAGAGTCGGAGGTGCGCTTCTATGCCGTTCAGATTGCGGGAGCCGTCAAGTACATGCATGGCAAAGGGGTGATTCACCGCGACCTCAAAATGGGCAATATCTTCCTAGATTCCCAGATGAACGCCAAGATTGGCGATTTTGGATTGGCAGCATTGCTGGTCACTGGCAGAGACATGCAGACAATTCGGCGGACAACTCTGTGCGGAACACCCAACTATATTGCCCCAGAGATTCTGGAAAAGGGGAAGACAGGCCACGACCAAAGCGTTGACTTGTGGAGCTTAGGTGTGATAGTGTGAGTGCCTCGCGATTCACGCGCGAAATGTGCCGACTAACTATTCCAGGTTCGCCATGCTCACATCGAAACCACCGTTCCAATCTACGACTACCGATGAGATTTACCGGAGAGCCCGGGAGAGAGACTACGAATGGCCGAGCATCGATGACAGCTCGAGAGTCATTTCGCCTCAGATCAAGGATCTCGTGGCCACTATGCTGCAAGAAGCCGACAATCGCCCAGCGCCAGATATCGTCATTCAACATCCTTTCTTCACCTCAGGCTACATGCCTTCGGAGGCTGAGATGAGCTCGAGGCTAAGGGAGCTGCCGCCAGACCGTCAGGAATTCTATTCCACTCGCATGGACAGCGCAACCCAGGAGCGTTCGAACCAGAACTTTCTGACAATGTGCCGAGAATGCTGTGTGGGACCCTGGGACCAGAAGCAACTTGTTCACACACAGGTTTGGAAGGAGATGGCAGCAGAAGAAAAGGCTGGACTGACGCCTGCGATACCTTTGGCCGAAGGCATTGTTTATAGGCCTTTTGACGAGTGGTTGCAGGAGCAGAGCGACACCAAAGCGAGACTGCAGGCTGCTGCTTCTGGCTTCAGCGTAGAACCAAGACACCCTACGGCCATGTTGAAACAGCCACCTCAAAGCTTTGCTGCCCAACAACGAGCGCAGAGCCGACCTTCGACCGTCTCAGGCCCTCCAAAGCCCAGAAATCAGGCTTCATCCACTGAACCTCCGCTATCAGCATCACAGAGCACGCGTGTGCGGCCACGAAAGGCGCTTCCGACCAGGGAGACCGCCATCAAGGACTTGCCTGTTATGCCGAAGAAGGCTCTGGAGAAGCAGGCTGAACCATCGATACCAAAGTCAGAGTCAGCTGGAAGGGTAGCTCAGAAGGTCTCGGCTGTCACTGCCGCCACATCGAGCTCCTCGACCTTGCACAAGCGCCAGAATTCGAAGACCATCAGCACAACATCTTTGTTCAGCTCCGAGGAAAGACAGACCACGATCGGCGACACGCATCCTGATACGATCTTGGAGCGTTTACGGAGACTCCAGGTCGAGCTTGAAAGGGCACTGAACTCGCGCACAATGGCCGTCGTTTCTGCGAAAACCACGACTCCGCCGCATCCTCACGTTGTGGTCAAGTGGGTTGACTACACTAACAAGTTCGGGCTTGGATATGTGTTGAACGATGGAAGTGTCGGATGTATTCTGCGAGACATCCCGACCACGGATGGCAGTAAGACTGCCATGCTGCCACCGGCAGGTATCTTCATCCGTGGCGCTGAGCGGCACATCAATCGTCGAGACGACAAGACCTACGCCGAGCGCGCCCAGCCTATCCCCATGACGGAACCCATTAAGTTCTTTGAGAATAATGGAGAGGCTGGTCTTTCGGAAGTGCTCGTCTCCCCGGAGCACTTTCGCGTACCAATCAACGAGGATGGCACAGCTGGCAAGATGACTCCGGGCAGAGACCTTCACCAGCACCGCAAGCGTGAGCGTATCATTCTGTGGAAGAAGTTTGCCAACTACATGATGGCTTATGGACGGGACGGTGATGTGCCGGCTGAGGATACTGCGGCGACCAGTCCTATGTCGCCTGGCAATAAGGGCACACCCGCTGAACTCGTCACCTTCTACCAGCGCTTTGGCGACGTCGGCTGCTGGGCATATTGCGATGGTCACCTGCAGTTCAACTTTCCCGATCACACCAAAATCGTTATCGACTCGACCGGCACGTGGTGTCACTTCTGGCATCTTCCCAAGGAGGCAGCCCAAAAGCTCGCTGATGAAGGCACCATCGAGGGCACAGCACTTGATGAGCGAGCTATGCTTTCCTACCCACTTCAGACTCTCCTAAACTTCCAGACTAAGCCCACTGCCTATCGCTCAACGCGAACCACAGCTACCACCCGCCGCCGTCCTGAAATCGACCCCGAGCTCCAGGATATTCCTGCCACAAACGACTTCCGCCGTAAGATCGAATTCATCAAGAATGTTGTCAAGGAGTGGGTTGTCAACGGCGGCCTCGGCAACTCCAACATGAAGCGCGAAACCCGCCTGCGTTGGACCGGCCACCGTGAGATCGTCCACTCCACCGCCCCAGTCAAGCACGTCTGGGTCACCATCGGGGCTCGTTGGGGCGATCAACGCCTCACCACGCTTGTCGACCCTCGTCGGCCATGGGATCTAGGCGAGGACCTGGAATCATCCAGCAGATAGCGACTGTTGGCTCCAGCCTTTCCCCTGACCCTTTTCGACGCTCCCAAACCAGCCATCCAAAAGCGACGCCAGTATAATGAGAAACGATGAACGTCTTCTTTCTATCCTTTCCTGCTTCATCTTGCTTCTTCTTGTTATAATCATCTTGCGGGAACCCCCTGTGCGAGAACAAAGTTCGAGCTGGCTCTCTGTTGCGAGAGAGTGTGTGTGTGTGTGTTTTGATGTGGAGCACAGCACAGCGGTTGCCTTCTACAGCGAAAGCAGGCGTTTACGAAAGACATGACTACACTGGCCTTTTGTTCTTTTTGGCGCGGCCTGTCTAGACATGGGCTGTCCTCTTTACATGTTCTTCTTCTTCATTTTTCATAGTGGATTTCAGAGTACTTTCTTAGGTTGCGGCGCGGTGTAATGGAAATGGCCTACATCTTAAACGTAACTCTCTTCATTCCGAGATCCTAGCTGCGGTGGTTTCTCTACACGTACTGTTCACCAACATGGTGTCGTCCTCTGACGTTCCACAAGGGGTTAAGGGCTTTGAAGTGAAGAACTAAAACGGGAAGTCTAAAGTGTGTGAAGCAATGCTGGTCTTATTTCTTCCCAACTGGTACAAGGAAAAGAACGGCTATGTACTAAAACTAATGTGTCGACGCCAACCATGCCAATAAGCCACTTCTATACACCCGAGAAGCCCATCCTCCTCCACGGCTTCTGAATTACTTCCCCCCAGGTCAACGCCCTGAGGAACACTACTATTTTCAAAACGGCGTAGACCAAAAGGTCTCATGATACTTGCAGCCAAACTCCACCGAGGCACCTTAAGCCCTCTTTACCCATAGATATTAAACGCTCTTCATGCGTCAGAAGAATAATGATCGTCGTAGTACTGGTGGCTCGGAGGCTGAGGTGCCCAGCTATGGTGTGAGGTCGGGCCACCAACGACGTTCTCCCTGCTACCCCAGTAGACGCTCTTGCTCCTCTTCTCGCGCTCGAACTCGGCCCAGCGTTTCATGGTAATCTTTGATGAGTCGAACTCTCCTTCGTACTCGAGACCGGCCTTCTTGGTCTTTTCGCCGGCGGTCTTACGAGTGTCACCCCACGAGAAGTCGTCAAACTTCCAGAAGGCGTAGGTTGGCAGGATGAAATTCCACACAGGGAGAGAGATGAGGTAGATCAACATCCAGATGATGTAGGAAGGTGAGTGGGCGGTAATGACGACAAGTAGACCGGGGAGACCCAAAATGAGAGCTAGAAGAACCAGGGGAATGATTTGAACCGGTTGCCTGATGATAGATGTAATGACTGGAGGAAATGTTAGAGCGGCCGCCGGAATGAATGGGACTGGCTTTACTTACCAACGTAGAAAGTGAAGGCAATAGCTGCAGGCAGCACGAGGGTTCCAATAAGCTCAATGAAAATTACAAACTGCATAGAGAAGCAGAATGTACCACACAGGTCGCGAACGAGAACCAGCTCCATCAAGTTGTGGATCGTGGAGTTAATCCAACGACGGCGCTGAGATAAGAGGACCATGAATTTATCAGGCACGGTGGTCTTGCAGACGGCTTGGGGGACAAAGACTTGCTTGCGCTTGGGGAACGTGCGCAGCATGAGAGTCGTGAGATAACGATCCTCACCAAGCAGGTACAGGTTCTTTTCGTGCAGCGTCTCAACGACGTTCTCGGAGTAGTGCTCGACGACATCGGGGTTGGCGAGGATGGGCACCCAGTAGTTCTGGCCACCCTTGGGCGTCTTGATACGGTACATGCAGAAGCAGCCGGGAAGACAGGTGACACCACCAAAGACAGATTCGAAGGATTTGGCCAGATGGTGGGACACGAAGTACTCGAAAACCTGGATGGCGGTGACCCAGGAGTCGCGCTTGTTGGCAATCTTCGTCTCACCACAGAGACCCATGATCTCGGGATCCTTGACCATTGCGGAAACCATGTGCGTCAGAGAGTCAGGGAAGACCTTGGTATCGGCGTCGACCATGAGCATTATCTCATAGAAGTCGGGAGAGATACCAGTGACCTTCCAAAGACCGTTGAACATCTCATACTCAAGCTCAGTCATGCGCTCATCGAACATGACCTTTTGCAAGAAAGACATAAGGATGATCTGACTGTCACGCTTTCCACGGTTACCAGGCTTAGCGCTGGATGCCTCATCAGGAGTACCGCACTTCACGACAACCATCATCGGAACACGCTGCTGCTTGTCGAGGGGGATGGTGGATTTGTGACCATAATCGTAGAAACCGCAGTAGACCTTGGCCATGCCATGGCGCTTGGAACCGCTGGCAACGGCAACGTAGGAGTAGGGCTCGACCATCTCAGGAGGCATCGTGTGGTCTTTGAGCATACCGAGACACACATCAGGAGTCGACTTCGCTTCACCCTTACCCTTGATCATGCCGTCGCAAATAACAACGATGACCTTGTGACTGTTGGGGTAATCCGTCATAGCGATCGAGTCGAGCGTAGTCCTCATACCCTCCTCGCCCTCAGAGTATGCAGTGACGAGGTTCATGGTATGGGCAAGAGGGAATCCAAATGGCTGCCAGTCAGCAGGAGGCTGAGGAACGACAGATGGGTGAATAAAACCGGCGGGACCAGGGCCTTCAGTAGGTCCAGATGAGTTAGCATAGGGGTCGCTTTGCAGGAAGCTGGCGCGGCTGTCGTTGCTCTGCTTGTAGACAGCATTGGGATGGAGAGAGCTCGAAGCGGCTTGGCTACCCATGGTAGTCGGACCACGGCGGCCCATACTGCCAGGCTGACCGGCGTCATAAACGGCAGAGAATCGAGACGTGGTAGGCAAGAAGGAGTTGCGCTTGCTCATGCGATCGGATCCCACAACTGTGCTGCCAACATCGCCGGGCAGTCTGGCGGGAGCGCGGTAGATGTCGTCAGACCAATCTTCGATCTGCTTGTTTCGCTTGCGGCGGTCGGAGCTCTGAGACGTCTTGTTCGCGGCATACTTCCGGCACAGGAACCACTGGAAGATGATGGCGAGAATGAAGCGAGTACCGACGAGACCCAGAATAAGAATCAAGGCGCAGTACAACACGACCTTAGAGGCTATACAACCGACTGTCTCTGTATCCACGGCTCCAACCTTGATAATCTCCTCGAAGCAGTGAGCGAGCTTCTTGTCGCCTGAGGACTGGAACATTCGGGTGACATCGCGGCCCCAAACGGCCTTGTTGAGATCGGAATTGCGATCACGGAATTGCTCGAAGCGCTCGGGATAGGAGACCTGGGATGTGTTGAACCAATTCAGCAGGTCGAGATCGAGAACCTGACCGGAGTACACCATCAAGTTGCGGCTGCTGTTGCGGATATCGTCCCAGGTGAAGTATACATCGGCCTGACCGCGAAGATCCAGGTAAAAGGCGTTTCGCGAGTTAAGCGTAGTGTGACACGAGTATCCTGGGTAGTATTCGGTGCTGGTGTTGACCTCGGACGACCCGTCCTGGTTGAAAGTCTTGCAAGGGAAGTACCACGCGAGGTCGCCATCGTCGTTGGTGGGCACATCGGAGTTCTCTGCGAGGGTGATAATATCTTTGCAGGCTCCATTGACGTTCTGGAAGAGGAAACTTCCATCCCTGCCGCCATAGTCTGTGTCGAGGTCGTAGAGAACATTGGGACCATACCCATCCTGGCGCAAAGGCATGCCCTCCGCGGGGGGGTGGTGAGAATCGACCAGATTGTAAGCGCGCCCGTGGAAGATCATGAAACCTGGCCCGACCTCGTTGATTCGGAGGCGCTCCGGAGGCGTGCCGCAAACGACTTGGGTGAATCCAAAGGTCAAGAAACCTACTATAGTCATGATCATAAGGATGATGCTGATAAGACCCATCTTTTCCCTCCAAGCTCGACGCTGCGCCTTAGTAGGCCATCCCAGGCACTTCAGCAGGAAGTCAGGGCACCAAAACGTTACAGCAGCACAATAGAAGTTCCAGAAGGTCGGCGCACGAATCTGCTCTTCCGGCATCTTGGTCCGGCTTTTGCGCCTCGACTCACGCTTGGGATCCTTAGATACCTTGCCCGATTTTGACCTCGAGGGACGTGAGGAAACATTAGCAGCGTTCTTCTCGACATCACTTCGGCGGCGGTGTCGTCGTGGTGGCGAGTCGGATGTGTTGGTGTGTGAATTCGAGCGGTCGGTCGAGGCCTCCATCTCCTCGAGGAGAGCGTCATTGCCGGTTGAGGATGGCAGAACGGTCATGTTCTTCGCATGTTTGTGGTAGTGGTAGTTGGCATGGTCCCGGTCAATGCGATGCCTCTCGGGGCGAATTAGACTCCTCTTGCGGCCGAGGCCGGACTGGTCGTTGCTGTGTTGACGGGAGTGGCCCTTGGGGCTCGTCGGCGACAGAGGCATACTCTCTGTATTGGCGTTAGGATACGCTATGGTTTCGGCGTAGGAAGAAGCGGATTTCCCACGATCATGATGGCCTACGCCAGAAACTGGGTGGTAGGAGCTGGCTTCGACTTCGTGTCGCGTGCGTCGAGACGGCGAGCTTCTGTAGGCGTTCCGATGTTCGTTCGGGGGGCTGGCACCGGGCCTGTCAGGGAGAGACATGGTCCTGGAAGGAGGTGTCAGTACAGGCGGCTTGGAAGTTGAGGGAGATAAGTGCGCGCATTAGAGGAAGACCAATGCAGCGCAATGCATGTCAAGGAGAAAGGCAAAAGCAGCGGGGAGACGTCACCCTGTTCTCGAAACACGGCGTCGTCGCTACCCAGTCGAGGTGTCTCGAAGGGTTGAGGACGCGGTGATTCAGATCGACAGACAGTGCGAAGCGGGAAGGGAGGCACGCCTTAGGGGGGTGGCCGCTCTAATTGGCGGTAGGAAGGTCGAAGCCAAGGGTGATGCACCGCCGCCGCCAAAGAGATGCAGAAGGGATAATGCTCTGACGCCGCGAAATTGATGGAGGATGGAGAGAGACTCACGGCTAGATTGTTTGAGTCTGGATGTTATGGAGCTCCAGACTGAGCACTGAGGACGCCCTGGGGCGAGGCCGTCAGCTGGCACAGGCACAGCACAGCACAGGCAGACCCCTGCTAATATTTGATGCACTGGCTCCAGATGCAGGGAGGAGCCCGAAAGAGGGACGCTGACTCTCCGTGCTGTACTCGTAAGAAGTTTCCTGGGAAACCTCTTGAAACGTGGACTCAAGTAGTCTCCTTTAACTTCTTCTCCCTTGTCGATATCGATGATGGGTAATGTTGTGCCCCACACTTCCGCGTGGTCGGTCGGTGTTTTTTGGATCAAGCGATGCGATGCGATGCGTTGGGTGTAACGGACGCAACGGCTGGAGGCAGAAAAGCGCTCGCTTGCCTCTTCTCAGACGGAGTCGAGGCGCAGTCCGGAGGGAATTGGGCAACGCAACGGCGAGCTGGTCGTATCACGGACACGGCAAGGAAGCGGGCGAGACGGGCGAGGCGGACGAGCGAGCGAGAGAGCGAGACAGGACAGGCGTCGAGCAAGACAACGCAGATGGCGACCTTGTCGTGGCGAAGAAGCAAAGAGGGAAAGCCGTGGCTGGCAGTAAAAGCGAGAGGATGTTCGTCGATTAGCGAGAGACGGGATAACGGATGATGAGGTGGAAAGAAGCGGGAGCAGAAGCGATGGGATGCTGCGTGGATGCTGCAGTTGGTGGTGAGCCGCCCTACTTCGTGGTGGTGGTGGTGCTGCTGCTGCTGCTGGAAGGCTCGACCTCACGCTGGCCCACGGGCGACACTCACTCCGAGGGGCATCTCCATCAGAACACGACGTCGCGGAGGGAAAGATCGCGCCCAGGATGAAGTACCTCGCAAGTGTCATCTGTCCGTCCCCCTGGCAATCCGGGCACATGACCCCACTCCATCTTCACAGAGATTGCCTCTTCCAGGCTCGCCATTGGCTTCTGTGCTGCTAGCGCCAAACCCCAGCAACTTGTAGTGTACCTGCCAAGACCCGGCGCACTGCACGTCGATGGGCAATTTTTAAAGTACGATCGCCGCTGGCACAGCCTGCCCCGTGTTCCGCTGTCTCCCAGCAGAGTTTGACTCCAGACTGTTGTCAAGACGACCACCTGGCTGCGACCAAGTTTTCCGTCAGCTCTCGATCAATGCAAGTTTTGTGTCGTCGATTGGGCAGAACTGCATCTTCCACTATTCTTCAACGTCGAATCTCCTCATACTGTACAACCTAATAGGGAACTTCAGTTTCGGTTGAGTTGACTTCCACGCCACCGGCCGGACATGGCCGGGATGCTGAGGAATTCGGGAGGAGAGGGCCGAATGCATTCCTCAGGAGGTTGAATCCACACCCAAGAAAACCCCTGTTTTTTTTCGCGATCGCTAAAACACTACCATCGTAGCAGTATTCCCCTCAACGCAGATTAGATCTTGCCGTGATACTGTATGAAGGAACTTGAAGAGTACCAACTATCATGTGGAGCTTTCTCTTGAAATCACTGCTAACTCGTAATTCCATGATCGTCAGCTCGTCGTGAGGATGATTGCCAGAGTGCGGCTGTTATGCTACCCTATACCCGTCACCCTTCCAACCATTGTATCTCCTTCACACCAATGCAGCGTCAAAGTAGTAGCATTGACAGTATTTGGTTTGATGTGTTATGCTTGATCTATTGGTGTGTCGGGTTTTGGGTTTTGTGAAGCTTTTGCATGTTTGTTTATATCAACGTGCTCGTCCATCCTGGTTGGAAACAGTCTGCAAGGTGTTTTATAATATAGACCATACCAGAAACTTTAATCGCTGGTAAATAATCTGCCTGATTCGAAATAAAAGAGCAACAGAACTGAACATCAAGCCCGTCCCCACCGTAAGCAGAACCATGAAAAGAGAGCGTGTGCAGGGCATCTCAACGTTGACGGCCCTGCTAGACACAGAGCCTCATGAGACGTAAACAATATGCACAGCAGTAATGTCGTGCAACCCGCGGATATACCTGTCAAGACAGTATTCCCCGACCCCCGCGTAGGACGCCAAAGGAAGGTCAGCAATTGTACTTGTGCCACTATGCGCAAAAACAGCGAGCTCAGCTCGCGAGCCGCAGGCGCGATCGCGAATATGTTTTATCTGAACTCAGAGACTACTCAAGCTGAAGCCAACCTGCACCAATATGCAGCATCTCGCCCTACCTGACTTGTTCAGAAATGAATTCGGAGTGACGTGCCAGCTTTTGAGCAGCGTATTCTATCGAGCGAGGTGTTCATTGACGAGTGTCAGTCAGCTGCCCCCCCAGATGTATTGTATTGAATAGTCATGACCCGTGAGAGCGCTATCACCTGTCAAGCAGGGCTCGTTCCCAGCAAAGCGGCATGGATAGACGCCACCCGCAAGCTAGTATCAATACTGCCGGGATAGCGGAGGACTATATACCCCCCATTTGCTTCATGTGAAGGACGCCCTGCAGCTCGGGCGAGCCTCGAACCGCCTGAGGCGGCCACAGGAGGGGCCAGCAGCCACAGCTCAGCCTTGCCGCTGCGATCCTGAGGATAGAACGAGAGTATCATATGCCTGGAGACCATTGGAAGCTATGGCGTGATCGGCTGCAGATGTGCGTGATCAAGGGGTTAATACCTGCAAGACTGCGGTTCAGGGCTAGCCTCGTAGTTGAGGGAAGGTGTTTATGGTACATTTGTAGGGAGAAGATTGTCCAATCAGGTGAGCTGCTTCAATTTGAGTTCAAAGACTCGAGATCATAAGGTGTACTTCGATCTGGTTCACGGATGCCCGGATGGATGCAGAGTGGCGGATGCTCGCATTGCTCCATGCCCGGACGCCTCTCCAGCCTCAGCCCTATGCAACCTTGCGCCCACATGCAGTCAACACGGCGCAGTCGGAGCGTGTTGAGTTGCCATTGGCGGTGTAATTAAGCGCTCGACATTGCCTCTTAGCTGAAAGGTCTTGGTGTGGGAGTACCTTTTATTCGGTTTACCCGTGATGAGTCGAAGTCCGGATAGCCGGCGGGCAGTGTTTCTGGGCGAGGCGGTGTAGTGACGCGGACACGTACGGTGTTGTGTGATCAGTCTGGTCGTACAAAACCTTTTGGCTCTTCGCCAACAGCGGCAGGTGAGTGCAGGTATGCAAGAACACGAGGGATAACCGGTGGAACTGGAAGGCTGGGCAAGGGACATTGAAGGGTGCCAAAAAAAGGGCAAGCATTCCAGGATACGATTTGTCCCTGCTTTGACCACCACTTGGCATGCCAAAATCTGATGGTAATATGGGGAAGCCCACAAGCACACAGGTCAGAAGGGATTCCATGACGTTGTTAGGCTGCGTTGATTGTTTGTGGTCAATGCAGGGCGAAGGACAGCGTGATGATGCTTGTTTTCTGGATTCCCGCTCCCTAACGTGTCGAATACGAGAATTTCCTGCCCTTTGCTTTAGCCTTGGCGCTTTCTGTGCCTGCTAGCGCCTTTGATAAATGTCCCACTCCCCTTGGCCCGTTCCAAATTCGTCAGAGGGGTTTTCGAGGGGCCGCGCGGAGAAAGACGGTCTCGACAGAAGCGCTTTGGGGTGCGCCAAGCATAGAGTTTCTTCAGCCGCAGAGTCGAGCGCTTCCCGTGCGTGGAAACCGTGAACTGCTTAGTTTGGCGTTGAACTAAACTGCGCCGATGCAGCATGAGGGCCACTTGCTGGAGGCGACCCACTGCTTGCTTGGATGCTGTTTGGTGGCGATCATCGTAATGTTGTGCTGCAAGCTCGTCACGGAGGTCTGCCAGTGGAAGGGCTGGTGGGGCTCGAAGTCCAGGTCATGAACGACCAGCAGGGGATAGAACCCAAAAGAAGACGACGAAGGAGGATCCGCGATCCGGGACTTGGCATCGACGAAAACCTCCGCCAGCCAATATCCTTAGTTGGTTCGAAAGGCCTCCTCGGTCTTGGTCAATTGGGTAACCCCGACGGTTCCTGATGATGGCCAGCGGCCTCCGACCCAAGGCTGTGGTTTGTACGTACAAGCCTGCACCCAGTTCAAGTGATAAGTGTTCGCATTCATTCTTCGCCAGCCTCGTAAACGACCGGGTTGCCTACGTTTACGAGGTGAGAAAGCTAAGTCCTGCACGTACTGCGTAGGTTGAGCAGATCTCTGGGCTGGACAGAAAAGTCTGCCAGGAGGCAGATTACGGTTCCGCCGTCTTGTCGAAGCGCTACGGAGTACGAGAGGGGCCGAATGACTATGGCCCAGCCTTGGCATGCAGGTTTGGAAAAAAAAAAGCTGAGAGAATGGATGCGTGTTTCCTTTGTTCCCCTCTGCATCGGCCCAGGGTAAGGCTCAGGGTAAGACGCGGAACGGGAGTTTGCCGTGTTGATCGAGGGAAATGGGATGTAGGAGCTGGCCGAGACCAGCCTGGGCGGTGAAGTCCCGAGTCTATAATTCCGCGGTGGGAAGTACTCATATCTAAGCTCGAGTCAGAGAGTCAGAATGCCTAAATGGGGTGGTGGACGCCACCAGCAGGCGACAAGGCGCATTCCACGATTGGCATCCAATAGTATTCAGTGGGCTGGGAACAGGGTTGAAGCACTGTAAAGGGCTGACATCCAGCTGCAGTGCAGTTGCAAGCTAGAGATGCGATCGTACGTGAGGCTTGCCTTCTGACATCGGTGCTGGACTCGGGAGGCATAGGCTGTCATGCGCCCAGGGTCTTCCCCTTCGATCACTTGTTTCGTGCTGGCTGCCAGTGCCGTAGCAGCGGTGTTGCCGGCACCAAGCAGAGTCCGGCCTCGTCACCCACGTTGGGACCAAGCTGACCGCCATTGGGCGCTAGTCGATCGGCGAGTCCACTGTGATGGCTAAGTAAGTATGGGTTCTAATACGCATACTCGGCCGGCTGGAGCAAAAAGGGCGGAAAAGGGAAAGGAGAGGCAGTTCAGCTGCACTCAATGTTGCGCACGCACCTGCATAACGCCGCCGCTCCGAGACCTTGGCCCTCTTTGGAGATGAGCACTTACTTGACTGCTTGCTGGTGCACACGAAAGAACGTGGTGAAGGATAGTGCATTCCAGTTAACAGCAAGAACAATCCTTGTCTTACGTCAAAAGAGGGCTACCGAGCTTCAGACAAAAGATTCAACATTACTGATTCAGCCATCGCTTCCTCACCTCCACTTGTCCGCCTTGAAAGTCTATCGTACGAGGACGTACCTTGAGGTAGCCCGCCTGAGCTGCAAGTTCAGTTGCTGCTCCTGTACCCGGGCCTCCTTCCCGCAGCCAGCGGATTTGACAACCCGCTCTTTCCCCTGCTCGCTGCTTTTTGGCAGCTCCTGCCCCCCTGTTGCGCGGCGTCGCGGGCTCACAGTGCGTCCCCTTTATGAGGTGCTCGTCCTCCACAGCGGAAGTCGTGCAAAACCCAGCGCCTGCAGCTCGCTTGAGCACCCACGTTTACGCCTCCACCACAGTGCAGACAATCTGACAAGGACCCCCCCCTACCAATTCGGGGACGGACAAACCTCGTAGACTCCAAGGGCACCACCACTTCAAGTTCCTGCCCACTTCACCCGCCAGGCGCCCGAGTACGACTAGGCCAACACCAGCGCCAACGCCCACGCCAACGCCCACGCCAACGCCTCCGACGTCGACCTTCCTTGCCTTGAGATTTTAACGGCTTGCCGTTCTCGATGCTGGCCTGAGCGACAACACACCACGGTTCTCCTCGCCTAATTCCTCTTCCCACGAGCAGCATCTACACCACGACACCCCATCCTCCTATTGCTCGGCGACGGAGACACGACGAGTGTCCTTGACCGGTGACCACGCCATGGCCGCAGTCAGCACCTCGCCGCCTCCAACGTCCGCCTCCCCAAGCAGCCACCGGGAACATACGCCAGTCCAAAGTCTACCCAGATCCTCCACGGGAGACAGCAATGCGCAGCGCGTTTCTCGCAAGCCTCTAGCCGTCCCCTCAGGCGCAATGGACGGTGGTGCTCGAATCCGCGACGCCCCAGTCTCCCCAGTCCGCGTCAATTTCAAGAACGAGAACTGGGCTCAACCGTCCAACGCCAACATCGAGCACACCCAGCCGCAGCACGCCCAATTCGAACTTGCCGATCGAACAAGGCACATTGCCCAGCACATGTCGCCAACCTCTGCCCGGGCACCTCAACTCCCCCCCCTCGACTACACGACCCCTGCTCCTACATCCGACCCGCGGCAGCACCAACCCGACTCCTCAGCATCGCATGCCGTTGACCAGGCGCATCCCGCAAGCTCAACTGCTAAAGGCAGCCATGCCACCTACGAACAGACACTTCCTCCATCTGCGTCCGCACCCCTGCCCGAACGCTCCCACGAGATCCCGACCTCGTCGATGAACCCCACAGAGCGTGTCCGTAACCAGGACCTCTACCGCAACAGCCGTGAGTCTGATGACACCACCAGCACCTCTCAACAACCCGCCTCCGCGCAATCATCCGCTGCTACCAGCGCCAGCTCCGTGTCGGGCGTAAATGAGTCTCAGGAGTGCCCTCCTAATGAGGACTCGCCAGGCAGCTCGGTGATTGAAGGCAACTTACCCAGGATTCAGTCGGTCCCTCAGTTTCAGTATCACCATCAACAGCCCGCACGGGTGAACAGTGTCCCCGTGGATGATGCTCGGACTGCATCGACCCCCGACCTCACCGATGGCGCCGCTCACATTAGGCGTCATCTCACGCCCAGCTCTCAGTTCCTCAGGAGAAGCTCATTACCCCGGCCCCATTCGTCGTACTCAACACACTCGGACATGGCTCCCCGTGGTCGCTCTCCGAACTTAATGCCCGGTGGCTCACACATGCGGCCCCCGTCCGTCGCTTCCCGCAGGTCTCCTGACGTGCGCATGTCGACATATGCCGAGCTGCTCAACGTTCCGTACCCGCAGCAGGCGCCCGCAACCCCTGGGCTGGACAACTCGAACTTGCGCTCCGTAATCGGGAACAATGCGTCGTTGCTGAGCACGCAAAAGACATTGGAGATGTACAGGGCGAATGTGAAGAAGACGAATGATTCATCTATTCAGTACTCGTTTGCTGTCTTCCTCGTTTCCACCGCTCAAGAACAAGGGTTGGACCTCTCCGACCCCAAGGGCCGCAAGGCAAGCCCGCAGCCTTTGCGGGACCACGACAGTCCCATCATCGAAGCTACCGTCACCAGCCCGTATGAGCTGATCAGGGAGGCACGGGGCATTCTGCAGCGCCTGGCGAGCGGCGGGTATCCCTTCGCACAATACTACCTCGCTGATGGGTACTCCTCCGGCTTGTTTAGCAAGGGCAAGCAGGACTACAACCAAGCTTTCCCGCTCTTTGTACTTGCGGCGAAGCACGGCCACGCCGAGTCGGCATACCGTACGGCGCTCTGCTACGAGTTTGGCTGGGGTTGCCGTAAAGATGCCGCCAAGGCTGTGCAGTTCCTCCGGATGTCTGCCTCCAAGAGACATCCAGGAGCTATGACTCGACTCGGAAAGGCCTGCCTTTCCGGTGACTTGGGCGAAAAGCGATACCGAGAAGGTATCAAGTGGATGAAGCTTGCATCTGAGGCTGCTGACACACAGTACAACAGCGCACCTTACGCGTTGGGCTGCCTGTATGAGACTGGCTACGGTGATGATGTCTTCTGCGACCCACGTTACGCGGTGGAGCTCTTCACTCAAGCTGCTGACCTTAACCACCCTGAAGCCAACTTCCGCCTTGGAGATGCTTACGAGCACGGCAAGTTGGGCTGCCCGAAGGACCCAGCGCTCAGTGTCCACTACTACACTGGTGCCGCCTCATTCGACCATGCCCCGGCGATGATGGGTTTGTGCGCCTGGTACATGGTCGGTGCAGGCTCGGTTCTCGAGAAAGACGAAGAAGAGGCTTATGAATGGGCGCGCAAGTCTGCAGAGCTCGGTGAGTTATATTGGTGGACATGGCGTGTTCTTGATGGCTAACCCAGTCGCGCAGGCTTCGTCAAAGCACAGTATGCTCTCGGGTACTTTACCGAGATGGGCATTGGATGTCGCCGAGATATTCTCGAGGCGAACGTGTGGTACGTCAAGGCCGCTGATGCCGGCGATGAGCGAGCAAAGCAGCGCCTGGCCATCATCGAGGCGGCCGTCAGCGGCCAGGGTACTCCCATGGATGTGGCACCCCCTCGATCTGGCAAGATCACCAAGGACAGCAACGACAAGGACTGTATTGTCATGTGAATGCGTCCGAACAGAACCGTACGACTATAGACGATGGTCTTTCATGTTGGAACGCGACCTAGTTACGAACGACAGGCGCTGCAGGAGGACGAGGATGGGGTCGAAGATGCAGCGAAAACAGTTGGACGAGATACCCGGATTGCTCTTGCTCTTCCCTTTCTCGCCGGCTGTCCTTGGAATAGAGGAAAGCACATTTTCGAATTTCTGGCATGGCTACGGCATTGAGCAGGTATTCTTGTACTTGGGTCCAAGGGTGTTTGTTTTACGCTCGTCGTTAAACATTTGGATGGTCAGGCCTTCGCGGGCGGCAGCTTCTGGTCGTGACACCTGGCCGTCGACCCAGTTGTGATTCGCTTTGCTATCTGGATATTGGTTTTCCGTCTTTCCTTTTTATCTGGTGGGAACGAGAATCTGTTGAGGGCTCATGCTGTGAGGGCTTTTCGACACACAAACACACAGCGCGGCATCATCTTTTTGTTTCATGCCTAATTGGTATCTTTGCATACACGCGAGCGGGGGCTCGTCGTAGGGATGCGGGCGAGAGCTGCTCGCGCCTCTGCCCTCCCGTTGCGCGACAGAATGGCGTTCTTGCTGATGGTTTCTTTGCATGTCGTCCGTTGACCTTTGTCTCAGTGGTGGCAGCTCGCTTGGGAGGGATAGGAGTGGGATTAGCTAGGGACGTAATGATGATACTGTTTGGGATGGCGAGCTCTGCTCTCGTGTGACGCTCTCAAGAACCTTGACGGAGCCATGTAACTGCTCAGCCGAGCCCAGCCACCCCTACTGCTGCTCCTGTACGGCGTGATCTGACAGCTTCCGGGGCCCTGAGCCGGGCGCGGTGGGCGACTGACGGAACTGCATCCAGGGTCTCGCCACCTGCATGCGAAGTCGTCACCACCGACGTCGGAAACAGCCAGACAACAAAGCTAATGAATGGAAGGGTCCAACGAAGGAGTGGAGCCGCGGGAGTCACGCACGTGGAAGAGGCGCGATGGCAGCTCACCGAGGACGGACGGCGCCAGAGGCGCCGTCCGGGTCTCGCGAAAGGCTCAAAGAGGCCTGCGTGAGTCACCAACATGCGCGTTTCGTCTCGAATGTCGAACCACCTCAAGCGTGCAGGGTTATGGGACGTCTGCAGCGCGAGCCTTGACAGGTACATTCCTCGCGCGGCGTGGAGAGGCTGTTGAGAAGCCGAAACTCCCCCAGGGTCCATCTCGATGGTAACGAACGGCAAACAAGTGACATCACGACGGTCCCATCCCAACGTTCAGTTTCGCGACCGTCTCGATCCAACACCGTCTGCACGATCACCGGGGGAACCTCCATCGAAGATGCCTGCATAGAGCATTTGTGCAAGCTCCAAGGCGTCCTTCACCTCTGGGACCAGGCTGGCTGGCTGAAGGTGTGTCGTCACGTAAAGGGGGGTAGCCCCCACTTGTCGGTGAAATTCCATTGGCTATAGCAGATGCAAGTAATTAAACGCGACGCGTCTCACCCGCGACGCGACGCGTCGAAGACATCCCCATCAGCCACGGGGAGGAATTGTGACGCTGATTTGTGCGCCGGACGGGAGGGATTATGCTGACTGGAAACGGAGCGATGAGATCATCCGCATCGTGATGGACATGGACGGTGCGCATGACGTTGCAGAGACCTGAGGGGAGCGGGTGTCAGACTTGCAGAGGGGAGGATGCGCTGGAGAGACGCGACTCAACGGGAGGAGGTGGAAGTGAGTGGGAAGTGGAAGTGAGGGATATAGCTGACCGCTGGAGAGGATTCGTAGAAGTCGAAGGAGGGGTTGCAACGCATTGCCATCGTGGATGCATTGGCAATGGCCCGTTGCCTGCCTCGAAGCCACGCGCTGGCTGACGAGGAGGTCCGTGTAGGCATGGACGACGACCTGACGTCTGTGAGGTACCTACATTGCAGAGCTGATACATACAGTACTGTACGATGCGATGCGATAAGATCAAACCATATCAGACTAGATTGTCACCAGGGAGACGATGGTGGCCGAAAGCGTCAGCGCGGCATGACATGGCCAGAGATGACCTCATAGCCTTTGCAACGCCCGCCTGACGTGGGCAACCAGCAGCAAGCGTTGGATCCCCTCTGGACCCCCCCCCTCTCCCCTCGATGCATCACGATGAGGCACGATGGCCAGGCAGGATCGGAGATGGGATCTGGGAGGACACCCTCTCGTCCTGCTCGCGCCGCCGCCGTCTCTCCCTTTGGCGAATGCGCCTGTGGCTGGCTGGCTGGCTGGAAGGGAAGGCCTTGCGTCTCTGCTGGCTGTCGTGCGCTGCGCCCTTGCAGAGCAAGTTGCAGAGCAGCTGCGCGCAATCAGACGGGGACGATGCTGTGCGGAGGACGCAAGACAGGAATAGCACGCGGCAACCGGCCGAGAGGAACCTCGAAGCGACTGGAGCACGGCCGAACCTGAACTCGGAAGGGACAGGCAGACCAGAGCACAGCAGACCAACGCAAGGGACGGGCAGACTCAAACCCAGGCTAGGGATCGAGCCGTGCCCGGCCGCTCGTGCGGCTCGCCCGTACCTTGGTGGTGCTAGACTGGACGCTCAGCAGCAGTCGCAGGCGCCCTGACGTGGTGGCTACAGGCCGCTACAGTGGCTGCTTCTGTCGCTGCTGCCCTTGGGTCGGCTGTCTCGACCGCACGCAGAACCGCAGACCCGCGGACAGCAGCGCCGACATTAACTCCAGACAGCGATGGGGCAGATCGGACTTCCAAAGGGCAGCATGTCTCGCCTGGAAAGCCCGATCCGAGTCCTCGTCACCAATTCTTCTCCACGATGTTGTCTCACGTCCACGGTGAAGAGAGAGAGAGAGCCAGGCTTGATGGCTTGATGGCTTGCCAGGTGACGTTTTCGTCGAGACCTGGTCGAGACACTAGGGTCAGGTGGCCCCAGCGTCCGCGCCCACTGGAACCCACTGGAAAAAGGTGCGGGTGGGTCCCCCTGGGTCCCTGTGGGAAAGCCGTCTGCAAGCAGCTCTCAGAGCGCAGGTTCGCCCAGCAACGCACCCCATTAATGGGCGCCCATCTCCCGCCCGTTCAACCCCCCGTCACCTCACTTTTCACCCGCGCTGCACCAACACCACCCGTCAACGCACCATCGCTACGCGCAAGACTTGATCGCAAACACCGCGCAACACCTTTCATCCCGTCGCATCACCACCTGAGGCTGCTAGGGAAGCTCGCGCATCTGCTCGTGCTCTTTTCGAAGATATTTCCTGCCGGCGCTGTCGACCGATTGTCGTTGCGACTGGAAGCGCATCTGCGCGCCGCACCCAACCTCGGGACTTTCCGTCGACGACGACTCAACAACTTCGCCATCGACCTGCAACGTCCACCGCACACACAAGAACGACCCTTTCACAAGCCGTCACGATGCTTCTCTCACCACCAACATTCACCTTCAACCAACCCTCCTCCTCCACCGCCCTGGCCGTGCCCGCGTCGAAGCGCCGCTGCATCAACCCAGTCCTCTCCGCCTCGCGCGCCCTCCACACCATCACGGCCACGCTGCCCAACGACACGCTGCCCTCCACGATGCTCTTCGGCGCTCCGCTCCAGATGCCCCTCAGCCCGCCCATGGAGGGCACCGCCAGCCTGCCGCGACGACGCGCGCTGAGGACGAGGCAGGTCGAGGAGGACAGGGGCGGCAAGAGGAGGAAGATGAGCGAGGGCAGCAAGAGGGAGCTCAAGTGCGAGGGCGACAAGGAGAACAAGGAGAACAAGAGGCCGAGGGCGCTTTTTGCCACACCAGAGCAGAGGCTGCCGTCAGAGGTGCCCCGGGGCCTGACCCGGACAGCCTTCGCGCAAGCCTTCGAGCCGACTCGGCCTCGAGGCTGGTCCGCGCAAGACGACCAGGACCTCATCGCCCTCGTCGCGAGCACCCTCGCCTCTGCGCTCCCCTCGCAGCCACCACCCGACGACAGCTACACAATCTCGACGGCGCCCTCGACACCTCGCTCCAGCTCGAGGAAGAGGCGCAGGGAGGATTGAGCTGCGCTCGACTCCAGCATGCACTGGTTTCTTGCTGCTTTCTGATTTGATTTTTTATGCTTTCGGGACATGCTCCCCCCATTGGATCCACGGCGTTTTACAGAAGAGAAAGGCATTGGCATAGAAAGACTTGAAAGAGCAAAACAAGTCGAGGACAAATACCCCCCAACCTCCCCTGGCGAGGACGGCGAGTCGAGAGAAGACCGCCCGGCGTTCTGTTATTTCTGCATTGCATCGCATCGCATCGCATCGCATCTTGTATAGGTAGCTTCGACGCTACTGTACTTCGCTTCGCTTAATACTTTTTGATCTGGCCTTCGGGCTGAGAGCACAATTTGACTACCTTACCGTATTACCTGCCTTACTTCTCCGAATGCCTCACCTGTCGTTGAACCTGTCGTTGACACTGCCCGCAACTTGCTAACTAGCTACTCGGTGGAAATCTTCAGCGCAAGAGGGTCATCTGCACGCCTCGCCGCCTGCAAGTCTGTGACACTCTGGCGTATCCGTCGAAGACCCCTTCCCGTGATCGACAGTTCATGCAATGCACCTCTGCTCTGCGTCGACGCGCGCGCTGCATGTCTCTGGCCCCCAACCAACAGCAGCAACCTGTGCTTCCCAACCCTTCCCCCCCCCCCAGCCCAGCCACCCGAATTTTACTCTCCTTTCCGTCGTCCCTCTCAAGCGTCGCGCGAGACCCTGCAGAGCCTGAAAGGGGGGCGGAAGACCCTGACGGCAACGGGGGCACCCCAGCGCTCGCTCCCCAAAATGAGGGTCCCCTCTGTGATAATTTCACTAGCTGGTCTAATTGACCCGGTGGACCTGGATCCAGCGGGCGGGGGAGGCACCCGACTGGGCAGCTTCCCGGCCTTGGACCCCTGGACGGCCCCGGGAGATCCACCGCTGCCCAAGCGGCGCCCTTTTCGTTCCCTCCCGCGAGGACCCCTTGTGGATATGGATGTGGGCTGCCCTTTGGGAACTTTCACTGCGCACGGGAGCCTCCCGTTGATTTAGGCTGAGATTCGGCGGAGCTAGAAAGGGAGGAAGGGAAAGCGTCGGGGGAAGAAGCGTCCGAGCCTTGGTCTCGTTGGGTCTGAGCCCGGAGCAGAGGGCGACTGAGCCCAAGTCTGAGACGCGAGGATGGGGTCTCTGTTCGGTGATTTGGTGGCATCGTACGAAACAAAAGGGAAGGGAGGGCTGCCGAGGCTGCAAAAAGCAACTTCTTCCCATTGTCTAAGCAAGGTTGCCTGCCACGTGCAGTGTAGTGTAGTATGCTCTAAGTACCTTGAGCAAGCGAGGTAGCTCTACTGTAGTATGTGTATGCCCCCCTGTCCACCATCGGGTCCGTGTGTATGTTCATAAGTCATGAGTCTGGCCTATCGGCTGCAAGTTCCGCCCCTTCAAAGCCTCGTGCTCCCTTCAAACAGTTGATCCAAGCTGTAGTCCAACACGTGTTCAGCCAGTTCTGGTGCGTAGTCTATACGTCGAGAGAGAATCAGGTGACGCCTAGCCATCTTGAGGCGGCGTCAGCCCCTTCTCCTCCATCATCTTCCTGACCTGCGATTCCAGGTTCTTCTCAATGTCCTCGCCGTCCTCCTCGATTGCGCCCGTGACCTTGTTCGCTAGCTCAATCTTCTTCTGACAGGCCTTGTGGATCAGCTCCTCCAGCGTGCCTCTCGAGATGAGCCGAATAACTTCGACGTCTCGCTTCTGACCCAGCCTGTGCGCTCGGTTTTCGGCCTGGATGTCATCTTGCGGGTTGTCGCTCTGGTCGAAAATGATGACCTTGTTCGCAGAGGTCAGGTTGATGCCCGTGCCGCCGGCACCAGTAGTGAGCAGGAAGACGGGGATGCTGGGGTCCTCGTTGAACTCATCAATAAGTTCTTGCCGTTCCGCGACATTGGTATTGCCCATCAACACGCGGTGTTGTATATTCTTCATTGCGAGCACTTCCCGCAGCATCTCCAGAACGCGTGAGAACTTGCTGAAGACAAGCACGCGGTCGCCGTTCTTCTCGTACTGCTCGAGGAGCTCAAGCAGTTTCTTGACTTTGCCACTGTCGAGCTCCGCCTCCGGAGGGTAGTCGAACCTATCCAGCAGGCGAGGATAATCGCGGCACCAGAGGTGTAGTTCGAAGTCGGACGAATTCTTCAGCTCCTGCACCAGATGGCCTAGGTTGGGTTGGTGCAGCTCCGACTGATCAATGTTGTCCATGAGAATCTTGCCCATCTTCTCGGTCTTCTTGTCTGTGAAATGACGACGGAAGAGGAGAGGGTGAATGGCTGCCTTGCGCAGCTGCATCCACACGTTGTTTTGATCATTCCCTCTCCCGACAGGCGCCGCCGCCAGCTTGGCCTTTGACGGTCGTTGAGACGGCTCCTTTCTAAATATGGCCTCATACTCGTCGTACACGGGCTTCTGTTTCTCCGTCATGTCGCACATAACGACGCTATTGATCTTCTTCGGCATATCGCTCAGCACCTGGTCCTTGCGTCTTTGCATGATGAATGGCTCGAGAATGGTCCGGGCACGCTTGACACGCTCGCTGTAAAGGAAGGCCCCGTGCGACACGTCGCGGATCGAAACCTTTGTGCTGAACATGTATTTGATATGCTCCATGTGTCCTTCAAACATCCGAGGGTTGATGAAGTTGAGCAACGAGGTCATTTCGAGGAGGTTGTTCTGCACAGGTGTTCCTACGCCGGGTTAGCAAATCGCCACGTCAGCTTAGGCTTGGGACGCAACTTACCAGTGAGGAGCATCTTCCAATCGCTGTGGACACGACGCAGATCCCGATAGATCTTCGTCTCCGGGTTCTTCATCTTGTGTCCCTCGTCGAAGATGGCCGCGTGCAGGCCCATGCTGTTCAGCGCTTCAATGTCCGTGTCGCTGTTGACCTGCGAGTATGTTCCGAGGACCACATGGTAGTTCTCAGGCTCCTGCTCGACCTCGTATGCGATCTCTGCGCGCTCAGCTTGAGAGCCACGATAGCCAATGACAGATAGATCCGGAGCGAATTTCTCGAACTCCGCTAGCCAGTTGTTATATGTGCTCGGGGGCACGACGATGAGATTGGGCCAAGGCCTCTCATCCTCCGGTCCATCAAAGGTCTCGGCCAGGTGGCTCATGAACGAGATCACTTGACAGGTCTTCCCCAGACCCATCTCGTCCGCGAGTATGCATCCGATGTCGTAGTTGTGAAGAAGCGACATCCAGTTGAGACCAAATAGCTGGAAAGGCTTCATCTGGCAATGACCGTCCATCAAGTCCGGCTGTTTTGAAATGGGCGGACGATGCAGCTTGGTGGAGGTAATGCTTGTCGGTGTCATCGGCATGTTCTCTTCGCGGTTTGGAGAGTTACGAGCGCTCCGTTTGTCGTGACCAAACGAGTTCACGTCCCACGTGTCCATGGTCTCCTTCACCAACCGAGCCTTCTTCTCGCAGGTCGCAACGACCTTGTCGATCGATTCAACGGCGGTCAAGAACTCCTCGACGTTGTCAACTACCGTCTCACCAATGCTGTCACGACCGCCCCTCCGCCCAGGCTTCTTGGTGCTCGACACTTTACGAGCTTGTCTTAAGTCTGTGAAGGGTCGCTTTTCGATGAAAGGTGCCAACAATGCCTCCTTCATGCCTGTCATGGCAGCGAGCTCTTTCTGCGTGCTGGTATTCACGCAATCGAGTACCTTCTCGTCAGCATCCACCTCTCGCGCCGGCGACTGCTCCGCCCGGTACGCATCCTCCTTATCGTTGTCGACGAGATTGATGATCAAGGGGTCATCGCTTGACGGCGGGACAGGCTGTAACTTCGTGGATGTCGGTGTCCCGGGATTTTTCAAACCCTGCACCAACCGTCGTCGCGGCGGTGGCTGCTGCTTGGTAGGGCTCGGCGAGATTGATTGCCTAGGCGACGTAGGCTTGACAGGAGAAGACGAGAGGAGGGTTGGAGAGTCCCTCGTGGACGTAGGTTTTGAACCTTGGAGCTGTCCCTTGCTAACCAATCTTCTTTTGTTCTTCAACTGCTTCCCTTGATTCTCCAACCAGTCAAGAGACCTCTCCAGGTCCAGATCGTTCGTCTCAAGAGCCTGCCTGACGAGCTTGACAGGGAAGCGGTCCCCGTGGATGTCGTAGATTTGCCTCAATCTGTCCTTCATCCTCTTCTGTCTGTCCTGGTTGGGATTGTACGCAAACGACGAAACATGCGACTTAAACGTCGTCGGCCGAATATCGCCCCTCGGGGGTGTGAAGCCTTCGTCGTCGTCATCGTCCGAGATGAGATCTACAGGCTCGGGAGCCGGACGTTTTTGGGGGGTGGCCGGCTTGGGGGGAGGTCGAAAGGAGGTACCGGGCGGGGCCATCCGGGAGCCAAGGTTCTGTGGCATCTTTGGCATGAACAATCGTTTCGGGGGCTGTTGAAAGGGTGAAGAAGCCGGGACCTCGACAACGCTCGCCGGCGACGAAGACCGCATCAGCTGAGGCTGAGGGAGGACTTGGGTCGGTTGTGTCGTGGCATTGCTATCGTGCCTGAGCACAGCGCCAGGCGAGCAAGGGATCGTATCACCCGCTAACTCATCACCTTCGAAGTCGCTGATATACACCGGCTTCTTGGGTGACTGCCGCATTGGCAAAGTCGGCGAGCCACTAGCCATGTCCTCCGGCAACTGGCCCTCGAGGCCTTTGGTCACCGAGTAGCGAAATCCTTGAACAAGCTGCAAGCCTCTTGCGCAGTCGAGTCGCTTTGCTGCCAAAATGTTCCAAGGGAGAAATCGCCGTGTTGCGAAAAGAAAGAGTTGCAATTGGGGCGAGGTGAACTTGAAGGTGGGAGAAGAAACGAAGTCTATCGTGCGTATTTTCCGCCAGCGCTCACGCCTCGACGCGTCCCACCCGCGCCCGCGCTGGGCGCCGGGACCCCTCCACTTAACCTGGAGGGAGGCTGGAGGGCCGACGAAGAAAGGAGACCCAGGGGAGAAACACCTGTGTGTCTTTCAGAAGCGACGGTGTCCTCCCACTGACAAGGAACACGACCCTTTTCTTTCATTTAGGCGCCACCTGATCCGGACTGGTGGCAGAGTATTTCGAGGAGAGATCTTGGGGACGGACTTGTCGCGTAGTCACGTGTAGCTTAAGTGGTTGCTGCCACTGTACGCAGTGCCGCTGTAAACTTATCGACACCCGCACCGACTTTGCCTTCAGACTTCAGCAAGTCATCGCCACCTGAGTTCGACGTGATTCTAAATTCCTCAGCCCCCTTACACTTCACAGGAGACGGGGTTCCATCACCTGGCAAGTCGGTAGCTAAGCTTTGCACCAACCTTTGCGACAGACTCAGATCCCGTCACCATGGCCACCCGCCGCATCAACAACACCGAGCGCACCATCCTCGAAAAGGACGATGCTCCAGAGGAGAGGTCCGACATCGCTCCCGCCGTGCCCAAGGATGTCATCTACAAGCTTGCCTTCTTCTCGTTGGCAATGATCTGCATCCCCATCGGGTCATACTTCGTCACGGTCAACACCGTCTTCAGGGGTGAGAGCGGCGTAGGCACAGGCATGAGAAAATAAGAGCTGACCATGACAGGCAACTCAACGTACGCTGGTGCGCTCGCGGCAGTTCTGGCAAACGTTGTCTTGATTGGCTATGTGATCGTGGCGATGAACGAGGATCAGGGAGAGCAAGAAGCGAAGAAGCCGGAGAGCAAGAAGCAAAAGTAGCACGGCGCAGAGCCATCATGGGAGGATTCGCCCTTGCGAGAAGCCACGGCATCACTGCCGGGGCTGTGATCAAGCAGTCACTCAGGGCTATGACAAAGTAACGACATCAAAGCACGCGCATTTTATTCATGACTTTGTCCCACCGTATTCATAAGCAATAACACGGCGGGTCGTATAGACGAGACGGTTCAAACGGATCATTAGGTCTGGATAACACCAGGGTTCCTTTCCTCCCTCTTGTCCGTCCATAGATGTTTCTGGATAACATTCAACGCCCCAGCGCCTCGTACAAGATCCATATGCGTGTTTTGTCGTTGCATCGGCGTCAATTCAAACAAACAATCCATTACTGCCAATGAGCCATGTCCGCTCGCGCGGCTCATCGCTGATTCAAGCAAGCATCCAACCCTCCACCGCTGTATAGAAACGTTAGTCCGGCCAAACGAGGCAGTAACTCTGATAAATTGCAGCTCAGGGAGCTGCAGCTGGGCACCGTAGCGCTCTAGTCCTCCAAGGCAACCTCCGCGCAGGCCAACTTCGATTCGTCAGTCCAAAACCGACGGGGGCATCGACCCCGCAAGCTGCGTAACTCTGCAACGGCCAATGCCCTAGACTGCCATTCTCTACTCCTTCTTGCTGAATCTCCTCATCAGCCAGCTCTTCCTCTTCTCGGTTGGCGGCGACGCCTGAGCGTCTTGCGGAGCGTTCTGCGTCGGCTGCCTCTTGAGTACCGATGGAGCCTCCTTTCGGACCACACCCTGTCGGCCATTTTGCTGCGGCCTAGTTGCATGTGGAGGTGGCGCGGGAGCCTGATTAGGATTGCTGAGTCCAGTCAGGTGGTTGTATGGCTGAGACTGGCCGAAGCCGATGCCGTAGTCGTTGACCGGCTCCTGACGCTTGGCAGGGGAACGGCGTTCGATCGAGCTGTTGTCGCTACTAGTCGGATCGGTCTGATAGCCGATTTGATCAGAGTTCCTGCTCCCTTCCGCCGCTGAAGTGACCGTTTCGTACGACCTGTCCTTGTGCTGAAGATGGTAGCCGCCGAAACTGGGCTGGGGAGCGTGCATCGGCTCCGTGTGCATCCTAGACATACGTTGTCGACTTGGGACAGGGCCGTGATCCATGTGGCCACCATCATTGTAGGCACGCAGGTCGCCATACATACTACTACGTGCGGTATGCATGCCTCTCATGTCTGGTCTAACATGTGACGCCGGTCGTGACTGACCACCGTAGTAACTACCTGGGCGGCTCATATGCCGACCACCATCGACGAGACCATCCAGTTGTGATCCTGCGTTCTGTGAGTTTGGGCGTTTGCGACCGCAGAAAGGCATCACTGACCAGTCAGGATACTGCGCCTGTTCCAGTTGGAAACTGGGTCGACGTCAGGCTTTGCGGTTGACTTGCGCCGGTAGTTGCCGTCAATGGCAGCCTCGAAGCTTCTGATGGTGTCGAGCGGCCGTTCCCATCGGTTGCGCGTCGGGTTGGATTTGTCGGGATCGGCTACACAGGTGGTCAGCATTTAGATTTCATGACAGAACGGGGGGGACTGACCAATAGGGTTTCCGAATGTATCATGGTGCTGAATAGAGCGAAGAGGCGCCAGCTGGGAGTGCGTCATGGCAGCCTCCATGGAGGGCTCTACCTCGCTCATGGCCAGTGTGGGATCAGCCTTGCTGTGAATCCGCAGGGCCTCCTTGTCGGCGGTGCTCTCGTGATGGTCGTCCGACTTGCTTCCCGACCTCTTGTGCTCCTTGTTCTTATCGGAGTGAAAGCTGAAGGATCGTGATTTGGATTTGGAATGAGAGGATGGCGGCGGCTGAACTTGCGATTGCTGCGCAGATGCTGACGCCTGGGAGGGCTGTTGCTGATGAGACGAAGGCTGCTGATAATGCTGCTGCGAAGGGCGACGGTCCTGCTGATACTGAGACGAGTTGTGCGCTTGCTGTCCTTGATGCTGATGGGCGGGAGGCGGCGGAGGGAGGTCGTGTTGGTAAGATCCCGAACGTTGCGCCATGGCGACGGTTGTAGCGGCGTTTGGCGCCGTTTTATTCAGCTTGATCGCGCTGCAACAGGGTTCTTCTGGGGTTCAAGGGGTACTGTTCCCAGTATTGTCCTTGCTCTAACAGTGAAGCGGTCTTGGCTGGGTCCGCTGTGTCGATTGCACTGGATCAGATGGAGCCTACGACCTTGGCCCGTAGCACCAACGCGCGCAAGTGGGCAGAGTAATCGGTACGGAGCAAATCCCAGCGCCCGACAGGGTTGAGGTCTTGGTGGCAGGGAATACGACGGCGTTGTTTGCAGGGGGGGAATAACAAGTTGGACAAACGATTGAAGTCGGTCGGAGGTGAAGGCAGGAAGTGAAGTGAAGGTGAAGGTAAAGGTGAAGGTGAAGGGGGAAGAAAATGGTAGCTGCGGCCTAGAAAGAGCGAGGAGGTACGTAGATGTCTGATGGTGTCGAGGCTGTGGTGCCCGTGGTGCCCGCGGTGCCAGTGGTGCAATGCCGTGCAAGTGCGAGCGCAGCAAGTACCTGCTTAGTCTCCCACTGGTGCTAGCGGGCGTGGGCTGTGCCAGTGGGGTCACCTTAGGGTGTGAGGTAAGGTATCTGGTCTGGGTACCTCTGCCGTATCCGGCGGGACGGGCGGGACGGGAGTGTTCGACTCACCGTGTCAGCAGCGGTTGCGTCTGCTTCCAGGCAGATGCTTGGGTGCATCCTGGCGATCTGCGGGCAGCTTCCAAGTTGTTGACGCCGACGCAGAGAAAAATAGCAGCGCTGTGCTGGCACTTGCTGGCACTTGCTGGCGGTCAGGCCTGGGACCGTCGGGGACCACTGACAATCGGCCAGGGGCCCTTCTAGCGCGTGAGCCCGCCAACGGGGGGTGGATCGCCGGCTTGGCGTGATCATGGCAAAGTTGCAGCAGAATCGCATTCTCGCTTGTTGTCAGATATCTATTGACGACGACGATACATTTGCCCAGACTACGGGGTAGCTATGGGCTGAGGGGTAGCCAGCGGTGCGCATAGGAAGCAACGGGTACATGGGACGCTATCTGAAGAATCTGCATGTTGAGTTCTTCTCGGAGTGAGTCTATCTCAGACAGAGTTCAGGACGCAAACTCAATTCGACCGCCAAGCTCATCGAGGCCTCTCGTGCTCGTGAAACGTCGCGGAGAGTCACCAACGTTTCTAGCGCGGACCTGCTAATGATTGCTGTCTTGACTCCTGTCTGAATCCTGGTCACTCCATCAAGTCAACTGCTTTTCGAGAAGTGCTGCGGTTTAATAAGTATCTTGTCCTCTCCCGGTCCAAGAGAGGCGGTTGGTGACGAGACGCAATCTCTGACGTCAAGCGCTCGAGACTGTCGAGATAGAAGGCCGCTGCTTGCGTTTCGGGTGGCTGGGCGGCGCCAATCGCCCCCACCACGATCTGGCCGCCGTCGTCCGGCCGCGACGATGGTGGATCCCCACGGCAACGACTGGAACGTCTCATTTGGTCGACCGCTTTCAATTATCACCAGGAATTCGCGACGACGAGTCTCGTGCTACCGATGTTTCAGCCCTCTCCGCAGCCGGCCCATCGCATGACAAGGAGGCTGTTCTTTCACGCTCTGAAGATGCAGCAGATAAACACTGCGTACGGAAGCCCGCGGTCGCGCGCCTAGTCTGGAGCCAAAACCCCTCCGGATACGAGGGCAGACCTGCTGTGAGAGTTGGCGCAGCACTCTGGCTACCTCATTGCAGCAACCTCAGGTGCATACTCAAGTACATACAGTAGGTACCTACGTCTCTCGATAAAGATCTCTCCTTTCCCCTGGCATCCATCCGTCTTTGTTGTCTTGCCCAGCTTTACTAGACGTTGCTGTGCCAGTCAGTAGGCATGAATGCCATTCCCACCTTGTTGGACCCCTGACGAGACCTCCCACGCCCGTTCCGCACAATAGTTCGCGCCGCCCTTCACCGTGACCTTCACCTCATCATTGTGATTTCCCAACAGCCGAAACGCGCAACCCCATGCCCGGTCGCCCTCTCAGCGCCGGCTGAGGCCGTGTTACATACGTCGGGATCCCGGTGTCTTTGTACGCCCGCCAACTACATACTCTATCGCAACAAGTGCCGAGAGGCTGCTGCTGTCAATCTCGGGGGTTGATGCTTCTCCAAGTGGGGGGGGGGGGGAACCTTGATAAGCTACACTGCTGGACAAGCAAGCCTGGTCAGCACAACAGTGAGCCAAACCACAGAATTCCAAGGCCAGCAACGTAACCATGAGCTTGCAAGAACGTCGGTGACGCGAGCCAGCTGAGAGAACTTGTTTGGGTAGTTGCCGCAGCGGGCAAATCATCTTCGATTCGCCTCCTCGTGTTCGTTAGCGTTGCTCCCACCACCAGTGTCCGAATTTGGGATGACCCCGCAAGGGTAGTAGCAACAGTCGACTTCGTATCTTTCGGACTCCGCACGGCTTCTTAGAAACGGTTCCGCAGAGCTTCGAAGTCTCCGGTGCTTCCGGTGTGCCCTCTAATGCTTATGGCTGAATTTAGGGGCGCTCTGTTCAGCTAAGGCCGGAAAGGGTTGGTAGTCGTCGGCAAGGAGCACGTGGGCCAACCTCATTCGGCACCACGTACATCTCTGTGAGCTTCACTAAGACCTGCATCGATGGTCAAGGAGAGTTGTCCGCTCGTTCCGAAATGCTCAAGCCATTCAAGCTCTTGGACTTTTGCAATTTTCGCATCTGGTCTGTTGGTACACTAAGATAGCCCATGACGAAGCTCCAAACTGGAGGAGTTGGACAGCAAGGCATCGCTGTCTTAAGACAGACAGGCCTTGACATGACCGTGAGAGGTGAGCATTCCCGAGGAGATGCAATGATAGACTCTTCGTTTGCAGTAGAGCTCGGGCCACCCTTGTAAGGCTAGACGATTTTGTTATATTTCCTAGGTTTTGAACTGCATCTGCTGTGAGTGCATTTATGTAGCAGCAGACGATGTTGTCTGTGGAAGCCATGCCACATATGGGGCAGGGTAGATCCGCGGGTCTCTTTTAGGGGTCTATCAAACTGGCCTAGGTATGTACAGCGAGCACCGTCATATAGGCGTTGATAGTGGACCGTAAGCCGCCGCCGCCGTACGCCTCGCGTAGTCTCGAAATGTCACGGCCGATAGTCTCACACCACAAGAGGGACCAGATATTGGGGTCAATGAGTTTCTTCTCCTACCAAACCCACGTCATCAGATTCATAATCGTTCCTCCCCTCTCGCTCACGTCGCTCTCTCGAAAGCCAGTGGCACCGCCAGTGTTCGACGAATCGGGGGTCGGGGTTGTGGTTGGGAGTTTTGACGTCTTTTTAAATTCAACCTGCCTTTTGCTTCACAAGCAAGACGATATGCTCTTAGCGCGCGTTACCCTTGCCTCAGACCAATGCAGCCAAATGTGAAAACCGTCCTCACAAGTACCAACTCCATCCCGAGACGCAGAATCATCCTCCCCTCTTAATTTATATCGAGGAGGGGTACAGCATGACACGAACCGAAGCACCGAAAGACTTTGAGGGGAGAGGGTGGGCGAACTTGGCGCGGACGACGCCGGAGTTACCTGTAACTTTCGTTAGTTTCTTCTTTTCGCTGTACGACGTGACTGATGAAGCGTACCGTGCGGCCTGGTGACCTTGCCCCAGATCACGCGGTGCTTGGATCCCCGAACTTCCTTCTGGGCCTTGTAGACGTAGGCGATCTTCTTGCCGCTGTAGAAACTGCTGTCTGTCAGCAATCGTGATCGTCGTACCGGACGAGTGGGCAGGGCGTACCGAGCAGCGGACTGGTCATCGACGCCCTCAATCTTGATGAGAGAGGTCGAGGAGTGGGTGGTGTGACGAGAGCGCTGGTAGCTCAAGTGACGTCCCCTATTTCATATCCGTCAGCATCGTTTCTCTCTTCGAGTCGTTCCCAAGTCCTTCCATCCGGCGAGGTCGCTTCACAATGTGTCGTGATCGATTCGTTTGGTCGATTTTGCCGTCGGAACTTAAGGGAGGCATGAAAAACTCACTTGACGTAGACTGTGATGAGCATGTTAGTATTCTGATCTAATCCACAGGTTCGGTCTGCGCGAGGCTTGTTGCGACATCCAACAATCGCGAAGACGGGGTGAACTCACGGCGGTGGCCGGCTTCGGTAGGCATTTTGACGGATTTGTGCTGTCTTCCTCCTGAATTGTCGAGAACCAAAGAGTTGCCTTAGCGAAAAGACTCCCTGTTGGTTAGTTGCCGGTGGTGGTTGTCGTGATGCCAATGGGAGGAGTGGATGCGGCTTTGCTTGGTGGTGAAATTTTAGCCCTGCCCATCACGTGTGGGCTGGGATTTTTTACTTCAGTGGATAGGGCAGGTGCGTTGCAGCTTGCTTAGGTCAGCGTGGTGGGGCTCGGGAGGGAGGCCCACTAAATATATGAGGCTCGTTGGATTGGCAGCCACCGCGTGCCACCATGTTGAGCCAGCCATATCTTGAAAGTCTTGGATCCGGAGCTCAACTCGATCTATCTCACTCCACAACTGGCACCAGACAGATCCAAACTTGTGCTGGCTCATCAATGATTCGGCACACGCTGAGCGATGTTCTTGTGCGTTCTCCAGATGCTTTGTGGCCACGTATCAATGGGAAAGTCGTACCAATGTTGGCATCAAAGACTGGGAATCATCGAGTCGATAATGCCTTAGGCTGGCGGCCAAGAGCATAATGAACTCCGAGAAAATATCAAAGAGTACTCGACTCCAGGATCTGGGACTTCTCGAAGAAGCTCGACATACCGCCAAACTGTGTACAGAGAGGCTCTGAGGTCCGGCACTAAGCCGATTTGGGCGGTCACCTACCGATTTGACCTCAGAGATGATAAATCCATGCCGATGACCGGTGAACTTTATCTCCGCAGCTACTCCGGAGTTTCGCTTGAGTGCCACGAGACTCGCGGGTGAATTGACCCGAAGCTCGTCTCGGGGCTCCTTCGGTGAGCAGGGCGAACAGAAAGCAGCGCAGAGTCTGTGGTCACAGGAATTACTTGACTTGCCTGCATTCACTGCGCCTTACGCAACACGGGGATGAATAAACACATCACTCAGATGCAGTGTGGTTGTTCGGGAGGACACGATAGTCCTTTGTATTACAAGATGACGGACGAAATGGTTCGGGGGGTTCACGACGATAACTATCCTTGCCCCGGCAGAGCCTGAGGTTCTGGAGTGGTGCAGAAATACCTCAGCAGACGGCTGAATAGACGACGTCGAATTGTTGGGGAGTGCTGCTGCTGCATGCGGCTGTGGCCCATCGCCAGATCCTGACTGGCCCGGCAATATCCATAGTGTAGACGCCGGGGTCTTGGGAGTGTAGCAGAGCGCTTCGTCTTGCTCATTGGGACTTTTCCGAGCAAGCGTCGCCGAGTAGAGCCATTGCGGTGGTAGGAGGAGCGGGATAAGGTGTGTTAACGACGGGGTTTCCGCCGAATGGCCCGGCCGCCGTCCAAGCACCCATTTGCACGTCAGTTCGCTAGCTGACACTATGAGCGGTGGGTTTTGCAGAATCCGTCACTGGGGGCCTCTGACCGATGCTCGGGACTCGAGACTCCTCGTCTTCTACGGGCCTCTTGAGTTCGTCCGAGCGAGACGAGACTCCGGGCTGTAATCCGAAGGCGGGCACTGCGGGCTTTAAAAACGTGCATCTGCAACAAGATGCAGCGTAGTGGACAGGAATGCAATCAACGGTAGGCTGTCCAGTGCCAGTGGGAGGAGAGGCGGAGGCATGTCATTGATTCTTAGAAGCACCTCAGTCTAAGGCTCTCCACTCCTCTCAGGCCGCACGCCGCTGGCATGATCCACTGCGCTTCAAGTTCCACCGCGCGCTGTCCGGTGACGCCTGGCGCAACTCCTCCGTCATAAGAGTAAACCCTTCATCATCCACGGTCCAGACCCCAAAACCCTCAACCTCTCCTGACCCCTTCTGCACCCTCGCTTGTCGATCCTCCAGACGAGCGAAGCCATCGCCAATTTGTCCGACGCCTTTTAATTATTCAATCGAGCTCAACGTTCGTCGCCATGGACCAGAGCCCAGCTTCGTACGTTGCTTGCCAACCCCACCATGACTTTCGCCCAGCGAGGGGCAACGCTCCAAGCTCGACACGTCGTTCCCGGCTGCTTCGGGGAGCCATTCGCTGACTGTGGTTGCGCATTTTAGGACTCTGGAGCTCAAGGACAACACAGTCATCGTTGTCCTTGGCGCTTCTGGTGATCTCGCTAAGAAGAAGACCGTAGGTTCTCCTTCGAGCTTCTCCGACACTCCGCGTCGCTAACAAATGTCACCAGTACCCCGCGCTATTTGGCTTGGTGAGCTTCCAACTCCAAGAGACCTCGCGAACGAGTGGATTCGATTCGCGCCATTGCGACTTTGACACTAACCATAATCCAGTACCGAAACCAATTCCTCCCCAAAGATGTCAAGATCGTGGGCTACGCTCGTACCAAGATGGACCACGAGGAGTATCTGCGGAGGATCAAGTCATACATGAAGACCCCGACCAAGGAGGTTGAGCAGCAGCTCGAGGACTTCTGCGGTCTCTGCACATACATTTCTGGTCAATATGACAAGGATGAGTCTTTCCAGGGGCTGAACAAGCACCTTGAGGAGCTCGAGTCTGGCCGCTCTGAGACCAACCGCGTCTTCTACATGGCCTTGCCCCCCAGTGTTTTCATCACTGTTTCTCAGCACCTGAAGAAGAACTGCTACCCTACAAAGGGTATCGCGCGCGTTGTCGTAAGTGCTTTGAGAGACATGGTAGATGTCGAGGCTGACGCTGGTGCAGGTCGAGAAGCCTTTCGGAAAGGACCTTGCCAGTTCGCGCGAACTCCAAAAGTCCCTGGCTCCTGACTGGAAGGAGGACGAGCTCTTCCGTATCGACCACTACCTGGGCAAGGAAATGGTCAAGAACATCCTGATCTTGCGCTTTGGTAACTCCTTCTTGGGCGCGACTTGGAACAGACAACACATCGACAACGTCCAGATCTCGTTCAAGGAGCCTTTCGGTACCGAAGGGCGCGGTGGTTACTTCGATGAATTCGGTATCATTCGCGATGTCATGCAGAACCATTTGCTGCAGGTCCTCACGCTCCTGACCATGGAGCGCCCCATCTCATTCAACGCCGAGGATATCCGTGACGAGAAGGTCCGCGTGCTTCGCTTCATGCCCGCCATTGAGCCGAAGAACGTCATCATCGGCCAGTACGGAAAGTCTCTAGATGGCAGCAAGCCCTCGTACAAGGAGGACGACACAGTGCCCCAGGACTCCCGATGCCCGACCTTCTGCGCTCTCGTTGCTTACATCAAGAACGAGCGATGGGACGGCGTGCCCTTCATCATGAAGGCAGGAAAGGCCTTGAACGAGCAGAAGACTGAAATCCGAATCCAGTTCAAGGACGTCACGTCTGGCATATTTAAAGACATCCCCCGCAACGAGCTGGTCATGCGCATTCAGCCCAACGAGAGTGTATACATCAAGATGAACTCGAAGCTCCCCGGCTTGAGCATGCAGACTGTAGTGACCGAACTCGACCTGACCTACCGCCGACGATTCTCCGACCTCAAGATTCCCGAGGCCTACGAGTCGCTTGTGCTCGACTGTCTCAAGGGCGACCATTCCAACTTTGTCCGTGATGATGAGCTCGACGCAAGCTGGCGCATCTTCACCCCTCTCCTGCACTACCTGGACGACAACAAGGAGATTGTCCCCATGGAGTACCCCTATGGATCTCGTGGCCCTGCTGTCCTGGATGATTTCACCGCTTCCTACGGTTACAAGTTCAGCGACGCCACTGGCTACCAGTGGCCAACGGCTGCTGCCCCTCAGCCCAACAAGTTGTAAGTTGCAAACACCATCGGCTTGTTTGTATGATTTCGCAGCACCCAGAAGCGCACCCGGGCTGACTTCACCAACAGTTGAGCAAACAAAAAGTATGTGATGAATGGTGAGGGTGTCTTTGTCTTAGCAATCCTTGGGGCTCTTTTGACAGCCAGCTCATGTAATTGAGAATCATTTCGTCCGGGGTAGGGGGATAAATACATAGAACAATATTACCTGGACAATTCCCGGGAACGCTTTATCTTTAGGCACCACACGTGAAGTCAAACCATACACAGCACTGCATCAGAGCTGCTCAAGACTTCGAGCTGGCCCCTCGAGCCAGGCTTAGTCCCACAGCGCAAATAACTTCGCAAGTTTGATAGAATGATCTCCAGGGTAAGAACCTTGGATCCGGTAGGGATCAGGCAGAAATCCTCGTCGGAGCCGGTCACAGCCAGTACATCTGTGTGTCCGATGATAGCATGAGAGCCATACGAGTGCTCGATCCGAACTGGACAAAGTTATGGAGTTCTCATGGCCAAGATGAAATGATGCATGGGCTTTGAAGGAGGTCGGGATCGGAAGGACAATGACGACTGTCACGATAGCCGATCTGTGGCTGATGTGACCCGGGGTCCGTGCACGGTACCTGCCGGTCCCTCACATGACCGCCGCCGTCTTTGTACTGCGGCAAAGTCACCTCCAGCACGTCCGCCGACTGAGGCTGGAGAACCTTTAAACCTTGTTTCGGAGATCTCGCCCTGCACGTTTGCGCTTCTCGCACCTCGCGCGCCAGACCCTCGTTTCTCAACCTCGCTGCCGACACTCCGAAACTGCTGCAGACTTTGCCAGCTGTCTCTTAACGACCTTCCCATATCGCTGTCGCTGCCGAGACTCAGAGGCTCGCTCCCGTCGCGTCACGCCGATCGCTGCGTCGACCATCAATCTCGATTCAAGGGCAGCTCTGTTGCCCGAGCCTACTGCGACTGCGCATCCACGACGCGCAACGGTTACGGCCGTGACGTACTGGCCTCATTTGGGGCTCGAACCGATCTCGGCGATTGAAGACGTGGAAGCGCCGTCCATACCCACGACGACCTGCCTTTGTTCCGCCGTTTGACCTGATCGCAGAGACGATTCCGACGTTCACCTGCCCACCGGCTCAGAGCGACCCAGCAGCCCCGTCCTTCCTCCATGGTCTGCGAGGGTCGCTCCGGAGCACGACGATCGACGTCTGCTGCGCCGTGAGCAGCTGCAGAGAGCCTTCTCTCCGTGCATTGTTCCCTCGGTGATGCCAGCCGTCGTTACTATGGACAATGGCGGCCAGGGAGGCGCGCGCAGCGATCATGACCGGGACATCAAAGCCAATGGGGTCAACGGATCCAATGCTGATGGGCCGGTCAAGACACCTCCTGCTGCGACCTCGGGCGACAAGGGCAAAGCTGTAGCCGCACAGCCCAGTGAGCCACAGAACGAGGGAAACCGACCGAGGATGGACGAGCTGCCGGATGAGCTCAAGCACATTACAGAGGGATTCGTTCCCCTGTCGCTGCTGCTGACGCGGCTGGCGCAGAATACACATAACGAACTGCAAAAAAAGGTCGCCGAGTTGGCAAAAATGCCAATACCCGGCGCCGCGGTGAACGGGAACGCTGTGCACTCTACCGAGGATGATGCATCGGCGGAAAATCTGAGGAAGAAGGGGTCCCTGCTCGAATTCGCGCAGTTCCAGCATGGGAGATGGGTCAAGGCACTGGTGTTAGCGGAATGGAGTCGGAAGGCAGATGTTGTGAGCAAGCTCATTGACCTGAAGGTGCATCTCCATGAGCAGTGGCTCCTCTACGAACACATCTTCACTGCACAGGTCAACCTGACCGGAGAGCTGCGTGGCCTGCGACTACCGAGCCCAGACTTGAAGACCGCGCTTCAGGTATTATCCACGGGCTCAGCCCCCTGGATGCCCGACGTAAGTTACCTCGTAGTTGATAGAATCCTAGTACTGACAAATGCTCAGCTCGACTTCATACCACCGCCGCCTCTCGAGATCGAAGAACAGCTCAAGTACATGAACGAACTCAACACACTGTTATCTCTACGGCTCAACCTGGACGAGTTTGATAAGATACCACCGCAGTTCCGAGACTACGTGATTGATTCAGGCCGAGTTACGTTCAAAGTGGATGGGGAATTCGAGGTCGACCTGACCGTGGCGAGCGAGGATGCGACTGCCCAATTCTGGTTCATCGACTTTCGATTCGGGTTCACCCCCGCGGTACTGACTCTGCCTGAGACATGGAGGAACCATTTCGATTTCGAAGTCAATAATCGCCTGGCGAACGACGGTCTTGAAGGATGCTATGACTTCTTACACGAGCTGATTCTCACTTGCAAGATCAACGAGCTCAAGCGCCAGGCTCTAGAAATGCGCAAGGATTCGTGGACAGGGACAATAATGGTCGAGTCCTTACACCGAGCTTTGGCGTTGCAGTACTGGACCGAGCGGGTATCACCCGCAACACCGAAAAGCTGGGTACAAATCGCGGTCAACAGTGGCAAAAAGGACAAGCTTATGGAGGGAGAGAAGCCGACGAGTCGGTTGGAAGTCAAGTGGTATCGGGACAGCAAGGCTACGACGGACGCCCAGATACCGTTTGACAGCAAGAATCTATCGGCTGAGACACTGTTACGAACAGTGATCGGACGGCACGTCGAGTATATCCTGCGAGGCATTCACGAGAAGCTCCTTGCTTTGCCGCGGTATAAGGAGGGGAAGTTCAAGACGCAGCTCTACATCTCACCCGATGACCCGGCGGAGTCAACGTTGAAAGCTCAAGCTGGCCGCAAGATCCACATCCACTTGACCATGGAACCGAGAACGGGAGCTTTCGCAATTAAGCCTTCCATGGTGGTCACCTTTGAATCGCAAAGGAGGCTGAATCATGCTGTGGATCAGGTCGACGCAGGCTTCATGTGTATAGAGGACATCCGCGCATCGATCCAGGAGAACGAGGTCAAGAGGCGAGCAGGACCGCAGGGATGGCATCTTACCAAGCCACTCCTCAAAGAGGATGAGCTGAGGGGTATCGTCATGACGCGTGAGCCTATGCGGACGGTTTGGCTTCAAAGGAGGGATTGGCCAGACCACTGGTCGCTGGTTATGATTCTAAGTCATAGCGGCGACCAATGGTGGTTGATTGAAACGTAAGGCCTATCTCAACACTTTACGTGGACTTTGCTGACCAGCCTTGTAGTGACCCTTCACTCAAACGACAGCAGCGCCGGTCTATCCGCCTACCATTGGCACAAGATCCAGTGAACTTCGACATGCAGTTCTGGCCAAGGCTCATCGTCTTTACCTCTGCCTTCATCAGTCATGCCACCAACCAACAAGACTTCAGCCAGCGCCAAATCATCTGTAGAAACAGCGAGAAGCTCGGACTCCAGTCAGAGGTACTCAGGATGCCTGGAATCGACCTGTTCCTCCCGAGCATCTTTCCGGCTTTGGCTCGAGACCCGTCGGACGCCGCTGCTGCCGAGTGGCTTTCGCAGAGTACCATGGCTGATGCGCTCGAGAACCAATCGTCGAATGCATCGGGTGCAAAGCGAGCATGGGCCAAGGACACGGTTACTCTCACGTTCAAGAATGTGTCGACTATGTCTCAGGGAGCGGATCTCACAAATGCCGACCAGACTTCAGAACGCATTATGTGCACCTCCGAAGCCTTCATCAGGGTTCGCAACCCTGCGAAGTTGTCTCGTTTGTCCGGCCGCGTGGACAGAAACATCTATTACAGCCCGAGACGCGGGGAATTCAGCTTTACGATACAACACGCCTTGGGCACGTCCGCTCTCACAGCGCTCAAATCACGAATACGGGCCATCGACCGGTTTGTCTGCTTCCTCGAAGCCTTGGAGAAGTGCAAAGACACAATTAGTAGTGAGGAGGTCGGGCTGCGCTTGTGCTCCTTCACATACGACGACAAGCAAGGTTCGCCGGAAACACAGAAACACCGCGCAAAGCTCGACCTGTCAAAAGATGAAGTCAACGTGGAGCTCGAAGATGGGAATCCCCACCTGAGGGTCATGGACATCATCAGACGTCTGGTTAACGCTGAGGGCGGGATTCAATCGCTCATGGACTGGCTACCTGCTTCGCTCTCTGCACACAGAGCTCTGAGTGAGATGGAGAGGCAGTGGCGTACATCCCAGGCGTCAGGGCAGGGGCGCATTGAGGTCGAGGTCACTATGATTGACAGGATCCGCATCGACTACTGCCTGCTATCCAAGGACGGCGTTGAAAGGAAGCTCAGTCTGGAAGCACTTGTCAGGCTCCGGCAAAAAGAACGATGGTGGCAGCTCAAGCGTATTGGCAGGTACAACTCCGCGGATCCGTTCGGTGCGGTGTTGCAACCTATATGGGACGATCGGGGAGACGGCTGGCAAGGCTTGCACTCCAGCGCTACGGGCAAGGTGTGCGGCTGCGGAGCCGCCAATTTGTTCCTCAAGGTCGACGAGGCGATACGGGGACTGATTGGCAACCTCGACGACGAAGGCTTCGCTAAAAAGGACGACGCCGATCCGCCTCCGGAGCAGCAGCAAACTCAAAGGCCAGGTCCACCTCAGCAGCAGCGACCGCCGTCGCAGCAACTCCCGCCCCCTCCTCAACTTCAGCAACCGCCTCCTCCCAGGAACCAGGCCGCGAAGAAGAAGCAGGGCGCCAAGCCAGGCCAGCCCCAAAGCGGTCGAAACGCGGACCAGGCCATTGAGATTGGATAGGGCGACAATGCCCACTGGTAGCTCTCGCGGGATCCCCTTGGTACGATCTAGGAACTACCGAGAGCGGTGTGCCAAGGCAAGCGAAGAACCCTCGAGAGGCAGCGCGACGAGGAGGCAATCACGTACATGATCATTCACCGCATCAGTCTATAGGTGTTTGGCGAAACTCAGAGAGAGGGGCGGCGATTGTTTCTGGCTTCTTGTCTTTTTATGATACCTCTGCCAATACGATACTTTAAGGATATGATCACCACGAGCCCCATCTTGTTCACCTGGCATCCCTAACCCCAAGGGGCGTAAGATTCATCTTCAGTTCTGACGGCCAGCAACACCCCACGAGCGTTGCCCACGCCTGATGTTGTTGTGATATAGTAGCCTTCGCCATATGTCCGCCTCCGCGTACAAGAGGAGGTATGTTTGCTCGTGACGGATTGATGCTCTATACAAAGTCTACGTCTATTTCCCTTTGATGGCCTTATCCTTCACCCGAGCAATCTTCTTGAACAGCTCGTTGTCCTTGCTCCCATCCACGATGGTCAGGGGCGTGCCGGCGTAGATCTCGGGCTCCAGGACGTGCTCGAGCCCCGTCGTGAGGAAGTCATCGTTGGCGACGGCGTCGGCGATGTCGTAGCCGGCGCGCATGGCTCCCGCGACGCCCGGCTTGGTGTACGATCCGCCCGCGACGGCGAGGCGGTTGCTGTACCGCTGCACCAGCGCGTCGTGCAGTCTGGTGTTGCGCCGGTGGTGGCCGACGTTGTGCTGCGGGAGGCATTCCTTTGCCAGCTTGGCGGTGGCGTAGCAGGTTTCGTCCTGTGAGATTCCGAGGTGGCGCTCTACCAGCCTCTTGGCTTGACGAACTGCCTCTTCCGGGGAAGGGGGCTCAACACCATCGCGGTCGTAGAGGTGGCCTCCCAGCAGGACGAAGAGCTTGGTGCCGTTTTCCACCTTAGACTTATCCCCTGCCAACGCGTCGGGACGCTCGCCGATCCCCGCCCTGGAATCGAAGAAGACGCCCAGGGCACGCTCGGGGTTCTCTTCGCGGGGAATGCTCAATGGGATGAGATAGCCCACGGCGTTGAAAATTGGGTGGTTTCGGGGATACCAGAGGTTGACGGTCATGATGGAAACGGCCTCATATTCGGCGAGGGGGAGTTGATCTCTCGTGGCTACCGCGAGATTGTGGGCTGGTAGGGTGGATATCACCTTGTCATACCGCTGCGTCTCGCCCTGACTGTCCTCAACCTAGGGACGGTAAGCTTGCCTGCGCGTGAACGGAGAGTGAGGGATAGAAACCAACCTCGATAGTCTTGTTCTGCTCATCGTAGGAAACTTTCTTGACGCCTTTCTCAAGCCTCAGCTCTACATTTGGGGCCGAGCTGAGCATATCAACTAACCCCTGGGGCAAGCTTTGCAGGCCATGTGATCCGACGTGGGCCATGGAATCTGGTGTTCGAGACCACAGGTCCACGAAGCTGTCCGACCTGCCCTCATCGTCCAGATCGCCGAAGAATCTCCTGAAAAAGCGGTACTCCCGCTTCTGATACAAGAACGATCCTTCTGGAGCAAACTTCATCTGGTGCTGGAGTATATCGGCGTTCTCATAAGCGTGATAGCCATCGATGAGAGAGCCCATCGCGCTGACTGCGCTCAGTTTGTGCGTGCTGCCGCCCCAGATGCCGTGCGCCATGGCCGACACAAAGCTGTTGTTCAGGGCATGCGCTTCGCTTCCGGTGACTCTCTTCAGGAACTCGACGGCCGAAATGTCGGTGTACAGCCACGGTGACCTCTCGCGGCGCTTTTGCTCCTGATTGAAGGCTCTGAGGCCGAGATTCAACAGAGGGGTATAGACGTAGTTCCGGAGCATCACCGGGGCGACCTCCCGGAGCATTCTCCAGAAGGACGGGCTCGTTAACAAGCCAACACATGCCTGCACTGAGGAGATACCGAGCTCCCGCACCTTGTCGTCGTTCCAGATGAACCTACCCAGGTTCGGAGGGGGACTACCAGGTAGCAGACCCAAAGATTCCATCTGGATGAAGCGGATCAGCAAGTCTGAGCATCGCGAGGATGGTCCGGGTCGGACTCACGATATCCACAAAGACCACCTTGTCAAGACGGCCCTGCACCTTTGCGAGCGAGATCAACCTGGGACCTCGCTCGAAGAGCACCTCCCTATCGTACCCGTTTACCGAAACCTGTGTTCTCTCAGAGTTGATCCATCCTCCCCACCGCTTGTCCGCCTCGTACACGACAATCTTGCTCTCGCGCGGAAGCTTCTTGGCCAGGTAGAAGGCCGTCGTCAGACCAGTCAGACCACCACCTAGAACTGCGACATGGGGGGCAGCGGGTAGGTTCTCCCTCTTCTTCGCGGGTGGGCCGTGCTCGGCTACGCCTGGGACGTGAAAGATGGCATCCTTGTCGCCGGGGTGCGTTGGGCGGCTGTAGCCCTCCGGTAGAGGAGCGTCGGACGGGAGGTTGCTCTGGTTCCTTGCGTGGACGCGCTGGTAGGTTCTGAGGGGCGGTCGAAGAGCTCTGCAGGAGAGCAGGAGAGACGCGCAGGCGTTTTCTGCACGTCGGCGTCCCATTTCGAGGTGCCAATGGATCAGGGAGGCTGTCCTATCGCATCGAGAGGCTTCAACAGTCGCATCGTTGCGTCGTCGCGTCGTCGATGACTCTGTGGCGCCACTCCCAGGCTCAGGCTCAGCAGACTAGCGCTCAGGCTGGGGTGGCAGTGGGTCCGGCACCCGGAGGCCCGGGCTCCACCGGCCGGGCGCTAAGGCCGAACCCTTTTAGCACTGACGTTTCTCCAGGGTAACTTCACTCACTCGTGGTGCAAATATATCCCGGGTTAAGGTTTGCTGGGCGAATAGCGTCCCTGCGAGCCGTGGATCTGGGCGGCACTTGGGGTGTATCCGGCGCTTGATGCGCTGCCTGGTTGGTTGAGGGTAGTTCGCCATCGGCTGCATAGACCCCCGGCCGGCCTTGCATGCTTTGTCTAAGTTGGGTGGCTTCTTTGTTAGTAGGATAGTAGCCTTGCATGTGCGAGGTTTAAAGACAAGAATTACTGCTAACCCGACACGTCTCTCAGACTCGTTGAATGCTCTTTCTTCCTCGTCAATATCTGCATGTAATGACGATCATGGCCGCGTTCGCCCCGATCTCTGCGCAAAAGACAAGATCCAACCTTCTAGCCAAGGCCGTGCCTGCTAGGAAGGCTCGTCTAGTGCTGAGTGCTGTTGTTGCGGGCATCCTACTCTTTACACTGTCTCGACATCACTCTGCTCTTTCATTTTGGGATCAGGCCCAGGGACTCAAAGTTGCGCATTCGGTTCTTGTCCAGGATACAGACTGGTCGAGATTCGCCTATGTTCAATATGTCACCAACAGCGAATATCTCTGCAACTCGGTCATGCTGTTCGAAAGCCTTCACCGGCTCGGGAGCAAGCCTGATCGAGTGCTGATGTATCCTTCGGAAATGAAAGCACACAGCGACAATGGGGCGGACAACCATGACGGAAGGTTGCTTCTGAAGGCGATGGACGAGTACAAGGTCAAATTGGTGCCGATAGCAGTCCAGCACCGCAACGGCGCAGATCGTAAGACCCTTCTAGCTTGAATCTCCCCAAAAGAGACACCTCTAACATGTATGACTATGCAGCAACTTGGGCAGACTCCTTCACCAAACTCTTGGCCTTCAACCAGACGGACTATCAAAGGGTTCTGTCCCTCGATTCCGACGCCACCATCCTACAATCTATGGACGAGCTCTTCCTGCTACCTCCAAGTCCAGTGGCCATGCCACGCGCTTACTGGCTGCTACCTGAAAAGCCCATCCTGTCATCGCAAGTCATGCTCGTCGAGCCAAGCAAAGTCGAATTCGAGCGAGTGATGGAGAAGATCGGCGACGCATCCAGAGGAGACTACGACATGGAGATCGTCAACGAGCTATACCGAGACAGCGCCCTGATCTTGCCGCACCGCCCCTACGACGTACTCACTGCCGAATGGCGCTCGAAAAGTCACGAGAACTATTTCGGCTCTGACCGCGAGGAATGGGATCCGGTAGCTACCTACAACGAGGCGAAGTACGTTCACTTTTCCGATTGGCCCGTCTCAAAACCGTGGCTGGACACATCGAGACGTCTCATCAGAGAGAAGCAACCAGAGTGTCCAGAAGGAGAAGACACATGCATCGAAAGGAACATTTGGCTTGGGTTCTACGACGACTTCAGGCAGAGAAGAAAGGTATGAAACCGCGTCACCTATAGTTGCTTCCATGGCTAATTTATGACAGCGAGTTTGTGGCAGTGCTGGGAGCCAGTAGCGTACCTAATCGCCGCAGATGGATTCGAGAATCATCGGAGGACTTGTGGTATGGCATAGAGCCGTCGTCGTAATGGCGGGGCAGAGGAACAAAGCATCTTTTGTTAGACAACCGGACAGCGTGGAGTTGATTGGATCTGACTCAATACTTCACGAATCACACATGATTGCATATCGATCATTCACTGGTTTCGCTAAGGAAGAGAAAGCACAGTCCAAGTAAACCGCGACATGTATCCCCTGAAGGAGACAAACCCGTAGCTAGGGGTGGCATTCGTGGAGTATCCACGTAAAACAAGCAATCACAAGCGACTCTCCCATTTTTTTACTGACTTACTGACTCGTTTGATTACATCGCAACAAGCTTGAGTTGGGCTCTATCACTCACTCGAAAATAGACTCCTGTGTCAGTTCATTTCACCTTGGTGAGGTTTTACCTATGGACACGTGCTAGGACACAATCAAGCATACATTGATGAAAAAAATGAGCTTGCCAAACTTAAGTTGTAGGTCACTAGAGAACCTTTAGATTCCTTGACACGTTCAGTTGAGGAACACAAACGCACTCAAACTTTAACGCGCGAAACTCCAGGCACCGGGTCAAGTAGCTTTCAACGACTGGGCACCTCTGCATCGTTCCAACTTCCGAAAAGTGCTCCCAACACAAATACCGCTGACAATAAACCCGAGATGTCTTCCATCTACGAGTGGCTTCAACGTCAACGCCAAGGCCTCGGGCCTGTTATGGACGGGGTCAGCGAGTGGCGAACCCAGAGCCGCCTGGACGCATTAGCCGCGAACGAGGAGGAGAAGAAGGAAGAGGGGAAGCGCCTCAAGAAATCCCTAGAGGACGACTGCTGTATACTGCCCGAATCAATCTCGGTATCCTTTGATCAGGTACTTGAGGCGAACTCTCATGTAAGGAATTTGGAGTACAGCCACCTCCGGCGATCCTACTTGGACATGGCGGAAATATCCGACCCCCCTCCATGGCTGTACGAAGCGGATCCAGAACAGATCAGCCAGGAAATCTGTCGGGTTTATATTGAGAGAGCGCGCCAGAGAACACGCCAGCGACGTGGCCGATATGTTGCGAAGGTTAAGCAACAGTTTCCAAAGCAGAAAGCCAAGCTGAGGGTGGCAACGGAGGCTCATTCCCGGGCAGAGGCTGAGAAGAGGGAGACCGAAGAAGACGTAGGGCAGATGAGCACTGGAAGATATAATGAGGCCGTGGAGAAGGCTTACTCGGGGCGAATTAACCAGGTTGAGGAGAGAATGGCCGAAAGGCGAGTCTTCAATCCTGCCAGACAGGAATAGCTTAGGCATTTCAATATCTGAGGATCATTGGCGTGATTGATGGTTTGGAGGAAGGTAATACGAATATGAGCTTTAGGCAAGCAGAAGACATGGGACTACCTGTGGTCTTCAATCACATAACTAGTGGGAAATACGCGTGATGGAACCTTATTGTCTCGAAACCCCTTTCTCACCAGTCTGCTAACCCTAACCCTGGAAGCTGGGATCGCGCGCTAAGACCAATCCAGCTCGTGTGGGGTCTGCTCCCCCTGTCGTCACTTGAAACCCCGCCATCCATCACCACCTTGCTACACCGAGCCCGTCCCGTCAACCTCGACCTCAGACATCCAAGCTCAACGCTCACAAACCGCCCGCCATGGCCGTCGACCCCTTCGATTCTGCGCTGTAAGTCTCCTCTCCCCTCTCCAATTGCTGCCGGCCCAATCGCTGACAGATCTCCCCCAGGGACCTCCTCCGCCGCTTGAACCCCAAGCAAACGGCAACCCACCTCAACACCATCATCTCCCTCGCGCCGGACCTGACCGAGGATCTTCTCGCCTCCGTCGACCAGCCCCTGACCGTCAAGCGCTGCAAGGACTCGGGCCGCGAGTACCTCCTGTGCGACTACAACCGCGACGGGGATAGCTACCGAAGCCCATGGAGCAACAAGTTTGATCCGCCCGTGGATGGGGGCGTGGGCGGTGCGAGTGCGGGTGGAAACGAGGGCGCGGGTGAAGGTGCGATTCCGAGCGAGCGGGTCAGGAAGATGGAGATCAAGGCGAACGAGGCATTCGATGTTTACAGGGAGTTGTACTACGAAGGCGGTGTCAGCAGTGTTTACTTCTGGAATCTGGACGACGGGTTTGCCGGAGTAGTTCTGTTGAAGAAGTGTAAGTTGTCTCTACAGAGAAGATGGCCAGTATGGGGGCTGACTGAGTACGACAGCATCCACACCCGGCGGCACCACCGAAGGAATCTGGGACAGCATCCACGTATTCGAAGCCATCGAACGCGGCCGCACAACGCACTACAAGCTCACGTCGACCGTCATCCTCTCTCTGTCAAACTCAGCCTCCGCGACGCTCGGCGACATGGACCTCAGCGGCAACATGACGCGCCAGGTCGAGCAGGACTTGCCCGTCGACAGCGACGACAGCCACATTGCCAACGTGGGTAAGTTGGTGGAGGACATGGAGCTCAAGATGAGAAACTTGCTGCAGGAGGTCTACTTTGGCAAGGCGAGGGATGTTGTCGGAGATCTGAGGAGCGTGGGGAGCCTGAGCGAAGGAGCGAGGGACAGGGAGACGCAGAAGGAGCTTATCGGCAGTATGAAGAGGTGAGGCAGGCTCGGTAGTGGCTTAGTTCCAGCGCCTTGATTTCTTCTTTCGTTTGCAGTTACCGGTAGATGCCAATGGCAACACGATTACACTTCCCGGGCCTTGTTGCAGTGGCTTGCCTATAGTCCTCTGGACTATCATGGACGCACGGGAGCATAAGGATTCTGACACATTGAGTAGATGAGATAAAAGCCCGAAACAGGGCCTCAGGAGATCCATATCTGCAGAGAAGATCCCGAGGCGGGACGAGGCAGTGATCCGTCGGGAAGTTGCCCCGAGCCTCGTCAAGCCACGTCAGCTGCTGTGCTCCCGTTCTGGAAGGACTGAGCAGCATTGAGGACGCCTCATCGATGCACGGAACGGTGGCTGCGGTGGGACGGGGCCTGTCCAAGCTGTCTCAGGATTGAGACTGCGGTACGGGGTACGGGATCAGGTCACTGCCGGATCCTGAGATGTCATGGTTATGAGCAGCTGAAGATTGAGCCAATGTTGGTCAAAGATTGCCAGTCCCGGTGAACACCAGGGCCTTGAGAGGGTCTCCGAGCTTCACGCCGAACCAGCACAGAAGCCCGTTGCTGCCAGAGCTGCAGGTCTGACAATCCTGCCATCCGTCCCGCGTCCTGGGTAGCGGGTCATCCCTCCTGGTTAGCGGCGCACCTTCGCCCACGCACGCACAGCGCGATGACCATAGTAAGGTCCCCCATCGAATGAAGATATAGCAAGCGGAGCTCTACACAGCAAGTTTCGTGCCGAATGACGTGCATGACGGGAGCAGGGCTACCAATGCTAGCATGTAGCATCGCTCCGGGAGCCAGCTTCGGGGGGGCGGCGGGACGACGCCGCGAGATAAGACTGACGTTTCTCAGTCGGCCGATTCCTCCCAGGATCAAGACGACATCAACACTCGCGAAGCATGCTGACGATCACGGTTCGAAGCGCCGAAATTTGGCTTCTGCAAGCGAGCCGCAGCTGAGAGCAGACTTCATGCGGGCATAAAGGGGTAGCATTTGTTGAGATTGCGAAAGAAGCAAAAATCACATAGTCCGTAATGGAAGGACTGTTTCCCGGATCGTCAGCCGAGACCCCCGGCAACGACCCTGATCCAGGCGATGATTCCATCAGCCTCGGTCAGGATTGCCCTTCTTGACTCGTAAAGGCGTCGTCGTTGGTACACGCAGTTGTCAAGGTGTGGCCGGTCGAGTCAGTGACTCGCGTGGGCGTGACAATATCTAGCGAAAATATTGCGCCAATGTGACAGCAAATCAGACAGAGCCAAGGGGGAATTCACTCGGTAAGGTTGAAATCAGCAGCCTGGACAGGAACAGCAACGCTTCATTGGTGGAAGACGTAGCAGTCCAACACACTTGTGATTTGGTTGGGTTCGGGGCCTAATAATCACCTCCGATAGCACTCCAACCCCTAGGAAGCCGGGCTGGGGGCCATGAATCGCTCAACGGATCATCGCCTTTCGACGCACCAACGCTATGGGTTGGCACACGGGGAGGTCCGCCTGCCCAACCACAAGATTGCCGACAATGGGGACCGAGCCCTCTTCGCTGCGGTTTTCGGATCTCTGGCTGCAGTTTGGTCTTTGCCATGCAAGCCGCTGGCCGGCGTGGAAAGGAGGTGGAGCTTACGGAGCAGCGGTCGGGAGGACAAGGAAATAGCCGTTGGTGGCGCGACGCCGGTGTTAAGAAGATGGAGGGTAGGAATTTGGGACGCTGGATGCAGGTACCATTCGAGGGTCTGTCTGCCGTGCCATTCCAACAACCCAGAGGGCCTGAATGCGAAACTCGTCAATGTCCCAAGAATGATCACAGGACGAGCAGCGGGAGCAGGGGTCTGGGGGTTTGACGGGTTCGCGGACGCTGCTCAGGCTGGGCAGCATCATCATCGTCAAGGCGCCGTACGCAGTGCTGTGTAATAATCAAACACCGAGGACCCCTGCGGGACGCAGCGGCGGCCATCTTCTCCATTTCTTCCAGAAGCCCAAGGGGGGCCTAGTCGGCTGATGCGCCTTGCGCTCGTTATTCCGCGACTCCGAGTCTCGGCTCCTCAGAGAACTCAAAGAGGCCGAACTCGTGAAGCTCGGTGCGAGCGACGGTGAGGAAAAACGACGCCCTAAGCCAGCATCGTGGGTAAATATCCATGATGGCGACGCACGTCTCCCAGTTGTCGGCCTTCACAGCGTGCCTGATCCAGCTAGGCTTGAAGCTTGATCCTGGACCCCCCATCTCGGGGCGGTTCGTTCCACAGAAGGTGGCACATGGCGTCCCGCCCTATTCCTGATTGCCTTTGTGATGGTGGTGTCGGCTTTGCGCCTCTCGCTGGGAACAGGCAGAGAGGCACCTCCCCCCCGACCCCCTATTCGCACATCCCGTCCACTGCTGAGGGGGGGAACCCCCATATCCGCTGCAACGGCATCAACGGTACGAGGCGACAGTGTAACATCCCCGGGCTCCGGACCCATGAGTGCTGCGCTCCCGATGAGCCTCAACTTTGAGCTGAGGGTGTTTGATGACTGGCAGCCTCAGCTGCAGGTACGAGTACGTACAGTGTCGGTGCAACGACAGACCAGACAAACCGCGTCTGCAAGTGCAGGTGGAAATGCGCTGCAGTCTGCAGAGGAGGACGATCCTGCCTGTGCTAATCACACGCGACATGCGCCTCGCGCTGCGGCAGCGTCGTGCCCGTCTACCTTACCTGTAAGCAGACAATGAATGACTCGGGACTTCAACTCGTAGTACCGGCGGTGACGAAGATGGGCTGGTAGCTGCCAGTGGCACTAAGGTACTCACTGCGGTGGCCAAAGGGGGGCCCAGTATCGCAATAGTGCCAGCGGCAGCGGCAGCGGCAGCGGCAGCGACAGCGGCAGTGACGCTCCTGCAGCGCCCGGAGCCCAGCCTGAGGGGTCCATGTTCAGGGCCCGACGGCGCTCAAAAGGGGAATACCCAAGGAGGAGGGGGGAAGACAACAGCACCCTGAAGCAACAGCAGGAACAGCAGCAGCATGAGGCTGTCCAGATGGGAACTCAAATCGGACTGCAGCTTATCGTGTCTGGTTGATGCTCGCAGAGCCCTGGGCACATGTATCAAATATTATATTACGATAGCATCACTTCTATTGATCGTGGCACCCCGTGGACTGCTCTCAGAGAAATTGATCCCCACCCCACAGTCCCGTCGACCGTCACGCCCCGTCATTTCGTTACTTCTCCATCCATCCGCTGCCTGACCTCTCCCACTTCTAACCCTCTCCCCTCAACCTCCAGCCCAACTCTGACCAACCCTAGCATCCCCCTTTTCTTCGCGTTTTCTCATCCGTTGCCCTTTCGACATAGCTGCCAGTCCTGTCCCCCTTAAGCACAGCTTCCCACCGTACCTCAGCGCCCAGAGCTGCCTTCAACGGCTCCAAACCTACTCCGCCGCCGCGCCTCGCGATTCTAGCGCCATTCCCGCCTGGGACTCCACCACCGTCTCAGACTCAATCAGCTTGCTTCCCAGAGGCAGCCTCAGCTCTGCGCGCGCCCTCGACACATCGTCGCAATGGCTGACGACAAGCCTTCGGTCCTCATCATCGGGGGCCTGGGCTACATCGGCCGCTTCCTCGCCCTTCACATCCACAACAACAACCTCGCCTCTGACGTGCGCCTCGTCGACAAGGTCCTGCCCCAACTAGCATGGCTCGCCCCTGAGTTTGCCGATGCCTGCTCCTCGGACAAGTTCATGCAAGCCGACGCAAGCAGACCAGGTGTGTTTTCTGTGCAGCATCACATATGTGCGTTGCCAAGCTGACATTCCACTAGAAGGACTGGCGAGAATATTCGACCGCGCCGACGGCAAGCAGTGGGACTATGTCTTCAACTGCGGAGGCGAGACGAGATATTCCCAGGAGGACGAGGTCTACAAGTTGCGATCCTTGAATCTGTCTCTGGCCGTCGGTGGTGAGGCCGCCAAGCGCGGCGTCAAAGCCTTCGTCGAGCTCAGCACCGGCATGGTGTACAAGCCCGACTCTTCCCCCAGCAAAGAAGGCGACAAGCTGAAGCCATGGAGCAAGATCGCCACCTATAAGCTCCAGGCGGAGGAGCAGTTGGCTAAAATCGAGGGGTACGTGTAGCTACCCATCTCAGGCTTTGCGCCGGCGCAGGCCATGGCTAATCGCTGCAGACTTAATCTCGTCATCGTTCGTCTGCCGCATGTGTATGGTCCGTACGCTTCTCAATGGGTTGCCACGGCCTTGTGCATGGCGCGCGTGTATCAGCACATCGAGGATGAGATGAAGTGGCTATGGACCAAGGATCTGCGCACCAACACGGCGCACATCTCGGACGTTGCTCGAGCGCTGTGGGACGTCGCGACCTGGCAGGGCAACGGCAAGGCTGGATGGGACACTGGTTCCATGGGCAACGTCCCGACCTTCAACGTCGTCGACAAAGGCGCTACGACCCAGGGGACGCTTGCCGACATCATCGCCGACGTTTTCCAGATCAAGACTGCTTTCCAGGGCCAACTCATCAGCACCTTTGCCCGCCTTAACCTAGACAGTGTGGTGGACGATGTCAACGATGAGACTCTGGCCCCGTGGGCTGACCTGCTGGCCGATGCCGGCATCGCCCGCCCTGGACCTCTGACTCCCTTCATGGAGAAGGAGCTGCTCAAGGACACCGATTTGAGTATGAATGGCGACCGATTGGAGTCCCTGATCGGATTCAAGTACGATAAACCCAAGATGACCAAGGACCTGATCGTGGAGGTGATTGAGAGCTACAAAAAGATGAAGTGGTGGCCATGAAGCGTTTATGGAGGCAAGACGACTTGACGAATATAAATAAGAGACGGATCATGTTGCGAGCATCATAGAGCCGCTGGTATGCGGTTCGGGTCGATTTTGGAGTAAAGATACCCCTATCCCGCCCGAAGGACGTCGACAAGGGGTGCCGATGGCCAAGGCAGCCCAGACCGCCGCTGCGGTGGTTGGGGAAGTCAGGGCTGTCTGTCGGATGCGGGCGTTTCGACTGTGTCGGTGGGAAGGACGGCATTGGAGTAGGACGGCGCGTCCGTGGAATGCAGATCGATACAGTCGATACTACAAGTAATTATATACAACGACAAATACAAACCCATGGTACTGCTCATCCATCTTGGCCCCATCCCTGCGACAAGCGATGAGACGAGGATGCAATAATTGACTCCAGAGAGTCGCATGAAGCAACTCGACGTCCTTGGCGGATGATTTTGTTGGCTCAAGCCTGCGCTGGTGCGTCCCAGACCTGGTCAAAGATCCGGTCCTCGTGAAGATGCGTGCGCTCGGCCGAGGCAAAACCACTAGGCTCTCTGGGGTAAGATATCCCCGTGACTGAGAGAGGCCAACCCCCATCTTCCCCAACTCGACCTAACCTGGCGACCTACTGCCCTCATAGGATTCTAGCCGTGCCTGATCACATACAAATGATGTCCTGTCCCCCTCATCCTCGCCCTTTCCGGCAATGAAGCTCGCGCTGCAGACCCAGTTTGACGGGTGTGCCATCCCGGCAAGCCAATGAAGTCGTCCTGGGGAAAGCAGGGTCGAGGCGCCCCAAGATCAGAAGGGAAACACGTTCGCAGGCTGGGGACGTCCCCCCCGATGCAACCCTCCACACTGGTCCTTTTCACATGAGCCCCCTCCGGAGCACAGGCAGTTATTTCGGGCTGGTCATTGCGGGTGCGCAAGCCGCGGCCGACGGGGATTGCGGCCTGTGAAGGCGTTTCTGCTGCACGAGATGCTCTCCATGTCCGTGATTGACAGGAAGAGGGACGGGACGGAAACCAGAGAACAGATCAACTTTCTGCTGGTGAGTCGCACGACGGCGCATCTTGATCGCTGCACGGACGAGTTGCCCCGCAGACCGTCGGCAGCGGGGCGGAGCGACTAGGGAAACGTCATGGTGGAAACCCACGCTCGCTCGTGCCAAATTGAATCGAACCCACCGGGCTCAGGCCACGCCAGGCCAGCGAGACGTGCCTCGGCGCTGCGGTGGCATGGGACAAACGTGATTGACTTGTTCGGGCTTGCAGTGGTGCTAGGCCCGGTGGTTGGGGTCGATTCAGGCAGGAGTGGCGCTGCCAGTGCACATGGGAAACCCCATCGAAGAGGAGGAGGGGAAAACGGGGGGGTGTGGTGGTGGCCGGCAAGGGGAAGCTTAAAGATGGTCTGGTTCCTGCATCCAACTTCACTCTCTCGTTTGTTTTTTCTCCCACTACATTCTCGGGCTTCCTACATAGAAACATTGCGACCTGCTCTCCCTACAAGATGGCTGCCCCTCCCGAGAAGACCCTCAAGAACCTGACGGGCAAATATGTCATGGTCCGTTTGCCTCCCCACTCCCCCTCTCCCGGGGCCTTCACATGCTTGAACCAAACCCCCGTGGCTGACACGAACCCCCCCAGAACAAGAGCCTCTCGGACAACCCCGAGCCCGTCTTCCAGCTGCAGGGCGTCGGCTTTCTCATCCGCAAGGCCATCGGCGTCGCGACGGTGCACCTCGAGGTCAACACCTACGAGGCGCCGCCCAACCCGCCCAACGAGTCCACCGACGTGATCCAGCACATCGACATCGAGCAGTCGGCCTCGGGCCTGACATCGACCCACGAGAAGCGCTGCCTCGACGACGTCTTCCGCGAGCACAGCGACTGGCTCTTCGGCACCGTTAAGGGCAAGACCAAGTGGGTCACCCTCGACGAGGTCACCGACGACTTCCTCAAGAAGGGCTGGGAGGTGCCCGAGGACGGAAAGTTCCTGAGGAGCCACGTCGAGAGCCAGGACAAGGGCTGGATCGCCCAGCAGATCTGGGGCTTCCAGCAGGTCGACGGGCTGAGGAGGTACTGCCGCAACGTCCTGGTCACAAAGGACAGTGAGCGCATCGAGGTCAGGCTTGTGTACGACTACGTGGAATAGAGTATAGACATGTAGACTTGTGATGTTGAAGGATGCAGCGTTTCGCCGTCATGAGAACCAAATCGTTGTTGAACGTAGATCTGTTCCGCCTGTGCAACATCGCTCCCCCCTCCCTAACCCGATGATGGCACGCTCATTCTTCGTCGATGGGTATCAACAGCCTCCGTTCTGCGACAATTGGCTCCCAGTTCGCGAGAAATGACCACCGGCTGAGACATGACCACCGGCTACTCTGGCCGCCTCTTCACAAACTCCTCCAGATCCCCTACCGTGGCAACCCCCAGCACGAACCTCCTCCCCTCGTCCGTAATGACAGCAAACGTCTCCCTCCACTCGCCCTCTCCCTGCGCATCGCCCCTGAAGAAAGCCTCCAGCTCTTCCAGCGTAGTACTCATGGTGATGACTCTGTACTTCCTCCCCTTCCGTTGGAACCTCGTCATTGCCGCCGACAGCGGGTCGTTCTCCGTCACCTTGCCCGACTTGAGAAGGGACTGGAGGTGCGGTATGGAGATGTAGCCCAGCAGCGACCGTGTGTCGGCGTCCACAATGGTAAGGTGCGTGTAGTCGCGTTCGAAGGCGGAGAGGAGGGCCATTGAGATGGGGTCGGAGGGGTTGAGGGAGAGGGCGGCGGGGGGGTCGATGTCTTCAACGGTAGCCTGGATGGTCTAGCATTAGCAATGGCGCTCCGGCACGCAGGTCTCAAACAGGGGAGAGACATACCCCGCGATACCGCGATGACCACTTCGAGGCGAAGGGTTTGCTGGCATCGGCCGTGGATGCTGCTGCCGCCATGGCCGCTCTGCTTCTTCCGGGGGGGCGCAGGGGTCTCGTCCGTGTCTGTCGCTCGACTCAAAAGCAGATCGGGGATTGCGAGGCGCGGGAAGAGTGGGTATCCGCGCGGGCTGGCGATCGGGTGGCTCGGCAGGTCTGAGGGTGTTTTCGAGATTGGGATTCTGCAGCGTCGATTGACGGATGACGGCGGAGGGGCTGAATCACGAACGGAAAGATGGATTCAGGGATTTGCGGCGACACTCGTACCAAGTGGGGGGCGGTCGGCGGGATTGGCGTCGTGTAAGAGCCGTTGCGATCCGACGACAGGCGTGGATCCACGATGCAACGACACTGGACTGCTCCATCGCAGGTGTTTATGAACTTGATGTGATGGTGTCTGGGTGTTAGACATTCTAATATAGAGCTCGAGAAGCGCAACAGGCCAAGTTGAACCTGCCAATTGCGACGACTTGCACAGCGTCAACCCTTCATCGTGACGGCCCACCACGGCCTGGATGTAAGACTCACTCAGGGGCGGCAGCTCATCAAGCTCCACAGGAACCGCCTCGTCAGAGCCTCATGACCTCCAAAACGCTCCCACTGCGGCCCGTGAAGAGCCGCAAACCGCATCAAATCCCGCCGATGGGCGAGAATATCTCGCTGTAGCCTCAGGCCAATCCAGGCGACGGCCGCGGGGTGCCAGTGCCCAGCTCGATGTGATGTCACCTGCTAGCCTACCAACGTGAGACTCGGGGTTCAACCAGTTCCTTATCTCCGCCCTCGTCTCGATTCTCACGGAACCTCCCTAAACAAAACAGCTCAGTCCCTCCCGACGCCTGCTGGACCTGCTTGTCATTGACGTACAAGTGCCATCTTTGAACGTCTCCCCTCCGTCCATTGATCACCATGGCGCCTCTCTTCCCCAACCGAGACGCCCTCCAATCCTCCCTGTCCAGCCCGGCGACCAACCCTACGCCGTGGCAGGCCCGTACGGAGCTCTACCCTGCATTTTCCGTCGTTGATGATGGAAAGGACAAGGCGAAGAAGATTGGGCATGAAGCTACCAAGACGCTGGAGAAAGCCAGCGGCACGGTGCAGGCCAAGACGGGGAATATCGAGCTGTACTCTGGACGCTATTATGCTGCTTGCACCGTAGGTGGCTTGATGGCATGTGTAAGTCGATGCGACCACCTGTTGAAATAATACACGTTCAACAAACGAATTCAGGATCGACGACTGACGGCTCGTAGGGCCTCACACATACCGCCGTCACCCCCCTTGACCTCGTCAAGACCCGTCGCCAGGTTGACTCCAAGCTCTACACGGGCAATTTCCAGGCATGGGGCAAGATATACCGTGGCGAGGGCTTCCGCGGCATCATGACCGGCTGGAGTCCAACTTTATTCGGATACTCCGCCCAAGGAGCCTTCAAGTACGGGTGGTATGAGTACTTCAAGAAGACTTACTCGGATATGGCCGGCGAGGAGGCAGCACACAAGTACAAGACTGGACTCTACCTCGCTGCTTCGGCTTCTGCCGAGTTCCTCGCTGACATTGCGCTGTGTCCGTTCGAGGCTGTCAAGGTTCGCATGCAGGGTAAGATGCCCAACCCGTACAAGGGCACCTTTGATGGCATCCAGTCCATCGCTGGCAAGGAAGGCTGGGCTGGTCTGTACAAGGGAATCTACCCGCTCTGGGGCCGCCAGATTCCCTACACCATGATGAAGTTCGCCTCCTTCGAGACCATCGTCGAGATGATGTACGCCCGCATGCCGGGGCAGAAGAGCGATTACAGCAAGGCTGCGCAGACCGGTGTTGCCTTCAGCGGCGGTTACCTCGCAGGAATTCTGTGCGCCATCGTGTCTCACCCCGCCGACGTCATGGTCAGCAAGCTCAACGCCTACCGCGAGCCCGGTGAGGCGTTTGGCGGCGCCATGGGTCGGATATACAAGGACATTGGCTTCTCGGGGCTGTGGAACGGCTTGCCTGTCCGCATCGTCATGATCGGTACCTTGACAGGTCTCCAATGGATGATCTACGTAAGTCTTATTATCAACAACGGAAGACAAGCTCGTGCTGACTGTGACGCAGGACTCTTTCAAGATTTTCATGGGTCTGCCTACCACGGGCGGTGGTCCTCCGCCAACGGAGAAGAAGTAGAAGCGAGGCTTTCTTAGCCCAGTAGGATCATGCCAGCTCGACAGTCCAAGGATTTGAGTGTCCCAAGATGTGGAGATCATCTTTGTCCTGTTGTCCCCTTGTTAAGTTTGTTGTCACCCGGTGTACACGGCTCAAAGGGGGGCTTGGCGAGCAGAGAGTGAAGGATACCCCTGGGATGGCAGGCCATGTATATTGCGACGATTTGTTGAGACCAACACATTCATTTGCGTCTTCCCTAGCCCTCAGTATCTTTCCCGTACCCTGCGACATCAGCACGCATGCCTGATTTCTGAATGCTGTCAGTTCGCGCAGGCAGCGACACCTGCGCAGTCGTATTTCCAAACAACATTCGAGGACTAGTGAAGCAGTGGAGGCGCGCATTAGACTGGTTGAAGCCATGGTTTGGGCAAATGTTGAAGGCTCACGTGCCTCCTCCCTTTTGACACCTTAGTATGGTAAGTCTGCAGAGTGGATTTTTCGTGCGACACTACCTTATGCATGGAAGCACTGCCCAGGCTTCATGGCAACCGAGCTACTGCAACAACGACCTCATCCAGCGCTTCGGACAGCTCGCCGAGCGCCGAGTCCCTGGGCGAGCGACTGCTCCTGTCTGGGGAACGTCAGCCGCAACCAGCAGCCTGGCATTCCATGATACCAATCTGTTGAGCTTTGCGGGGGCGGGGTATCAGACCGCAGCCCAAGCTATACTACTGTACCACATGCGTCCTAAATCTTCCGCCAAGCGAGCCACATGGCAACCACAATGGATGTCGGCATCGCCCCAAGACTTGACCTCCTTGTGAGCACAAACAGTCACGCTCAACCGTCGATCTTCGCACATCTGGACAAAGAGTGCGGTGAGAAGTGATCCGGTGTGCTGAGAAAGGACCGACTCGGCGCATAATACGGTACCGAAGTCGTGGGTGTGATTGGTGTGTCTGCAATGTGTTGGCGCATGATGATGTTGGCGAGAGTCGGCAACCCCACACTCGCTAAGAGCTACCCTAGATTAACAGCAGTAGAGGGAGCCATAACGCCATGTTGGGCTCTAGGGTCCCGTCAAAGGTTGTCGAATTGCGAGGTAATACGTGACGCCTGCCCAATAGAAATGCTTGCCCCCCCGGGCAGCTGTAGTGGGGAAGAGCATTCATATATGATCCCTGTCCAGAGGAGTGGGAGCAGCTGCGCTCCAAACCTCGAGGACGATCGGAACCGTTTCCCCCACATCCCCAACCTTCAGTGACAGTGGCCGGTCGGCGCCAGCCCGATGGCGCTACCTCTTTGTTGGTTGCAGACGGTGACAAGCGCAACGCCACAGGCCGCGCAGGAGCCAGAGTTCGGCGGCTCTAGTCATGACGCGGCGGCTGGACTGATTCGGAGAGCGTCCGTGGTGCCTCCCGGCTAATTTCGACGAACGGTGAGGGTTTGGACAGCCGGCTGGGAAGTGTCCAGCAGCTGTGAGGGGCACCCGATTCTCGCCTCCCACGACCAATGTGAGGCTGCGCTATCGAACTAGCTCAAGGCGAAATAGGGCGCCGTCCAGCCTCAACTTGGATATCGCAGACCCTCGAGACCGCGCGGTGCAGACTGGTACTTGGGCGTCCGCATTCGCGACTTGTGACGCTGGACATCCGGCCTCCAGGACGGCGTATCCCGAGCAGAGAGGCGAGATCCCGCAGCCGTCGCGAATTAGAAGACGGGGAAGACTGGCAGCGACCAACCACGAGAAGGCTGGATATGCAGGGCATGCACCCTGAGCTGGGCTTCTGTGCAGAACCAAATCACCCCTGGACGTTGGCGCGAGGGCCAATCAGCCGCACCCGGCCGCTGCAGAAGGACGGGGACGCCGATGGCATTACCATTGCTGTAGGCGGAAAAGAATCAGGAGCTGTTCGAGACTCAGCAGAGAAAGACAGCTTGGTTCTCGATCGCTGGGGGGCCTCTGCCCTGCCAGCGCTCCTCCAGTTAACTGCGGCAAAGTTGGTTGAGGGACTAGGAAGGTCGTGCCCCGCTCGACGCCGCTTGGCAGTGATGGTTGCGGCCTCCAGAGCCCCACGAGGGCAAAATGATGGTGCGGTCTGATGGAGGGGACTCTGCTGAGAAATACGACTATGTCCTGGCTCATGGGAGAGCCTTGGACCCGAGAGCCCAGGTTCAGGTGTGACTGACTCCTAGTCTAGTCCAGTCCAGTACGGAATGCGTACGTATGCACGGAATATTGTAGCTACGAGTGGTGGCTCGAGCGAGGCAACGACTGGAGGTTCCGGGTTAGGTTGGCCGTCCGCCTCCCCCACTACCTACTCCTCCTACCTACTCGTTAGTGCTCCGTACTGAGTACAGCCTGAGGCAGTTTGGCCCGCGCCAGCCAACAGTCGCGACTCCAGGCTCCACAATCCACATGTCCTGGCTCCGGGGTGGTCTTGGCATTCGCAGCCGTCTCCACCGTTCGTACCCCCCGAGCCTTGCCCGCCGCGCCAGTTACAGGGCACTCGACTCGCCGGTTAGCGGTTGGTGGCCTTCTGTAACCTCCTGTTTCCGACGAGCCACGCCGCGCCGCCACGCTCGTCGCTCGCTCCAGTCGCCTTCCCGCCGTCCATCATCCCGTCAATCGGGCAAGCAGGCCTTCCTGGTTCCTTCCACTCGTTGCACCTGCATCTGCGCCCTGTTCGTAGACCTGGCTGTTCCATCCTTGTCCTCTCCTCTCCTTTCCGCTCCCTCTTCTCTTCTCTGTTACATACTTCTTCGACTTATGCCGCGACATCAATTGGCTGTTCCCCTCTTCGAGCGACCGCAACGGTTCCCTCACCCTTCGACGCTGCCCGTTGCTTCGTAACCCCGGCCGCGCTCGGTGGAAACGCCCCCGGCTCCAACCTGAGGCTTCCAACTCCGCACCCGACCCCGACTCGCTTACGGCGCCTGTTCTCTCGAGAACGCCCTCAATTCAGATCGCTCGCTCGCTTAGGTGCACCGACTGCACATCCGCCCTCGCGTATGGTTTTCTACCCCGAGCCCAAGCGGACGCCGTAAAGCAAGTGTTGCGCAGCTCCTGCTGCCGACCTTGTCCGCTCGCCAACCGAATCCCGCAACCCCTACGCCTTGGCCCAACGCCTGCAATCCCCGGTTGTCACCATGGTCGGCCTATTCGACAAGTTTAAGAGCAGCGGCTCGGTACGTTTTCCTAAATGCTGGAAGCAGCAGTGATGCACCTTTTTCAATCGCAAGCGCATCTATATGCGGTTTCGTTCAACTTGCGCCAAGACACTCTTGCTGACAAAATGCCTCCGCGAGCAGACCTCTGGCGCCGCTGGTGCTAAAAACGATGCCCTCAAGAAGAGAGACGAAATCGCTCCCGAGAAGACTCCTTTGGAAAAGATGCTCCAGAATGCTGGACCATTGAGGACAGACGGTAGCGACAGGTTCTATGGCTTCGAAAACGTAAGTGCTGACCCCAGACCATGGCCAGGTGTGTCTCGAACAGGACTTTCGCTTACTCATATCCAGTTCGGCAATACATGGTAAAACCCAGCACTGATTTGACCTACAAGCCACCACCATGCTAACAAGCTTCGCAGCTACTGCAACTCAATCGTTCAGGCTCTGTTCTACAACGACCTGTTCCGCGAGAACGTCATCAACTATCCGGCACTATCCCCTACCGACACACCTAACGGCGACCGACCAAAAGTCAACGTAACGATTCGCCCGCCTGCAAACCCTACTACGCCGGCAACAGACCAGAATGGCAAACAAAAGGGCCTCAGTACGTCTCAGGTTATGAAGCAGAGGGCGGCTATCAACGCGGGAGCACCACCGATAGGCCAGCCCGTGCGGCCAGAGGACAAGCCGGATACTCCAGAATACAAGAAGAAGCAGGCTATGCTGAAAGGGCCGATCCTGGAGCTCGCAACGGACCGCAAAGACGCATATGGCATGGACGAGTGCACATTCACTGGCTTGAAAGACATATTTTTGGCTCTCATCGAAAGCGAGCAACGCACGGGCGTCCTGAGCCCGCAGCGCTTCCTGGAGATTTTCAAACGCGACAATGAGATGTTTAGGAACTCCATGCACCAGGATGCCCACGAGTTCTACGGTCTCGTACTGAACGACGTGATTACGAACGTGGAGGAGAATGCACGAAAGCAGCAAGCCTTGACAAACGGCGACGGGCTGACGGAGTCTCTCCAGAACGTCTTGGGTTCAGCACTGGCAGCCAACGGCGCACAGTCTCCAGGAACGGGATGGGTACACAACATCTTCGAAGGCTTACTAACCTCCGAGACCCAGTGCCTCAACTGCGGTACAGGCTCGCAGCGAGATGAGACATTTCTAGACTTGTCGATCGATCTCGAAGAGCACTCATCGGTTACGTCTTGCCTTCGAAAGTTCTCAGACGATGAGCAATTGTGCGAGCGCAACAAATTCCACTGCGACACTTGTGGAGGATTGGAGGAGGCCGAGAAGCGAATGAAGGTGAAGCGCCTGCCGAAAGTCTTGACATTGCACCTGAAGCGATTCAAGTACACCGAAGATTACAGCCGACTGCAGAAGCTCTTCCACCGAGTGGTATACCCGTATCACCTGCGGCTGTTCAACACTACAGAGGATGCCGAGGACCCAGATAGGCTATACGAGCTATATGCGGTCGTCGTTCACATTGGTGGCAATGCCTACCACGGTCACTATGTTTCAATCATCAAGACTAAAGACCGAGGCTGGGTTCTATTCGATGATGAGATGGTTGAACCTGTGGACAAGCACTTCGTTCGAAACTTCTTTGGCGATAAGCCTGGCATGGCGACCGCGTACGTCTTGTTCTACCAAGAGACCACATTCGAGAAGGTCCGAGCAGAACAGGAGAAGGAGGGCTTGGAAGAAGTCATCCTCGCCAATCAGGCCGCCAACCTCGCATTCGACCAGAACGAGAAGCCGGAGAAGGGCGAGCCGCTCAAGCGACAGACGACACAGCCTTTGCGTTCGAACCACGACCCCGAGCCTGCATTGGCGAGAGCCAGTACGACACCCGATGTCTCCACGGCGCCAAAAGCGAATGGTTCTGTTCCCCAATCATCCACGGCGCCTCCAGCGATGGGATCATCGAATGTGGGCACTATTGCAGAGAAGCCAGAAGGGGTACCGGCTACCCAAGTCCAGTCGAAAGAGGATAAGAAGCGCGAGAAGAAGGAGCGCGAAGCCGCAGAGAAGGCAGAGAAACAAGCGGCCAAGGAAGCCGAGAAAGAGCGGAAAGAGAGAGCCAAGCAAGAGGAGAAGAGGCTACAAGAACAGCGCTTGAGGAACATGCAGGCGCGCCAGAACGAAGAAGCAGAGTTCCAGAAGGCGTTAGAAGCAAGCAAGAAATCGGCCAAAGAGGAGAGCGCAAAGAACAAGGAGAACGGAGATTCAGGCACATTTGGATTCTTGGACCGCTCAAAGCGGGGGAGCAAGTCCATCTCCAAGCGTTCTTTCAGTCTGTTCTCCCAAAAGAAAGGGGAACGACCTTCTTCAGGGGCTGGTGAGCCTGCAAACGGCGAACCAGCCGAGAGCAAGGACGAAAAGAAGGGCCGTCTCAGCTCTGCTCTGGGAAGGAAGAAGAGTGGGCTCTTGTCATGATCTAGGATATCTCCAAGTTTGATATTCTACGATGCCGTGGAGCCGAACGGCACTTTTGAGACGAAGCATGGAGCAGCCACGAGCAAACCATATTGGAAGCGTTTCAGGTCTATAATTTTCCCCATTTATTCCGTCTCGATCTACGAGCATCGATGAGCCTCGAGGCGTTTTGGGCCGGATACCCAATCAACCTAGCGTTATGGCCGGCTATCTAGACTTGCAAGTTGAGCATGGGAAGGGCGTGCCGCGGCGCACGCGGCGCAGCTCCCGGGACGCACTATTTATCTTTTCCCGTTGTAACTGTCCTTTCTGATGGGGTGTATAGTAGTGGCCGTCGAGCTGCAATATACAGGGCCCGAGCGAGGCTTATTGAATGCTTGCGACGTCTTGAAATGCGCCTTGATCGTGAATCGTAAAGTTCCGACAGCGATGCCGTCTAGTAAAACCAACCAATGCCGTACTCCTCGCTGCTCCGACTCCTAGCCCTAGTCTTGGGTACTAAGTAATAGTCTGATTTGTCCGTTGCAACCAGTATTGCTCAACCCAGGACCAGTTCGTAGATAATGATGAGCGAGTTGACGAATATCAGAGGCACTGCGCCATGTCAGCAAACTGGTCTCCGCCCCATGCGCTCGGGCGCCTTACTCCGCATGATCGTCCGTATGCTGGCAATCAGGTTGATAACCTTGGCCTTAACACTCGCATCCGTCCCCGACCCAAATGCAGGGTCATACGAAGCCGGACTCAGATTAACTAGGGTTTCAACGTCAGCACCCCGTCCATATAGCACCCATCACTGGTCGATCGAGCGGGAAGTCGCACTGCGCGCGAGGAAGCGGTCCTCGGAGAGGATGGCCACTGCGTTGATGAGGAGGACCGCAACTGTGCCACGTTAGCGAGCATTCGCGGGATCCGCATGATGGGACGCACTGTAGAGGAAATTGCCGAGGAGAAGCATGTTCGCGGTATTTGAGGGACGTCGAACCGTTGAGGGAGGTTAAGCTTGGAGGACGTTATGGGGGGTTGCGGAGGGACAGCTGGAGGTTTAGCGGGCGATGGTTGTGCCGATCCGATGGGGCGGCGTCATTGCAGCCCCTGTCCGGGGACTTACAGTCTCAAGGGAGCTTGTGGCTTCCCGTATCTCATTCTCTTCAAGCGTTCATCCACGCCGCCTTAATTGATTTTCTACTGGGCTATCCAAAGGCCTTCCCGATCGCGTAAACCACGTATAGTCTGCCACCTACCTGTGATCACGGTGCTGCTTTGGTTTTGATGGTCACCTCATGCTCACTCAGTCGTAGCCATGAAGCTCGTTGGTGGGTTGCTCCTCGTTAAAGCCACTGACACCACATTAATATGTTTAGATCTCCAGCTAACTTCCCTCCTCTTCATAACGCCGCTCATCAATTTGCTGCTCTCACCACACACGAAAGTCGAGGAATCGTTTAACATTCAAGCAGCCCACGACATCCTCGTCTATGGCACCCCAACACACCACATAGCGGAGCGCTTCGCCTCCGTCTACGACCACTTCACCTTCCCCGGGGCCGTGCCGCGGACATTCATCGGTGCTGTTGTGCTCTCCGGGGTGAGTCAGCCACTGGTCTGGTTGGCGGGATTCCAGCATGCGCAGATCGTGGTAAGGGCCGTGTTGGGAGCTTTCAACGCCGGGTGTTTGCTGGTCTTCCGCGAGGCGCTGGAGACGGCTTTCGGACGGGGGACGGCGAGGTGGTGGAATATACTCATCGTGAGCCAGTTTCACGTGATGTACTATTTGACGAGGACGTTGCCGAACATGTTTGCCTTCGGCTTGAGTAAGTTGGCGTTCGCCCCTTTTCAAAACAGCGACTAAATTCTACAGCAACGCTTGCCTTTGCCTTCATCCTTCCAAAGTCGTCTCAAGCCAAGGCATCCCGGCGCAAGAGGCAGGCTATCATATGTTTTGTCCTCTCTGCTGTCATCTTCCGAGCCGAGGTCGCCATCCTCCTATTCACCACGATTGGCTATCTCATTGCCACCAACCGAATGACACTGCGATCTGTGATTCCTGTCTTTATCGTATCCTTCGTCGGTTCGCTATGGCTGTCAGTTCCGATTGATTCTTATTTCTGGCAGAAGTTCACCTGGCCTGAACTTGCTGGCTTTTACTACAACGCCATTCAGGGGAGCTCGTCGGAATGGGGTGTATCGCCTTGGCATTATTACTTCTCGTCTGCCTTGCCGCGACTGCTCCTCAACCCTCTGGCCATCCCACTCATCATATTTACCCTCACCAATCAGGGCACCACGAATCAGGCTCGCCAACTCGCCATCCCGTCTTTACTCTTTACCGCCATCTACTCGATCCAACCTCATAAAGAGGCTCGCTTCATCTTTTACGTCGTCCCGCCCCTCACCGCCGTCGCCGCATTGGGGGCAAACTACATCACAGTCCGCTGCTCTCGTGGTCTCATCTACCGTCTCGGAACATACGCTCTCGCTCTCTCGGTACTGTTCAGCTTGGCAGTCAGCGGAGCCATGCTTGTCGTCTCTTCGCTTAACTACCCCGGCGGAGATGCCCTCTCCCAACTACAAAAGCACCTTTACAGGGATGCCGTTCCGGATGTCGTTGGCGAGGAGCTTCTGACAACCTCGATACACGCTGATGTTCTAACATGCATGACCGGCCTCACCCTCTTCAACGCCAACCCCCTCGGCCTTCCGCTGGCCCTCGCCACGCCTGACACCCCAAGCCCCGACCCGCACATGCCTCTTCTGATGATCGACAAGACCGAGCGTAACCTGACCCTAGGCTACCCGAGGTTTTGGGAAAGATTTGACTACGCCCTGGCTGAAAACGCTGCATTGCCGATTGGGCCGTGGGAAGTGATTGGAGTCGTCAGCGGGTTTGATGGGATCGAAGTGCTGAGGCCGGGCCAGGATGCTGATGGGAACAAGCCTGACGAGGTCTGGGGAGACAAGAAGGTCCTCGGGCTGGGGGCTTTGGTTGCGGATGTGCGCAGGAAGGTCAGGGGGTACACTGGCGGTTGGTGGATTGGGCCGCGGATGAGCCCACGCATCAACCTTATGAAGCATTTCGAGCGGTTGTGATAATTTGAGTAAAGATATTGAAGATGGTTTCAAATTTACAGAGGCTCTTGGGAGGTACTCAGAACCCGCAGAAAGGTGTGTAGCGGAAAGCACATAGACAGTCGTCAATCGAGGGCTACGGGAGGCCTAGCAACGAGCATAGGATAAGTACGGTACCGCAAGCTACCCTTGATTTACACCCAGAAGGCGTTTCAAGCTTCTAAGCAGTGCCTTTCGTTCCGGGGTGACGCTCGACTTCCACAACAGCTAACTCTACCGTTGCAGGTTGGCTACTTTTCGTACTGCTCTCAGTCTCTGGAGCATGTCCGTAAGTCGCAGAGGAGTCTTCAGCTCGAGGATTATTTTGAATCTCTGCGCGGCGCCTGGTTCTCGAAGAGTTCCTGGCCTCTGCTGGTGGACCAATGTTTACGGACCGCCCAGAGCCTTTGCCTAGACTATCTGGAAGACCGGCAGTGAGACGATCACAAAGTTCAGCGTCTGCTTGCATCCACTCTTCCATCTCACGAGCAGATTGAACGCCTTTGATGTAATTCTCCGCCTCCTCGCCCTGTAAGCCAAGCGCAAGCCTCACCATTTGATGCACAAGATTCCTATCCTTCTCAGGCTCTGCGCCAAGCTTTGTAAAGCAGGCCCAGACCCTCCAGGCAGGCTCATGAAGAGTGCTCATGAAGGCACCCGAAAGCTCCTGGTCTTCATCACTCCGTTCGTCTTGAAATATTTCGAACTTGTTACCGTGGATGCCGCTCGAGGTGCTTTCCGGATGTGGGCTGTGGGATCCTGACCGACCATAACCAAGACAACTTCCCTTATCGTCTAGATCGCGTTGTCGAGAGAGCCTCGAAAAATGGCTCAATTGCCAAGGTGTGGTCTGCGTGAATAATTCGTCCATGATGGCGATGATGTCGTACGAATCGCTGAGGAGGATGTGTTGCGCGTCCATCTTCATTATGTTTAGCGGCAAAGGACCTGGATGGTCGAATAAAGCTGTCTTTCGGACGATGTCCCCGAAGACAAGGGCACCAAGACGGGCATCACCTTCGAGAGTGCGGCCAACAGCACCCGCTAAGTCATGGAGGAAATCATGACGAGTTGATAAGAAGCCGGTAAGCCCGAGTGAAGCAAGGGAAACAACACCACCTAGCGTCGGGAGACTCGTCTTGCCCTCCTCGGAAGGGAAACGATTGAAGCCGATCATTGGATATACCAGAGTCGCAATCTCAGTCTGAATAGTCAGCCACTTTGACATAAGTTGGTTCTGATCCGAGGACTGTATTCTTGTCAGCTATTTCATGACTGTTGCTATCGGACGATCTATCTTACGTTGAGATCTGACAGAAGTCCCACATCTTGCAGGGCATTGCCACGGAAGCCTTCCATCAGCAGGTACATCGCACCAACCTCTCTGGCCAGATCAGAACCCCAGATTTCAAACGAGAAAAGTCGAGGGAGAGGGACTGAAGGGAGATTTCTTCTGAGGAACTTCATTGTGTTTACCTCCCGCTCGACAGTGAGCACCTCATCCTCCCGGGCGGCTGCGTCTGTGACAGCAGGATTGTGAGGCAAACGAACTCGGGCTATGACCAGGCTGTGATCCTCGGCAACAATCTCAAAGAGTACCCAATACTGGCCAGCAGAGAGCAAACCGCTCATTACAACCTTCTGGCCTTTGATTCGTTCAGTGTGTCGTAGCAGCGCCGTTTTGTCGATCCTGTCGATGGCAGTCTTCAGACGCTCGTCCATGTCATTGAATTCTTGACCCTCCAAAGAAGACCAACCCTTGCTCGGAATTGACTCTTGATGATCCATGTCCCCTGAGACGACCGCGATATTCGGCCAACCGGTGCGCCGCAAATGCTGTAGTAGACTCACTAACGAGGGGAGACAGACCAGGTGGCTCTCAAGCTTTCTCAAGGCAGCAACGGCATCCAATCTCGAGGTTGCTTTGTCACTTAAAAAGGCTTGAGAAAAGCGAGTAGGTCTCTTGTGAGGAGGTAGTGCTGTGTAACGTTTGGATGTGCGGGGTGTTTTCCATCGGGCTGTGGCAGATATGGTTGACATTGCCTTACAAGACAACCATGTACAGTGAACGATACATCGATGGTGCTCTGGCTTTGCTCAAAAACTCGATTGAGTTCGACGTACTTGGTGAATAAATGGTCTGATCTATCAGAGGGGTTTCTAAGGAATATTATATCTCGCTTTGCAGCCTTGCCTCCGTATCAACTCGTGTAGCCTCCCAGACGAAGGCCATTGACTCTGCGTACAACCAGGCTGTTTCTAATATAGAACAGAAGAAATGTTAATTCTTGATCTTGCTTGGACTTTCTGCTGTAAGGCAAAAGGCAGATAATGTTGGGCTGAGCTTGCGACGGTGCCGTCTGATAGCAGGTACTCATGACTTCCCAAAAGCTCATCCAGTGGAAACCTCGTTCCGGGAGCCCTCCAAGCTTCGACAACGGATGATGTAGTTGTCTCAGCAATCTCTTGAGAGCTCGAAGCGCTTACGATTCACCAAGCGAGACAAGTATTGATACGCCTCCAGTTGTCGAGTGATTTCCGGGACGGCCACCCGGCTCTTGGAAATCGCGGACAGGTCTTGTTAAATGGGAGCATCGTAGTCATTCTTTGGTTACCGAATTTTTTATTTTTTTTTTAAAACAAAAAAAAGAGGGAAAAAAAAGGGAAACTCTCGCTGGGGTTCAGGGCTAGGCTTGCTTTCTCCAACATCAACTTTTGCCATTAGCTATCGATGATCTAAGCAAGGAAAGCAATCGCCTCGCAAGCACCGAGCTTGACCTTTCCATCCCTTACCATATCCCCCTTGCCCGTCCCAATCAGCACCTCCCCAATCTTGAGCGGGCTATCCCATTCCACGGCCCCGTCCGAGAAGTTGCAGGCGACAACAGCCGTTTTTCCGTCGGCAGCCGTCCTCTTGTAGGCGAAGACCTTGTCGTTCTCCTCGTCCACCAGCGCGTAGTCGCCGTACACGAAGATCTCCTTGTGCTCCTTGCGCGTGCCCAGCACCCGGCGCCAGCAGTGATACACTGACTCGGGGTCGTCGACCTGCGACGCGGCGTTGATATCTGTGTAGTTGTCGTTGACGCGCATCCACGGCTTAACTGTGGAGAAGCCGGCGTTGGCGGACGTGTCCCACTGCATGGGGGTGCGGGCGTTGTCGCGGGACTTCTTTTGGTAGTTCCACTTGTAGCGCTTCGCGGTCTCCTCGTCGACCTTGTCCTTGACGAGGCTGCGGCTGTCAGTGCGCTGTTGGTGTTAGGGATCCAAAGGGGGCTGACTCACTTCCAGTGGTTGAGGCAGTCGACGTCTTGGTAGTCTTCCATGCCCCATTCGACAGGCACGTTGGTCATGCCAATCTCTTGACCCTGATAGATGAAGGGGGTGCCGGCCTGCAGAGCCATGAAAACGGCAATGAGCTTGGCACTGGCCTGGCGCAGCTCGGGAGAGTCATATGCGAAGCGGCTGATGGAACGGGGCTGATCGTGGTTCTCGAGGTAAAGGGCGTTCCAACCGTCGTTATCGTACATGAAGCGCTGCCACTTGGTGACGGTCTCCTTGAGCTTAGACAGCGGCCACTCGTTCCACGAATACTTGCCCTCTGGGCCGTGGTCGAGATCCATGCTGGAGACGCGTTAGTGGTGTTCGTATTCAGGGGGTTCAGGGGGTGACGGACAGCTCAAAGTGGAAAATCATGCTCAGCTCATCCCTATCGGAGCGAACCGCGCGGATGAGTTCCTGCTCATCGTGCACACAGGGCATCTCGCCGACGCTGAAGGCATCGTACTCCTTCAGAATCTGGCCGATCTCCTTCAAGTACTCATGGCAGCGCGGGCCGCAGGCGTAGAACTCGGAGCCCCTGTGCACCGGCTTCTTGGAGTCGGGGAAATTCTGATCCTTGGAGATGAAGTTGATAACGTCAATCCTGAAGCCGTCGCAGCCCCTGTCCAGCCAGAACCTCATGATGCGGTGCACCTCAGCCCTCACCTTGGGGTTCTCCCAGTTCAGGTCGGGCTGCTCCTTGCAGAAGAGGTGGAGGTAGTACTCGTCGGTGGCCTCGTCGTACTCCCACGCGGAGCCCTGGAAGTGGGCGTCCCAGTTGTTGGGCGGCTGCCTGTTGCCGTCGGCGTCGTAGCGGGGCGGACGCCAGATGTACCAGTCACGGAAGGGGTTGTCCTTTGACTTGCGCGACTCCTTGAACCAGTGGTGCTGGTCCGAGGTGTGGTTGACGACGAGGTCGAGGACCATCTTCATGCCGCGGGAGTGGAGGGCGTCTTTGAGGGTGTCGACATCAGAAATGTCGCCATAGGGAGGGTCAATGACCTCGTAATTGCTGATGTCGTAGCCCTGATTTTGTTAGCTCTCATCCAATACAAGTGTTCCAACTCACAGCCTGTGCCGTCAAGTGAGTGAGTGAGGTGAGTGAGACGTACCATATCAATCTGCGGGCTCTCAAATATGGGAGATAGCCACACGATATCAACGCCTAGGTTCTTGAGGTAGTCCGCCTTGGAGATGATGCCCTTGAGGTCACCGATACCATTGCCAGTGGCATCTTTGAAAGTGGCTGGGTAGACCTGGTAAACAGAGCTCTCCTTCCACCACTTGCGCAGCTGCTGGTGTCCACCGGCGCTGCCCATGATGGTGATTTCAGATGATGGGCTTTCAAGTTCGACTTTGCGGTCTCAACAGTGTGTTGAGGCAGAGCTCTCCACGTGGATCACAGACAGAAACCCCTTTTATAAATTCAAAGACAACGGCAGCAATGGAAGCTGATCCGAGAAATTCTCCGGGAGAGGACGACCAGCCGTGAATCAACGAGTCTCATGCCTCTTATACTGAGCCCCTGCGGGGTTCGTGGGGCCGCCATGTCATGTCATGGCGGAGAGGTTGAGCAGCTCAGTGGGCGCGCTACTACTTCGCTGCTACTATTCAGCGCATCGTCAGATGTCCCAGAACGGTAATGGGCCGATGGATGACAGCGCCAACACACGAGACCCGTTTATCGACCACATTTTCCGTAGGAGGCGAGCGCGACTATTTGTAGAAAAGGAGAGAGATGCGGCGAGTCTCGGACCGACTGGAGGCCAATGAGCGGCGCTTTAGGTAGTCGGGGTCTCCGCGCAGCGTTCGTCTTGAGGACGCGCTGCTTTACTCTATTGATGAAGTCTCCGATGATAAAGGGGGGCATCTGCCCTTTCCGAGGGCAGCCTCTCTCGTGCTCAGCACACGATGCTGCCCCCATGTCGGTGCTTCATGTTCTCATTCCCAAAGCCGACTGTTTGATGTCACCTCGATCATCCTCTGCACCGCATCGGGCGTTGAACCCACACGCGCTTTGACAGTCGCGTCTTGACGCTGGGAACTGGGCGCCTCTCAGCTTGAAGGCAAGCACGGAACCAGGAGAATTGGCACGAGTGGAATAGTACGGGATCAATGGGGCAGCATTTTCCGGAGACTCCCTGACTCCTCTCAAGTACCTATCGCTGGCCGACCTTGAGCTTATTCACGCGCAATCTTGGATCCGGAGCACCGACAGCGTCGTCACGCTGCCCGTTGTTGCTCTTGGTATTTGCTTGGCTGAAGCCGATGCCGTCTCACCTTTCTCGCAAAACCGTCGCCATATGCGCCTAGCCTCACTCCGTCCTGAAGCAAAGCCTTTCCTCTCTCTGCTCTCCAGGTTTGAAACGTGTCGCACCGTCTGGCGAACTGCTGATCCATGTGAGTCTAGCACAGCAAATACGAATCGCCAGTTGGTGCGTGCAGTGTGCCGCAGATCGTCAGTCAGGGTCAAGGGTCTCTTTGGCGGAATGCGGAGAGGCTATGGTCATTAGCCGCCCGCCCAGGCTCTAGCCGCATGTCGGACATTGCGCCCGATGATTGCATTTTGTCTCATCGTTCGACAAAACCTCGCGGGCGAGACGAGCGACACAGAGACACCTGCCAACGTACGCATCATCCCGTGCGCGGGGTGATGGACAGCGAGAGGCAAACAAATCGGCGGCACTCGGTGGGAATGGGGCGCCACCATCGTAGAGGCTGTCCGCGGGGGCACCGTGACTTTTGAACAATAGAGGCACGTCGCCTGAATAGAGCACGACTCAGAGCGCTGGCGACGGGTGTCGTCATGGTGGCTGCCAGTAGCTCTGCTACTCTGCTCCGTAGTGCCAGTGGTGGCCCCCGGCGGCTCCAGTGGCTTCGGAGGCACTGGCAGTTTTACAGTCCATTCATCTCGGACTCGGTCTGCAGCACCTCAGAGGGTGTCTTCAGTTGCGACGGGGAATTGAAGTTAGAATCACCGGCGCCACTGGCAGCGTCCTGCACCTGACGACCCTCCGAATCGTCTCCCGTCTCCGCCATTTGCCTCGTCTTCCATCGTCTCCCAAAGTGTAGCTCGCCTTTCTCTGCCCCATCTCGATACGACGCCGCCTGTACGAACTTGAAGTACGGAGCAGAGACTCTGTTGCAGCTGATTGAAGCTGCCGACAGCTCCCTGCCCACCCCCACCGGACTACTTCCCCGCTGGCCCGCCCAAGCAGAGCTACCGCCACGGCAGCCTAGGCTACCCGAAGCTTGACCAAGCGCGTCAGCCTCACCCATTGGCAGAAGCAGCCCATCGTTCCCGGAAACGCCTTGTGAATATTACCTTACCTTGCTTTGCCTTGCTACGATCCAGCAAGCGAGCGCCGCAACGCCACATCCGCGTGCTTTGCCGAGACATGATCTGACCTGACCTGAAGCGCCCGACCTTGACGCGCTTCTCCCGCCTATGGCCCATGTCGTGAAGCCAAGCCCAGTCTCCGAGTTCCGTCCTTGCGCCCGGCCGAACGATGAACGGGAATGATGCCCTAGACAAGCGCATCAGCTCAACCACCAGCTCCAGCAACGACACCGGAACCACTGGCACCGACAGCACACGCTCTTCTGCTACCGTGAGACCGTCAGCCAGCTCAGTCACCTCGTCCAGCACGCCGCGCAGGGGCGCCAATCCTCTGCCCCTCAAAACGGATGAGGGGCCTGAATTGAACAGGTGAGACTTGACGTCCATCCCGTTGCGCATGCCGTTGGCTGTCGTTCCTTTGTCTGACCATGCCTCGTTGCTTTTCTCCAGAACCCTTTCCCACGGCGACTCCATCTCCCAAACGACGACCAACCAACCGATTCCCGCCCCCTCCAGTCGAGCGCGAGATCGTCGAACAAGCGACATCGCCGGCTATCGACGTGACCTCGACATCCTGAACAGCGCCAGCTCCCCCCGGGCGCCTCAGATACAATACAACCCACCATCCAGCGGCATCACTCCAGCCCTCGCACCCTGGATGTCTGGGAATGGCCCGGCCACGCCCGCTGGCGCTGGCGGCGCCAGCTTCTACCACGACACCAGCGACACCAATTCCATCGCATCGCAGCTCTCGCCGGGCGCCCAGCCGTCCAACTTCCCGCCGAGACCACAGCCGGGCTCGCCCGAGGCCGCCTACGATTATGACAGACGACCGTCGGTGGCGAGCATCGCCACGGCCAGCAGCACAGGGTCCAAGACGTCCATGACTCGTGGCGGTTTCCGAAAGCTCCAAGGCTTCTTCGGCGAGGAATTCCCCGGGCGCGACAGCTCAGACAACAGCTTGCCCGCCTCTATTGCTGGTGGCAAGGACCAGCATGGGCGATCTTATAGCCACAGCCGGCCGTCGCATCGTGACCGGAAAGCGTCCAACGCGACATCTGCATCGCAGACCAGAGACGTCTCCCCGGCGTCGTCGAGACCGCGGACTCCCGTGCCCAAGCCCGAGGTCGTGCCTTTCCTCTACCAAGACAACACGGTGAGTCTGTCTTTCCCTACAGCCATCTGCAACACTTCACGCGCCTCTTGCCGAATGCGCAATACCGCCGCTCCTAGTCCTGCACAGGCTCGACAAAGTGACCCTTGTAGCTGCATTTCCCATCTCCAACCCAGGCGCTAGCAGCGGCCCCACAACTGCCCATCCTTCAGTGACTGACACGACGCTCTTTGGCAGGACATTGCTCGCTATGGCGAGGCGCCTGTGCGCAACAGCCTCGCAGGTCCGGATCGCGATCGCTACGTGACTGAGGGGCAGCAGTCTCAGAACCAGCAGACCCAACCCAAGACAACAGCTACCCCCAACCGTTCAGCGCATTCCATTGTCCACCTCCCTGGTCACCACCACCGCCAGAACAGGAGCAATGACGACTCGAGGTCGCTGAGACCCACGGTCAGCCGAGAAGATTCAACCGTCAGCGTCCAGAACACCATGGCGCGGGACAGAGGAAAGCAGAACTTCACACCCAGCGTGCGCTCGAGAGCCCAGAGCCCATCGCCGAGCATGAGCAGTGGCCCGCCGGGTCAGTCGCGCCAAGACGATCAATCGTCGCCCGGACACCATGGCAAGCTGGGGCTTTTGGGGCGTCTGCGACGGCATCACAACCACAACAACAAGGATGAAAAGGAGCAACCAAACACGGCGTCGAGGCTTAGGAGCCTCCCGCAGTCGACTCGGTCGCTCCACACCAAGTCTTCCAAGAACGAGCTCAACCGACGCGAGCTGTCGCCACCCGCCGTGCCGCCGGTTGGGCCAGCAATCAACGAGCATGATGGATTCGATGCGCAACGCGGGCCGCCGCGTGGGCAAACATTCAACAACAAATTCCCCTTCTCCAAGAAAAAGACCATGTCAAACCGGCCGCAAGAATACCAGGAGGAATCCATAGGGCCGACCGACCGAAGCGATCCCGGGCACATGTACCACCTCGATACGAATCTAAACGATATGGAAGGGATTCTCACGCGTCCGCCTGCGCTTGCGCCCGTGGATTTGACGTTTGTGAACGATGACCGAAGAGAGTCGATAGCCTCACCGCCGCCAAAGGGTCGTTGGGATGCCCCGGACAGCTGGGCAGTGCGGCGCAACACGGACGACAACTCGTTCCACACCCCCGAGTTGGACGAGATACAAAGCCCGCCGCGACCTGAGGAGAAGCTCACTTCCTACTGCATCCGCATCTTCCGCTCCGACGGAACCTTCTCGACCCATTCCATGCCTCTCGACGCTACAGTGCAAGATGTCATATCCCAAGTTATTAAGAAGACATATGTGGTTAACGGGCTGGATAACTACAACATCATTATGAAGAGACATTCCATAACACGCATTCTGGGACATAGTGAGCTCCCTTTGCTCATACAAAAGCGACTGTTGCAGCAGGTTGGGTACGAGGAGAAGGATCGGATAGAGGATCTGGGTAGGGAGGACAACAGCTACCTCTGCCGATTCATGTTCCTTTCCCAGAAGGAGAGCGACTTCTATTCCAAGCAAGACGACCTGGACCGTCGACAACTCAAGTCCAACTACGTGGACTTGACTGGACGCAACCTCGTTGCGATACCCATTTCGTTATACTCGAAAGCCGGCGAGATTGTGTCCTTGAACCTCTCACGAAACCTGTCCTTGGACCTTGCGAGAGACTTCATTCAGTCCTGCAAGCACCTCCGAGACATCAAGTACAACAACAACGAAGCGCGTCGGTTACCACAGAGCCTTAGCCGAGCCAGCAAGCTTACATATCTGGATGTTTCGAACAATCGGGTAGACCAGCTTGATCACGCTGAGCTTGACACCTTGAGTGGTTTGCTCAAGATGAGCCTTGCCAACAACCGACTCAAATCTCTGCCGTCGTACTTTGGGGCCTACCAGGCTTTGAGGAGCTTGAATGTCTCCTCGAACTTCTTGGAAAAGTTCCCCGCATTCCTCTGTGATCTCCGGAGCCTTGTGGAACTAGACCTCAGCTTCAATACCATCGACCAGCTGCCCGACGAGATCGGCAACCTTAAGAACCTCGAAAAGCTCCTCATCACAAACAACAGGCTCTCACACTCCGTTCCTCAAGCGTTCGACGGCCTCATCAGTCTTCGCGAGCTGGACATAAAATTCAACGGTATCACATCAATCGACATTATTTCGGAGCTCCCTAAGCTGGAGATTCTTTATGCCGACCACAACGGGATATCAGCGTTCACTGGCAAGTTTGAGCGCTTGCGGCAGCTCAAGCTTAACTCGAACCCCTTGAACAGATTTGAGATTGAGGAGTCGCTGCCTACGCTGAAGACGCTGAATCTCTCCAATGCCCAGCTCGCTAGCATTGACTCCGTTTTCCAGCACATCCCGAACTTGGAGAACCTGATCCTGGATAAGAACTACTTTGTTTCACTACCGGCCCAGCTCGGCACGCTGTTGAAGTTGGAGCACTTCAGTATCGCCAACAACTCTGTTGGCGAATTGCCGTCGCAGATTGGTTGTCTGACGGAGCTCCGTGTACTCAACGTGCGAGGGAACAATATCTCGAAACTACCAATGGAGATCTGGTGGGCGAAGAAGCTCGAGGTTCTCAACGCATCTTCAAATGTCCTCGATCACTTTCCTAAAGTTGCATCTCGACCACCTCGGATCCCAGGGGAAGAATCAGGCGGCCCTCCTCCATTGCAAAATGGTAAGGCTTTGCCCCTGGCTACATTGTCTGCCACTCCGAGCTCGGAGGAGCTGTCAGACGATAGAAGACCGAGCCAAGCCTCAAGCACATTGCTCAGTGTCGGACCATCGCCAGTCTCTGACCGCAAGAGCTCAGTTGTGTCGGTGTACGGGAAAGGTGGCCGCAAGACATCTGTGGTCTCAAGGAGTGCCTCTCAAGGCACAACAGCGTCCACCACAACACCTCCGGTCCCACCCGCCACCAGGAAGGATTCCAGCCTGTCAGCAAGACTGACGAACACTTTCGCGGGCTCCTTGAAGAACCTTTCGCTCGCAGACAATCGCCTCGACGACGATGTCTTCGATCAAATAACCCTACTGGCTGAGCTTCGCATCCTCAACCTCTCGTACAATGACGAGATCTCCGATATGCCTCAGCGATCTATCAAGAGCTGGCCGCAACTCGTTGAGTTGTACCTCTCCGGCAACGGCCTCACCACACTGCCTGCTGATGATCTTGAGGAGTCAAGTCTGCTTCAAACGCTCTACATCAACGGCAACAAATTCACCAACCTACCCGCAGACATCTCAAGGGCAAAGAAGCTGGCTGTGCTTGATTGCGGCAGCAACTACCTGAAGTACAATATCTCCAACGTTCCTTACGATTGGAATTGGAACCTGAATCCCAACCTGCGATACCTCAACCTATCGGGCAACAAGAAGCTCGAAATAAAGCAGAGCGCATACAGCGGGACAACGATGATCCCTTCGCCCATGATGGAGCGAGAATCATACACCGACTTCAGCCGCCTTCTTAACCTAAGGGTCTTGGGCTTGATGGACGTGACCCTTACCCAACCTAGTATTCCTGACCAGAGCGAGGACCGCCGTGTGCGAACATCGGGGTCGTTGGCAGGTCATCTGCCGTATGGCATGGCCGATACGCTAGGTCGCAATGAGCATCTGTCGACCGTAGACTTGGTGGTTCCGCGCTTCAACTCCTCAGAGACGGAGATGCTACTAGGTCTGTTCGACGGACAAGCCCTTTCAAGCGGCGGATCCAAAATCGCCAAGTATCTTCACGAGAACTTTGGCCACATGTTCGCGCAGGAGCTAAAGAGCCTCAAGACTCGTCAAAATGAGACCCCAGTCGACGCTCTCCGACGCGCCTTCCTGGCAGTGAACAAGGACCTGGCAACCATTGCCGTGCAGCATACAGAGGATCGGCCCAGAACGACGCATAGGGGGTCAGGCCAGCCTCTAGTTTTGAGCAAGGAGGACCTCACTTCTGGCGGTGTCGCCACTGTGATTTATCTTAGGGGAACAGAGCTGTTCGTTGCCAACGTTGGTGATGCGCAAGGCATGGTCATCCAGACTGATGGCGGTCACAAGATCCTAACGCGAAAGCACGACCCTGCCGAGCCTTCAGAACGGTCACGCATCCGCGAAGCTGGTGGTTGGGTGTCCCGCAACGGTCGTCTCAACGACTCATTGGAGGTTTCACGAGCGTTCGGATACAGCGACCTCATGCCCATCGTTCAAGCAGCCCCGTATGTCAGCAACATGACGATGCGGGAACAGGACGACATCATCTTGATGGCGACCAAGGAGATGTGGGAATACCTCTCGCCCGGTCTGGTCACAGATATTGCCCGCGCCGAACGCCACGATCTCATGCGTGCCGCTCAAAAGCTTCGAGATCTTGCCATGGCGTACGGTGCGTCGGGGAAGATCATGGTCATGATGATCAGCGTTGCCGATCTCAAGAGAAGGGTCGAGCGGTCCAAGACCGGTAACCGCGGGCCTAGCATGTCCCTTTACCCGTCAGGTCTCCCCGACGACACCCAGATCATGGCACGCAGAGGCCGCAAGACCAAGGAAGGTGTCCTGGACTCGTCGCTCAATCGGCTCGAGGCTGAAATCCCTGCCCCGACCGGTAACATTGCCATCGTCTTCACCGATATCAAGAACTCCACCATGCTCTGGGAAATGTATCCTAGTGCTATGCGCTCGGCTATCAAGCTACACAACGAGGTCATGCGAAGACAGTTGCGACGTATTGGAGGTTACGAGGTCAAGACCGAAGGCGATGCATTCATGGTGTCATTCCCTACAGCCACATCAGCTCTGCTGTGGTGTTTCGCAGTCCAGCTCAACCTTCTCCAAGTCGACTGGCCTTCCGAGGTCCTGACTGCCGTCTCAGCCGAAGTCGTCACTGACAAGGACGAGACAGTCATCTTCAAGGGTCTGTCAGTCCGCATGGGTATTCACTTCGGAGACTGTGTGAGCGAGACTGACCCGGTCACGCGCCGCATGGACTACTTCGGTCCCATGGTCAACAAAGCGTCCCGTATCGCCGCGGTGGCGGACGGAGGCCAGATTGCCGTATCTTCAGACTTCATTTCTGAGATCCAGCGGTGCCTCGAAAACTACCAAGACACTGATCGGAATGGTTCCAACACGTCCGATGAGGGCTTCGAGGAAGAGTCCTTCGCCAACTCCATCCGCAAGGACTTGAGGTCACTCACCTCACAGGGCTTCGAGGTCAAGGAGATGGGAGAGAAGAAGCTGAAGGGACTCGAAAACCCCGAAGTCGTGTACTCTCTCTACCCTCACGCTCTGGCGGGCCGCATCGAATATCATCAGCAAGTCGAGCGTCGTGACGAGGACAGCAACGCAAAGCCCGCAACGCTGAGCGGAGCCCAGACGGTCAATCTCACTCCGGACGTGGTGTGGTCGTTTTGGAAGATTAGTCTTCGTCTAGAGATGATGTGCAGTTCGCTTGAGAACCCCAATAGCATTGGATTGCAACCGCCTGAGACGGAGCTGATGGAACGTATGAAGGCAAGGGGTGGAGATCTCACGGAGCGTTTCCTGCTTAACTTCTTGGAACACCAAGTGAGCAGGATAGAGGTAAGATTTGTGCCGCGGAGACGGTGTACCTTGGCTAACGCGATGAACCTAGACTTGCGTTACCACCCTTACCTTGCGATTCAACACCATGAACCGTGGCCGCCCCTTGGTAGACATCAATCAAATCCGAGGACCAATGTCGGGTGTGCTAGAGCAACTAAAGGAGGCAAACGACGAGTTGGAGCGGTACCGTGCGTTGTACGGCCCGCTACCCCCACAGCCGACTCCCACATTGTCGACTCTTCCCACGTCGTCCCCGGCCCAGTCGAGCATCACTGAGGTCGCTGAGGAAGATGAAGAGGACGGGAGCAACGGCAGCGACGCGGACAGCGAGGGCAGCGACACTGAGCAGGAATGATCGCCCCGCACTACACACCTACGACGAGCGAATCTCCTGGTCCTTACTATATATACCACTACCCGTACACGACATAAGCAACATGATCGACAAGCCTCACGCGACACGATCCCTATTCACTGCACTTCGCATTGTTCACGCATCGCGCTTTTGGACGCCAGTTCTTGATTTCCGGTTTAACGAGAGGGAAGGGCTGTTCTACGATTCCGAGCGGTGATACCCTCCCTGGATGGGAACCGCAGGCCTGTTCTGTGCATGCTCATTTGGCGTTTGGTTTTCTGTCTGCATTGGGGGTTATTAAGGCAAGGATTGGATGATGCAACGGGCCGGGTTTGTTTCTTCGTTACAGTGACAAGGGTAGACCCGGGGCTCGGGCAGCATTGGATTTGGCTAATGAACTATATTTTTCTCGCAAGATCTAGCGCCCCTTTCCAAGGGGCCGATCTCCTGACTTGACGTGAATGACTTTTTGTGAAGCCTTATAGACAGGCACCATATGCTTCCTCACTAGCGAACGCCCAAACACACGGGACAGATCAACCTTCCTCCTCGTGGACCATCTCCCCAATCTCCCTGCTTTCCTCCACCACGCCTCTCGCCTCTTCCGGCCCGACCCCGAGATCGTCGCCCACGAGCAGACACGCCAGCTCCGCGACCAGGACGCTCTGGATGAAGTAGGCGCTGCCCCTGCCGCTGATGGTTCTGTCCTGCACGGCCTTCTCCTTGAGCAGCTTGCCGTACTTGTGCACGAGGATCTCGCACATGACGTTGAGCCCCCGGGGCCCGTAGTAGCCCGGGTTGAGGTTCTCCTCGCCCTTCATGGCCCTGTCCCTGCCGGCCGCGATCTTGTCGGCCAGGCGGTCCCGGAAGTGGGAGGGCGTGGTGTTGTTGATGACGGGCACGAGCGAGGGGAGGTGCGCCTCGATGCGCGACGGGAGCTCGTCCCAGCGTATGTTCGGGTACGCCCTGGACTCGTACAGCTCCCTGGCGGCCTGCTTGTTGTGGGATTTGCAGAACCGCTGCTGGGCGCTGACGCCCATGCGCTTGCCCCTGGAGAAGGCGCTTAGGGCTTCCTCGGCGACGGGCTCGCCGCACCACGGGCAAACCGTGTCCTTGGGCTTGCGCCCCAGGTCGGCGTCCAAACCGTCGTCTTCGTCGGAGAGAAGGGTCGTGGGGTCGATGAAGCCGGAGGAGGCGGCTTGTGTGTCGGGCATCTCGACGTTGTCCAGGTCGATGTTGGCGTCTTGGGCTGCGACTTGCAGCTTGTCCACGTCGTCGTCGAAGTCGATGAAGGCTGCTTTCGGCGGAGGCGTAGGGGTCCTTGGTCTCTTCTTCTTCGTCCTTTGTTTCCTGCCTCTCCTTGCAGCGTCGCGTTTGGAGTCGGACTCTGAGTCTGTGAAGTCAACGACTGTGCCTATGCGACCCAGCTGGTCGCGCTCAGGGGAACCTTCGAGGCCGAAGTCGAACTTTGGTCGTGGTTTCGGTACCGGGTCTTCGCCGATGTCTGAGAAGGTCTCCATCCTGTCCATCTTTCGCTCCGCCCCTGGCGTCTCTTCATCAGACGAGGCAATGAGCTCACCGGGGGGTATGAATGCGGAGTCTTCTGACTGTTAGTGGAAAGACATGGCCGACAGGGGAGGTTCGTACCTTTCGGTGCTCCGCGCTTTGGCGGCTCCGCACTCTTCATCGTGTTGGACTTCCGCCCTGAGCTCTTGCTGATGTCGTTTCGGTCCCGCAGGAAAGATGCCTTGCCCTTTCCCGAGCCGTAGGTCTTGAGCTTAGGCTTATCGCCCTCCTTGAACAGATCGTGCAGGCTCCCGGGTTCTGCGTCTGATCGCGCTCTCGAAGACTTGCTGGTGCCCGCAAACCCCGTCCTTGCACTCGTAGTTCGTCTTCTCTTGGTGATGGCAGCGTCCTCGGACTCGGACTGCGTAGGGCTCTGCTTCCGCACCTTGCCATCGCTGCCCTTGCGAAACGTTGAGGACTGAATGTGGCCCCTCGACGGCCCTTCCTCGTCGCTGCTAGCCCCCGAGTCCTCGGCCATGTCAGTCTTAAGCTCCCAGTCCTCGGCAGTTGGGTGCTCCTTTCTCCAGTCCCGAGTGCTGATGACGGGTTCAAGTGGATGCTTGAAGCTGTCCCGTCTCGGCGAGATGTCCTCCTGGATCAGCTCTGTCCAATCCTTGTCATGCTCGGCCCTGATCTTGCCGTGGATCTGACCTAATAATGGCTTGACACGCTGGCGATAGGTTTGGGGGGGCATGAGCACAGCGGTGGTGAGCAGTCGTTGTTCACGGTCTCTTCACCTCTCATACAGCCATATCATACCACACGTGACAGCTATTGCATCGTTAGTGAGGTTCGTCTGACACTCGAGGGATAGTGGGAGCTACAGGGAAGAGAATTGAACTTGCGACCGTTAGGGAAGTTGATCACAAAGCATTTACACTTTGCCTGCTGCGCATCTCCACTCCGTTCTGGTGACGAGGTCGTGAGACGCGACGCGACTCGGGGCACTTTAGCTGCCATAGTGCTGCAGTGTTGGGAATTGTGGGGCAGAACAACGACCGAGCACCTGGAGCTATCGAACCCCTTGTTCGTTCGCCAACTTCCATTCATCTCAAGCACCACTTCAGGACCCCTCGCCACACTCCTACCAAAGGAACAGGCCATCCTACCTCTCATATTCGTCACTCGTTCCCGAGGGTTGTCTGCCAGCATGGCGCGCGAACGCAAGTATGCCGGACTCCCGGACATGGTACAGCTTGACCGCAACCTTGCACCCAATACTCCAGCTAACTGTCTAAAGGATGATGCGCCCGACATCTACGAGACCCCCGACCTGACAGATGACACATCTACTGTTCCCGTATGCCGTCAAATTTCTCAAGCCCCGGCGAAGAAGCTTACAGAACCCAGACAACAGCAGCTCCCGAAGACGACTTCCCCGACGCCGACGACGACGAGACAAACCCAATCTCCCGCTCCCGTCTCCGCATCGATGAGGCTCGCTCAAGATTTCTGCCGTCCAACGTTGACACCAACGGGGTGGACTTCTCGGACCGAGTCGACGGCAAGCGCAAAAGCTACAAAGCCTCCAGCCGACGACAGAGGGTCCTGGAGGATGGGACCGAGGAGCTGGGCGACTTGTCAGACGATGACGACGACGAGAGTCTGGAGAGGAGGATCGCGAGGCTGAAGAGGGAGGTGGAGGAGGCAAAGGAGGAGTACGCCCGTAGGAAGGCCGCTCCCGCCGACACAGGTGAGGACCTCGATGGTGAAGGAACGGACAGGCTGGCGTCCTTGAGCCATGTCCTCGACGAAATATCGAAGCCTTCAGGGAGTACATACACGGCACGACCACTAAACAAAGCCACGAGAACTGCGGTGGAAACCAAAGTCGAAGAGGAGAAGGAGATGGGTGACGAAGCCACATACACAGTCACCTACGCCCCTGCGTACGAGCAGAGCCATGCGCTCGCCAAAGCAACTGACTTCGACCGTCGCCTGCTGATGCTGGAGAAGGGCCTCGGCATCGGCTCGTCCAACATGCCCGAGACGGGATCCGACCGCATGCCTCGCGCCATCCTTCCGACCCTCGACGAGCTGGAAAAGCAGATCTCGACCCTCTCGCAAGCCTCGACGGCGAATTTGGACGCCATCAGCCGCCGGGTGCGTACCCTAGCGGCCGAGCAGGACAAGCTCAATGACTCGCAGGAGAAGGCCAAGACGCTGCGGGAGGAGCTCGGCAAGCATGCGCCCACGCCGGCGGGCGAGGAGTCGGAGCAGGACGCCAAGATCAACGCTCTCTACGGCATCCTACCGACCATTGAGAGCCTGACGCCGATGCTGCCGCCACTCCTCGACCGTCTGCGCTCGCTCAAGGCCATCCACGGGGATGCAGCCACGGCCAGCGAGACCCTCGACCGAATCGAGAGGGAGCAGGCCGACATGGCGTCTGAGCTGAAGCAGTGGAGGACGGGGCTCGAGAAGATGGAGGAAGCAATGGAGAACGGCGACGAGACGGTCAAGGGGAACATGAAGGTCATGGAGGGGTGGGTGAAGGACCTGGAGGGGAGGATGGAGAAGCTGAAGTAGGACGAGCTTGTGTTTGTCGAGATACCCAATGTGAGCAATTTCCTGCACGCAACTGTTTGCCAACCTTTCGACATAATTCATCGCACCGACTACAGTTTTGATATTGTAAGGCGGCAAGTTATTTTCATATCAACTATGTTCAATTCACAATCACTAATACATTCTAGTACAGACACGACGCCCTCACGATGGCAAAAGCTACGCAGCCTTGCACCAAGGTCGATTCTGCGGTACCTCTCAGCTCATCCTATCCATCCTTTTTCGGACCTTTTTGTGTTTAGGCATCGACATAGGGGTCGAACTCGTTGGCAGCCTGCACGCGGTTAGTCGCTTTTGTTCATTGGGGAAAAACAAGCCCAGAGGTCTACTCACAATGGTGGGCTGGAAGGTGATCATGGCATCGAACAGCTTGTCGCCGAACTCGAAGTCGAGCTTGGGCCCAACACCTCCGGGCCAGCCCTCGTTGAGGCTGTCACGGGTGCTTCCAGGCCAGCCGTTCCAGCCGACGAGGGGAGCGCGGAACCAAACGCCCTTGTCGTTCTCGGGATCCTCGCCATCATTGGCGGTGCGGATGCAGTGGGACTCGACGCCGTCCTTGTGGTAAACAACGAGAGGGTGGGTGCCGTCGGTCCTGGGGCTGTACTCGGCGTTGCCGTAGCCCGAGTGGCAGGACGTGGCGACGCCCTTCAGCTCGCCGTTCTGGGTGAAGACGACGACGTTCTCCCAGTCGTGGCGGTGGCCGCCGTCGACGGGGCTGCCCTTGGTGACGACGTCCTTCTCGAAGTAGTACTCGTACATGATGGCACACCAGCCGCCGTTGCAGCGCTGGCGGGAGTAGGTGTTGCTGTTGTCCAGGCGGTTGACCTTGCGGCAGTTCTCCGTGATGCCCGTGTTCTTGTGCTGGAGCCCCGGGTTGGTGTTGCCGTCGGGGTCGACGGCGGCGGTCTGGTAGCACGAGTCCGTGTCGAAGTCCATGTAGGGCTGGAACTTGAGCGCGTCCGGGTAGGCATTCTCCGGAAGAGGGCTCAGGACGTCTCTCTTGGAGATGTCGACGGGCGAAGCGGCCACGGCGCTGGCAGAGGCCAGGAGGGCGAGGAGGTTCTTGTTGAAGCCGACCATCGTGACTGCTGCAGAGACAAGATAAGGTGGTGTGGTTTGGGAGTGCTGTGTGGATGTTGGGGGCTTCGGTGTCTGGATGGTCTTCTACAACCCTCTCTTCGAACGAGCGGACGGCTAAGCCTTTATACTCGTCTCTGCATCTCAGACTTGCGTCTGTTCACGTTGCGCGACGACGCCTCAAACCCTATGCTTCCATCCATCAACGCTTCGCCAAGCTTCCAATACCCCGGGTCTCATCAAGCCCATCGAGGCGGAAGAGGTCAGGTCGGCGATCCCTCGAAGCCCGTTGTCGTCATGACCATTTCGAAAATTCCCTACATACTCAGGGCCACCCAGCCATGGAGGCTTGGCCAGGCCACGCGAAGGATTCGATTCCGTCGGTACTTGCCAAGACGTGTTTGACGTCTCCCACATTCACCACGGCATGTTGTGGGTGGAGCGTCTGGTGTGCTGGGCCGATGCTGGTAGTGATGGTTCGGCACCGACGCATCAAGGTGGCGTGTTTCACGAGTTGCTGGTGCTGTTGTTTATATCTTGCACAGGGTTGACACAGCATCACAGTTGAGACTCAGACCTGTACCAAGCGCTTGGGGCGGTGGGAACTGAACGGCAAGACATCAGGTGCCGGGCCACTGCACTCCAATGCACTCTGCCGGGGCATGTAGTCGTCAAGCCCAGTTCCGTTAAAGTTTCGATCTATCGGATGCGCGCAGGGGCGGAATAGTCAAAGCTTCGAGGGCTGATCCGGCTCAGAGAACGCGGGTAGGGCGAACGCAGGGGCTTTGCCAGCCGCAGGGGGGACCGGCACTACCACGGACTGCCCTACGACCCATGACGTGGGACCGGGGGAATGCCGTGAGCCCTACTTGCGCGCAAATCCTGCTGTTGTTGGTTACGCGCATGAATAGGGACCAGATGGATTCGGGGTCCGGCAAGCTTGGCGCCATCCATCGGGCTCAGTGTGGGAGGGGAGCCCCAACATCACTGCATTCCTTCGGACGGATCGTCGCCAAGCTTCGGGCGAGTTTCGGACCAGGGAGTGAAATGGTTGTGGGCGTTGTGTCCAGCCTTATCGATCTCGGGTTCGTCCTCTGTTGGAAAGACAGCATCGATCTCGAAACGGGGTGCTCACAGCCCGAATACATCCCTTCAAGTGTAAGTGCCTAGGTAGCTAGACGCCCAGTTACAGCCGTCGTGCGATACGAGCCAAACCAGCCCAGAGCTGCGCTTTCGAGTACTCAAACTCGATTAGATCACCGGGGATTCACAGCGATTCAGGAATCATGCCTTTCGAAGAAAGAATAGGAAGGTGGACGCACGCGCCTTCGGCACCGAAGCCCCAGGAGCCGCACTACGTATAGTGGCGTGGCGCTGCGGCTTCTGCCGGTGGGGGGAGGCTGAGGCTAGCACCACTTGGAACAGCATCCCGACTCCCGGGGCTGAATCATGAACAGAACTGCCCGCCGTCTAATAAGGAACGGCAGCATAACGCTTTGCTTCTCCGCCTGTTACATGGCGCGCTGCTTCATCGTGATACACTCGCTGCTTGGCGCGATCATCGCAATTCACGGTGAATGGGAATGATGTCACGGCTCTTGTGTCAAACATATCCAGTACAGGCGTAGGTCTGTGGATAAGAGATAAGCTTAGATAGGCACAGGTCTAACAGCCATATCACCACGTGATCCGACGGCCAGGAAGCTCCGAGAGCTTGCGGTCAGGTCCACCACCAACTTCTGTTTCCCTTCCCATTCTTTTCAACCTGAACCTCCTCCAACTCCATCACGAGCACAAACCACATCCCAAGGTTCGCGCTCGCGAACACATCAGTCGGTAAGTCATCTCCTCTCGCACTCGCACACCTCAAATCTCGAATGATGTTTCAAATTAGCATGTATTACCTGAACATACTTTGATGCCAAATTTTTATCACCAAGATCTCTGACTCCAAAACCCCATCCACCCTTCGCTTTTCGAAAACCTGCTGGCCTAGCAACAAAAGCTAACCCTCCTGAAAAGACTTCCTGTAGACGCACATACACATCCGTGCCGCCATGTCGGCTGCTCCGAAACCTCCAAAGGGTCACTTCAACATCCTGTACTTCGCCAGCGCCGCCTCGTACACCGGCAAGGACTACGAGTCCCTGCCCTCGCCGCTGCCTCTGGGGAAGCTCTTCGCCGAGCTGGACTCGAGGCATCCCGGCATCAAGTCCAAGATTCTTGACTCGTGTCTCGTGACGCTCAACCTTGACTATGTAGACGTGCCGGATGAGGGTGTTGATGGTGTTGTGATCAAGGAGGGCGACGAGGTGGCCATCATCCCACCAGTCAGCTCGGGATGAGGCTGCTCGTGCAGAAGCTTCTTTCTCATTTCTGTTAAAATTGGCGCACACGCCAATTCCGTGAATGCTTCGTTTTAGGGAGCGCAAGTCGTGATCGTCAGTGCTCAACGTCGTCCAGTACGCCAGCATGCGTGCCTATCCGCAGCTCACGTCGCACGCACTGCGATGACGCTTCCGTCTTGCTGCCGCAGCAGCGGCTCCCTCTCCGTGCCGTGGTCTGAAGCGATCGCAATGTCACCTCTAAACTGGCGGATCCAAGCTGGTCTCCAGCCCTGCCGTCGAAGTGCGTAGCGCCTGATTCTCAAGCCCGCCAGGACCGTGAGGAACACCAGTAGGACGAGAAGTAGAGTCCCGACGACGGATGCAATGGCCGTCACGGCTGTGATGCTTGACACTTCGCAGCCGAAGGGCTGCGTTCGGAGCTCCCACTGTTCGGACTTGGCAGGACAGACCTGCTCGTCGTGGGCGGGCGCGAGGAACTGTATCTTGTGCGAGTTTGGCACGCAAGACCAAGTCTAGAACCTCGTCAGAAATAATGATTTCCGTGTATACCCCCTGGCAGGGAACTCACGAAGGGACACCAGCTGCACTCATCTGTAGCGAGACATCGCTGGCAAGACGTCGATTGAATCCAGCACCGTATGAGGTGATCCCTCCGGTCTTCGGCGACGGTAAAATTGTCCCGAAGCGCGTCGATAGCTAGATTCTCCATCTGGAGGATGTCTTTCAGTTTGTGTTCTTTGCTCTCCGTCAATCACCTGGAGTTCAAGTCCGAGATGAAGCGCCCAGCTCAGGTTGCGCGGTGAGCGGGCGGTGCCCCTCCACGTCAGCATCACGTGTCGTGGCCGTGGTTGAACTCAACGCTTCAAGTCCTATCTGAGCTCACCACCTTAAGCACCTCCAATTCAAATTCAACGCTAAATCGTGATTTATTTAATAGTCGGGGCTCGCTTCTGCTGGCACTCGCCGACAACCTGAGAATCGTACGTACATCAGCAAGCCTCAGGTAGATAGTGTGTCGCTCCCTTAACACGGATAAAATACGAGCGATCATCCACGACTACGACTGTGGCAAGGTGCTGGTTTGGAAGAACTGACCGTGCGTGAAGTTCATATTGCTATGGCATGTCTGATTCATCTACATCTGGTGCCGTTTTTGAGAACCATCCAACCACCTGCTGCCCTGTGTCCAATGCCGTTCGACGCCCTTGTCAAGACCTCTACCCAATCTACCTTAAGGTAAGTCTATTATACAGTGCGGTCGGACTTAGGTCAACAGCGCGCTCTGTCGCTTGACCTCTCTGGAATTACGTACATGCTGCTTCAGCTTCCTCATCTGCGACCTCCTTCGCCTCGCTCTTTCTTCAGAGTCATCGCCGGGCTGCTTGAATCCCAGAGACTCGAACGCCATTAGGTCTGCCAGGAAGCGACGGACGTGCACGCCCGTCTTTTCGTGCACAAGTTCGTCAAGCGACTCATCGCAAGCGGCCGCCGCCGCAATATGAAGACCACGAAGGACGTCGCGGTCACTGATGTTTTCGAAGGATTGGTTCCTCTTTAGAGCTGAGCGCCGAGCACCCAGAAGCGACGATCGCTGTCGAGGCGATCTCCGCGGACGATCAAACGCTGCACTCGGCTGTCGTGGCTTAGGGACGCCAGTAGGATAAGGTCCCAGATCGTGTCGAGCAATTTCTTGGGCTGCGTACGCTGCTTTGTTGATGCCGTGATCCTTTGGAATTGGTCGCCTCGATGCGCCTGTAGGGATCCCAAACTGGGCGCTCCTTCGCTGTCGCATCTTCTCGACATGCGGCATCGACTTGGCTGTGTGAACTCCTCCGGGGCGAGGCATTCGTCCATCCATGTTGTTGCTGGGGAGACTTTGGTACTGTCTCTCGACGAAGCGACGAAGATCCATGTTGCTACCCGATGCCTGGGGTATGAGGTCCATGGGAGCACCGCTCATCGCAGGGAGGCCAATGGTTCCTTGCTTTGGGCGACTTGGTGTACGCTTGCTAACCGGATGTTGGTCCATATAAATCGAGGAATTCAGCGTCTGCGAGCGTCTTCTCAGACCTTGAGGGCGTCGCCTAGGAAACGTTGCCACGGGGCGAAGGGGTTGAGGTCGTATTTGGCTTGCTGGCAGGCGTTCTGATCTGTTTGATATGTTGCGTGGACTTCTTCCCGGCGATCGGTTCGCTGCTCGTGCTTCTTCGTATCTATGTCGTGGCTGGTGTGGGTTTGTAGACGCATGAATTGCATATGAGGTCTGTGCGGGGCGACTCTTCTGTACTTCTTTGCCAGGGGCCGAGCTTGCGGAGGTGCTCGCTTGGTTGAAGCATGGCATGCACTCAGACAGTCGCTTGCTCCCTTTAGTCGCCAAGAGGCTTTGTTTTCTTGGCGGAATGATAGGTGCCTGATCAATTAGAGCATGCCGCTAGCTTTCAACGTCTTTGGATCCCGCAAAGTTGATGATAGTGCTCTGTTTCGTCTCACTCTCCTGTTTGCCGTCCATTTGAGTGACTTGGCTTTGCTGGGCTTCTTTAGGGGGCTGCCGTCTCTGGCGAGGTGGTGATATTGTATTCTCCTTGGCTGTTATGGGACACCGCTGAGCCTGGTCTTTCGAGGTGACCGCCAGGCCTGCGGCTCTGAATTCAGGACGATACGGCACCAGTGCCGACACCGTCCGTAAGGTGATCGGTGACATGGCTGGCGTAGGTGTGAAGACGGGGACTTTACCCTTCGCACCGACCTTGTCTGCATGCCGTTTCAACTCTTTTGTGAAGCGATCGAGAGCTTCGCGTTGACTCGGAGTCCTCGATTCAGTTGACTGCTTACGGTTTTGGCGCGCCGACGTTTTGCTGCTCGAATAAGAGAACAGTCGAAGCTGTTTGGCGACACCTTTGGAGATGGCATCGACGAGCACCTCATCGACGGCGCTCTGGTGCTGGGGCTCTCTCGACTCAGATGGCTCACGGGGCGGTTTCTGCACAGGGGGCTCAGGAGGTTCGGGAGGTCGGCGTTTTGATGGCAACTCAACATGCTGGTTTCCTTGACGAGTATTTGGCGGTGAGTTCTTCTGAGGTTGCTTCGCCGTTTTCTCCGCCCTCGCCTGTTTCGCGGGCGAGGGCAATCTCTGGTCGTCCGGCAGCGGCCATCCCTTCCCACGGTTCGGTGGCATTGGAAATGAATCAAGGTCGATAGACTTGTCGTCGGTTGCGTCTGAGGGGTCATAGGTGCTAGACGACGGTGAATTCAAAGGTGACACAAGCTCACCGCACCACTCTGCCTGGCTTATAAGAGTCTTGAGGGCAGGTGGCGGGAGACTCAAGTATCTCGACGAGAGGCCGTCCTCCGAGGCGGTCAAAGCTCGAATTGTCTCTCTGTGGAATGTCTCGGGAGCGCCAGAAGGAATAGTATAGCGATCGCGTTGTTGGACGCGAGATGGACCTCTGGAAACGACAATCACGCGGCACTTGGGGCGACTGCGCTGAAACGCGACCCTTCGATGAGGAATCGGGGACTCTATTGTTGATCGTCGAGAAGGGGTTTCGGAGATAGATGCTAAAGGAGCCATCAAACGGAAAGGTTAAAGCGGAGCATAAGGGGGCCGTCCTGCAGAGGTCGTTCGAAGAGACAAGCCGAGCTCATGGTGCCGTGAGTGGCGAGAAGCAGGAAGATAGCGCCGAACAGATCTGAGAACCTAGGAGTCAAAATCCAGGAAGCGATGAGCCAACTCCCAGAGCCCACCTGACGTGCTTTCCGTGGGGGTTGCCTTGGACATGTCCCTCGCAACTGGGCAGGGCACGCCGGCTCATGGCCTCTAGCAGGAAGTCGCAGACAAGCAAAGGCTTGAGAAATTTCAGGGACATCCTGGTAGGGAACATATCAGACATTTCACCGAATGTCCTTAATCCCAGGTGCCGAGTACGATTCGAGCTGCCTTTTGCCCTTGCGAAGGAGGTACTCAATGGCTCCGTAATCGCGCTTCTCGATACCCAAGCTTTTGGCGAACTCTGCCCTGCAAACGCGTCAGAATGATGTGTGCAAGCAAATGAGGGGGCTGCCTGCCTCGCAAACCGTTCAAAGTGGCCTCGCGTATTCTGTCCGTCGCGTCAGCCCTTCCTTGCACCCAAGCAGAGCTCGAGAAGACTCACCACCGGCTTCTTCCGACTCTCTCTCAAACAGTGTCTGTACAAAGCAAGGACCTCCCTCTGCAGCCCTGACAAGCGTGTGGCAGCCATCGTGTAGTCTCGGATGTTAGCCTTAGCGATCCTGGAATACTTCAGATGTATGATGATGTTAAGACGGGAGGAGCTCCGTTGAAGCTCGAGATTCGTGGTGGAGCTCGGCTCAGCTCCGTAGGTCCGGGGCAGGACTGACCGAGACCGAAGAGCTCGGAAGGTGATTGGTGGAGGTGACAGAGCGCCGGCGACGGCATATTGCCGATGAGCTCATCAGCTTGACCGTCTTATAAACTTGAATGATTTCATGGACTCATGAAGCTTTACAGTTGCATTGATCATCTGGACGCTTCTTTCATCTGCTCTGCCAGTACAAACATTTCTACATTTGCCCCACCCAACATGCCTAGCTTCTCGGTGAGTCTGTTAAAGAACTGGCCCCCGCCCATGGGCATGCACTAACAGCAGATGCCAGCGCCTCGTCCGCTTCGTCGCCAAGGACGGCCAGACATACTATGGCGATGCCATCCTGCCGCAGGGTGTCACTGATGTTTCCAAAGCTCGTCAGGCCAACATAATCGAAGGCGACGTCCTCGGCACCCACAATGTGACCAACCAGGTCGTCGACATCCGGCTCCTGTTGCCCCCTCTGGCACCATCTCAGACCGGTACAGTCCGCTGTCTAGGACTAAACTATGCGCTTCACGCGAAAGAATCCAACATGCCTGAGCCCAAATTCCCCATTGTCTTCTACAAGCCCGCCACATCTTGTTCAGGCCCCACCGACCCCATCCCGGTTGCGCCTATGGCTCAGCAAGGCGAGGGCCTAGATTACGAGTGCGAGCTGGTGGTTGTCATTGGCAGGCGATGCTCTGAGGTGTCTGAGTCCGATGCCCTCAACTACGTTCTCGGGTATGCAGTCGGCAATGATGTGTCGCACCGTGACTGGCAGATCAAGCACGGGGGCGGTCAGTGGTCACTGGGCAAGGGATTCGATGGATGGGCTCCATACGGACCCGGGATCGTGAGCACGAGCGTCATCTCGGACCCCCAGAAGTTGAAGATTTGGACCAAGTTGAATGGCAATACAATGCAGGTAAGCTGAGTGCTGACCCCTCGGTGCCGTCCTTTGCTAAGCAACCGAAGGACGGTGAGACGTCGGACATGATCTTCAACGTACGGAAGACGATCTCCTTCCTCAGCCAGGGAGTGACTCTGATGCCTGGAGACTTGATCTTCACAGGAACGTGAGTATGCCCTTCTCGGCGTAAGACGGACGGACATCGTAGTTGACAATTACCCAGGCCATCGGGCGTAGGCATGGGTCGTAAACCCCAGGTTTGGCTCAAGGATGGAGACGTGGTCGAAGTCGGCCTTGACAATGTGGGAACGTGGTAAGTTATCATACAGCCTGTCACAATCAAGATGATGTTTCGGGTCTACACATGTACAGGTGCTGACTGGCTGCTAGCACTAACAAGGTTGAGTTTACCAACCCCGCGCCTAAGCTGTAACGCGGTGATGAGATACATATCGGGCATCTAGGCATCTACGTACATCTGCCATGCGATCCTTTCAAGAATCCTTATAGTCGGTTGCTAAAGATAATTGTGGCTATGATTTTCATTCTGGCCAGCCAAGGCAGATTCGATGGCGCTAACATCGTGATGCGATTTCGTGGACTGAGGCGAACCATCGACATCTCCAGGGTCTTAAAAACTTCATTAGCTCGTAAACCAAACAAAATTCCATGGCAAGTAATTCGTGTAACATCGCAATTACATCTGCGGCTCCGGTCATCACTGAGTGCCCTTGTATCGGGTGGTAAGACAGAGGACGCCAGGCAGACACGGAAGCAATCACATCGCCAGTCTGAAACCTGCCGCCAACCCCAACCACCACCATGTCGGTCACAAGCCACTGATGCGCGACCCGAACAAGCGGAATCGATTCCGGTGCCGAAGTCCGGCAAAAGCGCCCATCATGAATCCCATGGACCTTTGGCCAAGATGCGCGTTGTGGCTGTGGTGCGCGCTACGTCTTTCAGCTTGACCTCCACTCACATTAAGCTCCCACCGCAGCCAGGCGAGCGTGTCATGGAGCCCTCGCCCCTATTGGCTCCGTAGCAACACATGATTCGATGACTGGATCGACCAGGATTGATTCTAGGGACCGCCGGGTGGCTTCTACCTTGTTTGAGGCTGACTGGGGGAGCACGGATGCGCCCTCGGGCTGCGGCCACGGCCTGATTGCTGGCTGTCGGCTGGGCGTCTCCGGAAGCCTGGCGATGGTTGATGTGCTTAATACGGGTGATGGAACACTGGAGTTGCACAGAAGTCTGTGAGAGTTTCTAACTACACTTTGACGTCCATTCTTCCACCTACCTTGGTTATTTGCTTGATGTAGCTGAAATGGCAGAGACACAGGGTGCTGGGCCATCAACTACACCAGAGCGGCAGCTAATGCCCGGTTCATTCAACCCAGGGGACTATATTGACTTCCACGACAACCCCTTCGAAGTCCTTTACGACATCCCAGACCCATGGCAGAGCCAAGATCGCGAGGCGCCATGGTCAAGCGGCAACTTGCCTGAGCTGGATCTCGAGGGTGTCGAGTGGTTCAACTACGGCCCTCCGGCAGCTCTCAGCAAAGCACCGAATGTGACGAGCGAGATTCTGCAGAACCTGATCCAGACCAGTATCGAGACAGTCAGGGCAGCAGCCCAAGAGGAAAAAAGAAGGACGGAGGAAGAGAAGACGGAGGAAGAGAGGAGAGCTAATGCTGACCAGGCACCGAAGCCCGGTGACGGCGAGGAACCTTATCTACCCATCATCATCCCGGTTGAGAAACCAGTCGAGAAGCCGTTGCCGACGCCACCACCTGAGTCTGACTTTGCAGACTCCGACGTCAGGCCTTCTGACGAGTACTCTCCGTCGAATCTCCGCCGCGCGGAGGCTCTGAAAGTCGCCAGATCAAGGTCGCCTGGGTCCATTAGATCTGCGGTGTCTTCCGAAAAGGTTGGCAAGCTGAAGCTCCGACGCATACTCGGCTGGTCAAGTGAGAAAAGCGACGCCAGTGCCGAGAGGAAAAGCCGCGGCGGGTTTGCCCGAAAGTTGTTGGCGGGATCGAACTCGCCGCACGCAAACTACGTTTTTGCCGTATATCAGCCAGACGCCAGAATCACCGCGCCCAGTGTCAAGCCTGTGGTAAAAGTTGAGACTGGAGTTCCCAAGCCTCCAACACCAGAACCGGTGGAAACAGCGCAAGTCACCCCACTCACCCCAGATAGAGGACCTTTACTGACTGTCGGTAGCGAATGCGTCTCTTGTCTCGATGACTTCCCCCTCACCTACACAATCAAGGTGCCCTGTCACACCTACTGTCCCGATTGCTTCACAGGCTTGATCTCCGTCTCCGTTCAAAACGAGCAACAATGGCCGCCAAAGTGTTGCCTCAATGAGATTCCCTATAGGACCATCTTTAAATACGTTCCTGAAGAGCTCAAGGAACGATTCAAAGACCGCTCCGCTGAATGGAGCACACCTGTTGATCAGCGGGTGTACTGCTACGAGGCCAACTGCGGATCGTGGGTCCGGCCTGAGAATATTAACACTGCAGAGCAGCTCGGGCGGTGTGATAATGGCCACAAGACATGTGTCATGTGTCGAGGGAAGAGTCATGGCTCGAAGGCCTGTGAAAGAGATACCAACCTCTCACTGACTCAGCAGTTAGCAGAGGAGCAAGGTTGGAAGAAGTGCGGCAAATGCAAGGCCTACGTCGAGCATGCCACGGCATGCCGGCATATGACTTGCCGTTGCGGTTATCAATTCTGCTACGTTTGCGGTAAGAGGTGGTGCACTTGTCACTGCACAGGCGACCAGCTCGCCGTCATCAAGAATCAGGCCTCAAAAAGAGCCAAGGATCGAAGGGCTCGGGAGCTGGCAGAGGCTGAGCAGCTTAGAAGAGAAGCAGAGGATCTACGATTAGCCCTTGCTCAGATTGCCGAGTTTGAGCGAGAAGAGGCACGAAAGGCCGAACTGCTGAGGGAAGAACAGGAACGCCTCGAGAGGGCGCGTCAGCAGAGGGAGCTGGAAGAGCGGGTGAGGAAGGAAACCGTTCGTCGTGCTGACTTGGAGGCTAAGTTCTCGGAACTTCGTAACGGCCTTGATCTGCTCCATGACTTGCAGGTGGTCATGCTGGAAACCCATCAGGAAAACGCGGCAAGCGAACTGGCGGAAGAAATGCATCAAGCAAAACAGCAGCTAGAAGAAATGCAACAAGCAGAGCTGATAGGCCTTGAGGCCGACTTTGTTGCAAAGATGGAAATCAAAGGCAAAGGCTTCGAACAGGACTACGTCCAACGCTCCGCTGCGGAGAAGTTGATGATCAAGGAATATAAGGGTCAACTCGAGACCTTCTACGCCAGCCACCCCAACGCCAGCCTTGAGATTGAAAAAGCCCTATCGCCGCTCCTCCAGCGCATGGAGGCCAACCAGAAGGCATACAACAAGTGGATGAACGAGGAGCTCGAGAAATACGAGGCAAGGTTGAAGGAGAGACACCAGATCAAAGAGGAGTACAGGTACAGCGCCAAAGCAAGGCTGCAGGATACGCAGGACCAGAAGGAGATGGAGCTGGTGAAGAGGACAGTCGCGGAGAACAAGTGGATGCAGATGGTCGTTCTAGAGAGGGAGAGGATGCTGGGGACGATGGAGGGTGATGAGGTTGAGGGGGATGCGGATAGTCTCTTTGGGGCGGTCGAGGTGGATGTGGCCGAAACAGCGCAGTAGCTTGGTTGGGAATTTAGAAACATAGCGAGCCAAGACCCGTACATATTCGATTAAATACAATCAACAGGCAATGTATCAACAAACTCCTTGGAAGCAAAATTGGATTCTAGAAAAGGGGGGAGATGCCCCTGAATCCAGAGGTTTTAGCGGCGCCGACCGTTGACCTCACCGAGCGCCCCGCCACACTCACATCCCATCTCAAAATTTCACCACGTAGATGTCGGCACCAGTCATTCTCTTAGGTCGCAAACACGCAAAACACTCTTTCGCTCATCCCTCAAACATCCAGAAAAGGACCCTCATTCCTGGTAGTAAACGATGGCAGCCGATTGCGGGGATGGTTCAACCCAGTACGTCCATCTCGCTCACCAGCCCACCTCACTCATAGCTGAAGAAGCATGTTAGTCCCCTGAAGCTGTTCGACGCAGCGCGCAAGGAAGACAGGTTCTTGACGGCCTGCGCGCCCATGGTACGCTACAGCAAGGTAGGGCGGCCTCTAGGTTATTCTTCTCATGCGGACATGGATGTGCTGAACGCCCTCAGCTCGCCTTCCGGCAAACAGTCCACCACTACGGCACGGATCTCTGCTGGACCCCCATGATCCTTGCCAAGGAGTTCAACCGCTCGTCCATCGCCCGCGACGCCGACCTGACGGTGTCGACCAGCAAAGCCCCGTCGTCGCAGCCACCCACCATCCTGCAGTTCGGCGCCAACTCGCCTGTCGAGCTGTCCCGCGCCTCCCGGCTCGCGGCTCCTGACGTGAATGGCGTGGATTTGAACTGCGGGTGCCCACAAAGTTGGGCTTGCGCCGAGACGCTGGGTGCGGCGCTGATGAACCAGCGGGAGTTGGTGAGGGATCTGGTCGTCGAGACCAGGAAGGGTTTGAGGGAGGACGGGTGGGATGTGGGTGGGGATGATGACATGGAGAGCAGTAAAGGTAGAAGCGTCAGTGTCAAGATCCGGATACACGACGATTTAAGGTAGGTGTAATTTGAGCGCGAGGTAGCGAGCAGGCGGCTGATGAGATATCAAGGAAAACGATGGACTGGATCGACACAGTGGTTGGCGACCCAAACAATCGCAACGTCGATTGGCTAACAATCCACCCTCGGACGAGAAGCACTCCTTCCACGACTCCTATACGAGCCGACGCCCTCCAGATCCTGTCCGAGAAGTACGCAAAGACCCTCCCCATACTGCTCTCGGGCGATGTCTTCGACGTCAACGCCCTCCCCTTTCCCTCCGGCGCGCCGCCGGACGTCTCCACCATCACGCTCAACGACATCCTACCACGAGACACGGGCCCTTCATCTGCAAACCTGCCCCGGCCAAGCAACACCCACGTCTCGGGCTTCATGTCAGCACGCGGCCTTCTGTCGAACCCGACCCTCTTCAGCGGGAGCGCCACATGCTCGTGGGAGGCAGTCGAGCGCTTCATGTGCAACGTCATGAGGGCGCCTATACCGTTCAAACTCACGCTGCACCACGTGCACGAGATGGTGTCGCCAAGTCTGGGAAAGGACAAGGCGGCGTTGGTGAGTAGGAAAGAAAGGTCAGAGCTGAACGGGCTGCAGAGTATGGTGGAGCTGATAGACTGGCTGGACGACAAGATAGAAGAGCACGCCGGCCAAAAAGAAGGTATGCGGCGGGACTTCTAATCAGAGCGCATAGACATTGTTAGATGATGAATATCATGATTTAAGCCAGTAATTTTGAATGACTACAAACTCGCTAGCACGCTCTGTATGCCCATCGTCCCAGCATCATCTCGTCGCTGTACAAACGCCCTAAACTCTGCTTTGCTCAACTTGCCCCGTGAGACACTTGGTGCAGACGCTAAGGTTCTCGTCTTCTCGCGCAATGCCTCTGGCCCGACGATGAAAAGCGATCCGATCTCGGTGAGGAGCTCGACTGCCGTGCTGACGTCCTTGATCAAGGGCCATTCGCGCATCGTGGCGACGTATTTTGCGATGTCCTGCGTGACCATCAGGCCGCCGGTGGCGTTGACTTGCCAGCGTTTGAAGTGCTCCAGCAGGAGCTTCATGATCGAGAGCGCCAACTCGCTGAAGAATTTCTCGGCATTGGATCCGTCAATGGCCGAAGATGCCTGTTTGCTTGCGCGGGCGAGGAAGCTACATATCGTCGAGCAAGCCTGCGTCTGGAGAGATTCAAGCTCGCCATCTTTGGGTCGGAAGTCGGCTTTCTTCTGTGTCTGGAGGCACTTGTAGACCCAGTTCGAGATAACATCAATGGATACCCTGATGACGTTATTGGTCTTCTTTTCGATGTTGTCGACGCCCACTTTCTTTTGAGCTTCCATGTTCCTTCGGACGGTAGTGCTTGACTCCGCGAGTCGTATTAGAACAGTGGAGATGAAGCGATCCATGATGGCCGTGATTGATATGGCGGGCCGTATGGCAGGAAGGTAGGCAAGGTCAGGTTCTTGTTTGGCGTTTTCAAGGACTGTAGCGGTGTAGTGAGCCGCGTCGAGGGCGGTCTGGACGTAAACTTCGCCCATAGATGTGAGGAGGAGGTTGAGAAGCACGTTGACATCCTTTGGCGTTTCTGTCGTTGAGCCGAGTTCGAGGGTCCGCTGTACGCTCTCCGCCACCCACTTCAGCATACGCTTTGCGTTAGCGAGACTGAGGGTACCATCCTCATCAGATACTTCAATCTCGTTCTTGTTGTCTTTGTCTTTGATCCCCGCAACTCTCAGCATGATGGCTTTCTGAGTTGGTGTGAGCTCAGATGAGCCGAGCTTCTCGATGTAGGCATCCTTTGCGGATGACATAAGTTGCGAGCCCTGCTGGGCAAGCGAAGCCATGAATCCTGCCGGCGCCTTCTTCTTTCGGGAGTGATAAATGGTAAATTTGAAAAGAAGAGAGCTGTACATCTCTTCCAAGCTCTTCCTCTCGCGCTCGATGTACGAGTTGCCGACGAGGTACGGTACAAAGAGCTCTTCCATCTGTTGATCCAGCGTCTGTGCGATCTGAGCAGAACACGGCTCGGGATGCTCTGTTAACCCGTGCGTCTTGAGGTCTTCGACCAACGAGCTGATATAGCTTCTAGAAGAGTGCAGTGATCTCAAGAAGGCCAACGATGATATCGTATCTGCCTTGTCGAGCACCTTTTCCAGCCGCTGTTGTATCGACTGCTGAAACACTCGCTGTATGAACTTGATCAACACCTTCTCGTAGTACGGGAAGGCTCTTTTGATGATGAAGGATTCTTCTTGCATAACAATCTTGACCTCGTCGCAGAGCGATTGGAGTGTGGGCTCAACCCCAGGTGGCTCCGAATCGGGATCAGCCAGCTGCTCCCAAGTCTCGCCATCAGTAGCTACATCATCGCTCATGAGTTGATCTCGGTCGATGAAGAACTGGTGTTGATTGACAAAGACCGCAATGACACTTGCTCCCCCGTTGAAGTCGTGCAAGACCTTCGCGCACTCCAACATATCGTCAAAGTTCTGCCGTCGGTAGCTGTTGTTGAACTGCTGCAACAGATCCTGCTCCAAGGTCTCGCAGAACTTCTCAAGGGCTTCGCGCGTATTGTGGCCTTTCCCATTCCCGTTGACGCCGTTCGTCATGGTACTCCGGTTACCGTTGGTCTGGCCCCAGGACTGCGGATCCAGTCGCTGACTTATTCGCATGAGCTGACGCGCAATGACAGCGCACCGAATCTTGTTTTCTGACCCTCCTGCTCGTTGTATATCTTGTATCGAGTTGAGCTGGCCAGTCTCAACAAGCTCGTTCCAGCATTGTATGAGAAACACGGCATCCAGCGCTCGCCTCCTCTTCTTGTCGAGATCTTCCAGCTTTTCTCCAATCTGAACAGCCACGTTTCCTCCGCCGTCGGATCTACCGTTGCTGTCGTAGACGTTCGCGCTCCCGGAGTTGAGCGAGACATCGAGAGCTTCGAACGAGGTCATTGATTGATCGAGCTTGTTGCCCAGCGTGTCCAGTGTCTGATCATGCTGTATCTCGGCACGACGCACTTGTGTCAGGATCTCAGTCTCCTTCTCTTGAAGCTCCTCCCCCAACTGCCCTAGCTGGGAGAGCGCGTTCTCAAACGTCCGGATGAGTGGTTTGGGGTCAAACGCAGCAGATGAGGGTCCTGACTTCCGATTCTGGGGTACAGCGCTCTCTGCGAGACTGTCAACAAAGTCTCTCACAATGAAGTCCTTGTTCGAGAAGTTCTCCAACGTGAAGCTGGGACCCTTAGGAAACAGGGTCTTTGGACCCGAGCTTGAGCGCTCCATGGTTGGAAGGCCAGCCAGCACGTCGCAGGTGGGCTACATGTGCGTAAAAGTCGTCGCGACTCGCCGGAGTCGTTCGCTGCGTCGTCACTTCGTTCAGTCGTGCTCGGGTCGTCGCGTCGTGCTGTAAGTTGCCAGTAGTCAGTGCAGCTGGAACTCCAGCCAACGTCGGTCACTGTGGCGGCCGCGCAAAATGGTGGCTGTAGGAGCAGTTCAGCCCCTCCAGCGCCGCACTGCGCCACAACACGTCTCCCAGCGCACATGCTGTGGGGCAGAGCGTCGTCACTCTCCCAAGAAAGCAAACCAGCTCGTCCTGGTCGCCTCTTACTTCCCCGTGCCGACAAGTCTGCCACGCCTCATTGCCATTGCGTCAGCCCTCGCTCTACGGGCCTCGGTACTGAACATACCAACACTCGTTTAATATTTTAATACTACGCGCGCCTGCTTACTTTTTGTCAATAATCTGTACTGGACTTCGCGCCCTACACCGATCAGCTTCACACCGAGGATCGACAACCGCTGTACATACCAACCAACGAATTTCGTCAGACAGCCTCCGAAGGCTGCACAAGCTCTACGATGCCTATGAATTTTCGAGACACTCAGTCGTACCGCGCCGACGAGAAAACACATCATGAGATGCTCACGGACATGGAGAAGAGGCGGATCATCCAAGCGTCGCTCCCCAAGCCCATCGAGCAGACTCCCACAATATCGACACTCAGCTCGAAACAAGACCGAAGGTCTCGCCTGGGGATTCGCAAGTTCTTGCTCGGTCAACTCCACGTGCTCATCTTTGCCGTGATGCATGGCATCTTTTCGCTGTACATCCGCATACGCCAGATGATCAACATTGTGTCCTACCAGATATCCTCTGTTCTCTACTACCACCACGCCACACCGCAATATATTCAGAGGGACATCACGAAGCTGAACAAAAGGCCGAAGCACTTAAGTGCTATTCTGAGATCGGAGAATCGCAAGAATACGGCGGATGTGGATCGATTGATCGACGAGACGGCTGAGCTGGCGACCTGGTGTGCTTGCGCCAACATCCCTATGCTCTCTGTCTACGAGAAGACAGGTAAGAGAGGAAATTATTCATAGGATGACTTGATCTGACTGGGTTTACGCAGGCATCCTGAAAAAGCACATGCCCCGAGTATATGAGGCAACCATCCAGAAGCTCGCCTTCTATTACGGCGGCGAGCATCCAACCCTCTCCGTGACCTCGCCTCATAGGGATGGTTACTCGTCGCCCGACCTCAGCAACAAGCTGGGTCACTTGAAGCTCCATCTGATCTCTTCTCAGGACGGTCGAGACTCAGTAGTTGATCTGACAAGGACTCTGGCTGAGATGTCGCAAAAGGGCAAGCTTTCGACTACCGACATCTCCATGGATCTCATCGACGCCGAGCTATCAGAGGGTATCATGGACGAGCCCGATCTCCTCATTCTTTTCAGCCCGAACGTCGAGCTCTCTGGCTACCCGCCCTGGCAGATCCGCCTTACCGAGATCTTCTGTCTCAAGGACAACGAAGCTTTCGGATACCAGGTTTTCCTCAAGGCGCTGCGCAACTATGCCAGCGCGCAAATGCGTCGTGGCAAATAAGCACATGGTGCGATCTCACGTTGTGCATCAAAAAGGGAAAGGTGTTATTGTCTTCGCGCGGGGATTGGATTTTTGTTGTATAGGGCTGTGATTGCCTCGGGATTAGGATTCGAGATACCCTCACCCTTTCCATAGCGTCATTTCACGTTTCCCGTCGTCCCATCTATACACCGGTCCCGTGTTGACGTTGTAGTTGTAGTAGTTTTCCGTACCGTCCTTGACCATTGCCCGGCGAAAGGTAATGTTAATCCTGCCACCATCTTCAGCGTTCTTCCCCGTCCGTTTAGGAATCGAGTGAAGCCACTTCGACTGCGTGCTCCCGCGCATAAGCACCATGTCACCGCTTTTCAGCGTTAATTTCAGTGGCTTAGACTTTGACGCCGCATTGTCATCTATGTCCTTTGGGGGCGGCTTATGCTTCATCATGAAATCCCGCTGCGCCCCCAAGGAGAAGCTAGCGATCGCAGGATTGGGACCGAGAAACCTCTCGTCATCGCTGTGGTACGAGATGCTATCCGATCCGGACGCGTAGTAGTTCACCAGGCAAAAGTTGAACTTGCAACCCGTAGCTGTTTCAGTGGATTTCCTCAGATGGTCGAGACATTTAGGAATGGGCCGTGGAGGATATCTGTCATATCGTTTGTCCGAGACTTTGAAGTAAGAGGTCGCGTCTACGACTTGCCCGCCTTCGTCGAAGCGGGACGTTTCATCCAGCCCAAAGACCGTCGTCCATCTTGGGGTCTTGATGTGTGTTGAGAAACCGCCCCTTCTGATGTCGTATTCCACCCGGTAAAATGGGAGCTCTGATCTGAGAAACTTGAACAGGTATTTGGCGAAATAGTCGGGGACGAAGGGCTCGAAGTAGAGGAGGTCAAGATCTGGCTGGTCGTTGATGACCTTGCCCGGACGTGCTGGGAGGGAAGATATCTCTCTGCTCATAGAGTGAGGCAAGTCAGATATTGGGTGAGGGTATGTCGAGTGGCTCGAAGTCGTAGTCTGGAAGTAACATCAGCAGGAGACTCGTAAGACCAAAATCGCATATGGCTCATTCAATTTCACATTGACAGGTTCGCTCAGGGCTCTCCGCGTGTGGAGAAAGGTCTTACGGGTTCGTCGTCTGCAGCTGCACTGCCATAGATCTTCGCTTTTTTAGGCGGCGTGACGAAGAAAGCATCTAGAGTGCGTTTGTTCGACATTCTCTGTGGTCATATAGTTGATAGTATAGAAATAATGACTCTAATGTAGCCATGGCTTCGGGCAGAGGAAAGCCATTTCGTAGGCCAAATTGCGGGTAGCTGTAGGTCTGATCTAAAGTCGTGACATCACCGCTTCACTATCAATACCCGGAAAGGGGCATAGCCTTGCATGAGGCTCATTTTCAATTCGGGACCCAATCAAAGAAAGGTCTTGCTCTTGGATCCTGCTGTTAGCATAGTTGTTGTCACTTTGTTTCACTGCAGCATCACAAGCGGAGTCGAATCCTTATGGCCTGCGAATTGGATCCTTCGAAGCCGTAGCGTCGAGACTAACTCTGACTTGAGGACACGGATTCAGCCGCTCTGGTGAGGACGCGAGGCTGACCGATTCATAATAAGCCTTGGTTTAGCTGTGTTGAGCGTTGAGGGAGGATGCCTCGGGCTATAGCTAGATCCGACCGTAGAATGGCCACAGTCCGCTGGGAGCCACCATGCTTACTCGGGAAACGGAGCTCGAATGCGCCGTGCTGAACATAAGCACGAAGGGTTGCAATTGTTGTGTCTCAAAGCAGGCGCTGCTGAGCTCGGTGTCACACAGCCCCAGAGCTCCGGCCCCAAACAACACGTAGCCTCATCCTTTTTTGGGTATGATGCACATCTGGGTTCGAGATCAGGAACGGGTTGGCGCTCGCCAAAGGCGCTGTTCATAACAATTGGAGGAAAAGGTGACTATCCGTAGACTATCTTGAAGTCGGCAGGCATTGACAACAGCTCGGCTTTAACTTCGATAGTTGCTGTATTTGTAACTGGCATGATGGATGGGGCAGCGGCAGAGACCCCGAATCTGCGTTTGTAAGCTTCGCTATAGTACTCCGTAGTCGATGGGAGGGGCAACATGCAGAGCGGATCGAGGCCATGTCGAGGACCGCAACGTGAATGGTCACGCCAGAGGATTCCGGGGTTTCTAATGGCCAATTGGTGTCTTGTCGTGCATGCAGGCACTGCGCCAGATGGATTTGGAGGTGTAGGGGACTGCGACAAAGCTCCAGAGACAAAGCAGCGAAAGGGACACTTGTTCTCTTCAGCCCACCTTTGGACGACCTCGCCTGAACCCACCCCCACTGTTAGCTCCAAGCTGTTAGGCGGTGACACGCCGTGTGCCAGAAAGAGAGGGGACCGGAGCCCGGGTGGCGCCAAAAGGTACAGGTGGCTCTTAGCAACAGCTACCGCAACTTACAAAACCGCCCTCGAGGTTCCTCTTCTCCAATCCTCTGTCCTTCTTCCTTTCCTCCTTTATCCTCCCTCTCGAGTTCATACTGCTTGGGCTTCTTTTCCCTTTTGCAAAGTTGTTTCGTTTCCAGCTTCATTCGGATTCCCACAACACAGCCCATCATGCAGCACAAGCGTCTCGCAGCTGGCCTTCTGGCAGCTTTCGCCGCCTTCGCCACAGCTGAGGGCGAGTCCGACGTCGCCCAGTTGACCAAGGACACTTTCGACGACTTCGTCAAGGGCAATGAGCTTGTCCTCGCCGAGTGTAAGTTTCAGGACCCCGCAAGCATTGCAGCGAACCAAGTAGCTAATCGCTTCCGCAGTCTTCGCTCCCTGGTGTGGCCACTGCAAGGCCCTCGCCCCCGAGTACGAGGAGGCCGCTACCTCGCTGAAGGAGAAGGACATCAAGCTTGCCAAGATCGACTGCACTGAGGAGGCCGACCTGTGCAAGGAGTATGGTGTTGAGGGCTACCCTACCCTCAAGGTCTTCCGCGGCCTCGACAACATCTCTCCCTACACTGGCCAGCGCAAGGCTCCTGCGTAAGCCCTCTCTGGCGACCTTTTCATAGAGCTTGAGCTAACACCTTCAGTATCACCTCTTACATGGTTAAGCAGTCCCTGCCCGCCGTTTCGGACCTGACCAAGGACACCCTCGAGGACTTCAAGACAGCCGACAAGGTCGTTCTCGTTGCCTACACCGATGAGAGCGACAAGGCTTCCAACGATGTCTTCTCGGCCGTTGCTGGCTCGCTCCGTGACACTTACCTCTTCGGTGGTGTCAAGGACGCCGCTGTTGCCGCTGCTGAGGGTGTCAAGGCCCCCGCCATCGTCCTCTACAAGGCCTTCGACGAGGGCAAGAACACCTTCGTTGAGAAGTTCGAGGAGGAGGCCATCAAGGCTTTCGCCAAGACCGCCGCCACTCCCCTCATTGGTGAGGTCGGCCCCGAGACCTACGCTGGCTACATGTCCGCTGGCATTCCCCTTGCCTACATCTTCGCCGAGACTCCTGAGGAGCGCGAGGAGCTTGGCGGCAAGATCCGCGACGTCGCTGAGAAGTACAAGGGCAAGATCAACTTTGCCACCATCGACGCCAAGTCTTTCGGTGCCCACGCTGGCAACCTGAACCTGAAGACCGACAAGTTCCCTGCCTTCGCCATCCAGGACCCCGAGAAGAACCAGAAGTTCCCCTTCGACCAGGACTCCGAGATCACCCACGACGCCATTGCCAAGTTCACTGAGGACTTTGCCGCTGGCAAGATCGAGCCCAGCATTAAGTCTGAGCCCATTCCCGAGACTCAGGAGGGAGTCACCGTCGTTGTCGCCAAGAACTACAAGGACATTGTTCTCGACGACACCAAGGACGTTCTCATTGAGTTCTACGCTCCCTGGTGCGGTCACTGCAAGGCTCTTGCCCCCAAGTACGATGACCTTGCTGCGCAATACGCCGCTTCCGAGTTCAAGGACAAGGTTGTCATCGCCAAGGTTGATGCCACCCAAAACGACGTTCCCGACGAGATTCAGGGATTCCCCACCATCAAGATGTACCCTGCCGGTGGCAAGGACGAGCCCATCACCTACAAGGGCTCTCGCACCGTTGATGACCTTATCAAGTTCATCGAGGAGAACGGCAAGTACAAGGCGGGTATCAGCCCGGTTGCCGATCCTGAGGCTGCTGCCGCTGCCTCTGACAAGGCCGAGGAGAAGCACGATGAGCTGTAAAGAGCTCGCTTTCGAAACGTGTACACTTGAGATCAAAATGGCATTATGACTTTATGGGCGCCGGTTTATGGATGATTCACCTACGGGATTTCATAGTTCGCAATCTGATGACTTTCGACGAAGCTTCGCTTCGCTTCACTGAGATTTTGCGACCACCTAGCGTATTGTGCTAACGTGAATTTTGCCTGCTCCGATTGAAAGACCTGAAGATGCCTATGTACAATGCCTGTCGCCTGTTGTTACAGGTGAGGAATCCCGCGACGCATGTTCTCGATCAAAAATGGCTGTCCCCGTGCTCAAACGTCTTCTCAAACCCGTAATTCCGCCTTGTTTATTTCTTCTTCTCTTGGATACGGGTCTCCAGGTTTTGGACGTAGTTCGTGAGGCGCGTGACAGAAGCTTGCAGTGTCTACCCAGTGTTAGCATCAGGTGCCAGCAATAACAACCTCAAGACAGTAACCGTCTTAAAAAGCAACTAGATGACAATCTTTGCGGGTAAACGTACGTAGATATCTTCGGTCAACAGGTCGTTAGAGGCCTTGTACTCGCCGACGAGGTACGAGTAAACAGCGCTGCCGGAGAGCACCGTGCCGAACAAGAACCCGAACAATCTAACGCTGGTCAGCCGACATGCCCAAAGAGCCTGAGCATCGCGAGAGCTCACCCTCCTCGGAAAGCACCCATAGGCTTCTTTGCCGGCAGCGGCGCGGCGTCCGCCATCCTCCTCGAGGTCGTGCTAAAGCCGCGCGCGGCTACGCTGCTCCTGAGCAGCATCTTTGAAGCTCCCAGCATGTTGGATCTTGTGTTATCGGGATCGCTGCGTTCGCTGTTGTTTCGAGTGACGATGGAAGATTATGGGAGGGAGGCGAGAGCTGGGAACGACGGATGTGGTGGAATGCTTCCCGGACTTTGGCGTCACTTGCTCGGGAGATCGTGGGAAGAATTGGGGGGCCCTCATTGGTGCAAAAGGTTGGAGCTCTGGGGAGCTCCAGAGTGACGGGTGGCGGAATCTGGCTGTGACGCGCCGCGCTTTTCCTACCCGAGTTTCCGACTCGCAGTCTGCTTGTACCTGTAATCATAATTATTTTCTATGACAGCGCAAATGCAACAGCTGACAACATGAATAACTTCGGCGTTGTTGAACTTGCCAGCGCCAAGCACACTGTTGCGCCAGGTTGGGCATACGTCCCCGACACTGGACCGAAGGCCACCAACTTTCAGCCCACGAACCGCAAGCGAGCTAGAAATCAACCCGGCGGGGGACCGAGCATTGGGGACTTGAGCGCGAGACAGGAGGCAAGAATACGGAAGGAGGTCGAGGGTTTGGAGAAGGATGGAAATAGGGACAACGGTATACCGGTTCCTGCTCACGCCGGGAGCAAGAGTGAGTTGTCTACGTTGGAGAGACACGGAAATAGAGGCTGACAGTGGGCTTAGTGGGAAAGACTGGAGCTGTGAGGAAGATTTTGCAGAGTCAAAAGACCTTCGCAAACCATCTGGATGATTTCGTTGCATCTCAAGCAGCAGAAGCCCACGCGGCGGCCATCGCAGCCAACAGCAAACGCGCAGCGGTGAATAGATCGACGGCGGCCGACGAAGACAACCTCATGCCTGAATCTGCTGCCGAGTCCCTCCTCGAACCCTTGCGAGATCAACCAGCGCCTCATCCAGCTGACAACGACCCGTTGCTGCAGGCCCGCGTTCCTGAACCTCCATCCGACGCTGAGATCAAGAAACTGCTGGAGCACCCTCCTCTGACGTACCTCGAGGCTAGGGGAACGTATAACGAAGACAGACCGAAGAGGACGTTTTGCGAAGTCTGTGGATATTGGGGTCGCGTCAGATGCATGAAGTGCGGGACCAGAGTATGTGCGCTTGAGTGCTTGGAGACGCACAGGGAGGAGTGTGTTACGCGGTATGGGCTGTAGAAGGGAAGGATGACCCTGGCTTCCAGGAAAGAAGCTTTGGGCTGGGATTTGGTGTTTACATGGGATTGAGATGATACCCCTCGGCGTTTTAAATGGTGGTTGATACTGGCTTTGGTTGGCGTATGGCAATAGGTTCGCAACTGGACGTCGGGTGTGAAGGGAGGTGGCCGTAAGACGCCGATCTCTCGTGAACTACGTAGCTGCGATGCGATATCATGGGACTTTTCGATCCGTCCGGAGGACTTCGGACACACTACTCGATTGGCCAGTGCCGACTGAAACCCCTTCGTGTTGCAATCGATGCAGTGAGTTTCTGATGTGCCGATCGGACCCTGAGATTTCTTAGCAGTACGAGGACGTGACTCAACCCCACTCCGTGTGCCCCTCCATCCCCCTCGAAGCATCGCCGCCCACCTCCCAACTTTTCGATCGCAACCCGAACGATTGACACCACCCTCGACGACCAGATACCAAGATGTCCGAGGCCGCCGATTCTACCAAGCCGTTGGAGGGCGCTCCCGCCCAGGAGCTGCCTTCGCGCCCAAAAGAGAAGAAGGAGAAGCCTGCAAAGGAGGGCAAGGCCAAGCCCGCAAAGGTGTCGCTCGAGGTTAGTTCTTCATTGCCAATGACGAAAACTTCGCTAATGCCTATCTAGCTGCCTACTCTCCCCGAGTTCATCCAGCACCGTCTCGACCTCTTCAACAAGATCAAAGCCCGCACCGATGCCGAGCTCGCCGAGAAGCCACGCGAGGACATCACCGTCTCGATGCCCAATGGCAAGGAGGTCCAGGGAAAGTCGTGGGAGACCACTCCTGGAGGCATCGCTAGGGATATCTCCAAGTCTCTGTTCGAACGCACCGTGATCTCGCTTGTGGATGGCGAGCTGTGGGATCTCACGCGCCCCTTGGAGAAGAGCTGCAAACTCGAGCTGCTAGACTTTGAGAACACGGAAGCGAAGAAGGTCTTCTGGCATTCTTCCGCGCACGTTCTCGGCGAGGCGTGCGAGAGGCGATTTGGGTGTTACCTGTGCAATGGTCCTCCCACTACCGAACCTCCGGGCTTCTACTACGACATGGCCAACATGGAGGACAAGCAGGTCGCGGATGAGGACAAGAAGGCTCTGGAGCAGCTTTCCAACTCCATCATCAAGGAAAAGCAGCCCTTTGAGCGTCTAGAGATGACAAAGGACGAGCTTCTGGAGATGTTCCGTTACAGCAAGTACAAGATCTACTTCATCAACCAGCGCGTGCCCGACGGTACCAAGTCCACGGTCTACCGCTGCGGCCCCCTTATCGACTTGTGTCGCGGACCTCACGTTCCTCACACCGGCAACATCAAGGCTTTCTCGGTCCTGAGGAACTCCGCGGCGTACTGGCTCGGCAACAGCGCCAACGAGTCCGTCCAGCGTGTTTCCGGCATCTCCTTCCCCGACAAGAAGGCCTTGGAAGAGTACAAGACATTCCTTGCAGAAGCCGCTAAGCGCAATCACCGTAAGATCGGTCAAGATCAGAAACTCTTCTTCTTCGACGAGGTATCTCCGGGATCTACCTTTTGGCTGCCGCACGGCACTCGCATCTACAACACCCTCATGGCTCTGATGCAGGAGCAGTACAGGAAACGAGGCTTCCAAGAAGTTATGTCTCCAAACATGTACAAGTCGGATCTGTGGAAGACCTCTGGTCACTGGGGTCACTACGCCGAGAACATGTTTACCTTCGAGGTTGAGAAGGAGAAGTTCGGTCTCAAGCCCATGAACTGCCCAGGCCACTGCAAGATCTTTGCTCACTCCGACATGACCTACAAGGATCTTCCGTGGAGGATGGCAGACTTTGGTACCCTGCACCGCAATGAGTTCTCTGGTGCCCTGTCCGGTCTCACCCGTGTACGTCGCTTCCAGCAAGACGACGCGCACATCTTCTGTACCGTACAGCAGATCCAAGAGGAGATTGAGGCGTGCTTCGATTTCCTCTACGCCGTATATGGCCTCTTCGGCTTCTCTTTCAAGCTCAAGCTCTCCACCCGTCCAGAGAAGTTTATCGGAGATGTCGCAATCTGGGACATGGCCGAGGACAAGCTCCGCGGTGCCCTTGACAACTTCGTTCAAAAGATTGACAGCAAATGGGAAGAGAACCCCGGAGATGGCGCCTTCTACGGCCCCAAGATCGACATCACAGTCTACGACGCCCTGAAGCGCGAATTCCAGTGCGGTACCATCCAGCTCGACTTCAATCTCCCCAAGCGCTTCAATCTGCGCTACGTAGCGTCCAAGGACGAGACCATCCCCGAGGCTGATCCCAACGACCCCAACCCTCTGCCGGCCGGCTATGCTCGTCCTGTCATGATCCACCGCGCTGTGTTGGGATCGTTTGAGCGAATGATTGGTATCCTTACGGAGCACTTTGGCGGAAAGTGGCCGTTCTGGCTGAGCCCGAGGCAGATTCTGGTCGTGCCCGTCATGCCCAATGTGAACGACTACGCGCACGAGGTGCAGAAGATTTATGCCGAGAAGGGTCTGTTTATCGACGTAGATACGAGCACGAATACTTTCCAGAAGAAGATCCGCACGGGCCAGCTGGATCAGTACAACTTTATTTTTGGTGAGTCAAGACATTGTTTGATATGCAGGGAGAACCGAAGTGCTAATGAGTATGCAGTTGTTGGTGCCGAGGAGCAGACATCGCGCACCGTCAACATCCGCAACCGTGACGACCAGAGCACGCAGTCCAAGGGCGAGCCCCTCCCTCTCGACCAGGCTCTCGAGAAGCTCGTCAAGCTCAGGGATGACAGGCAACTAGAGAACAAAATCTGAGACACGACGAGAAATAGAAGTAGTTTTTGTAAAGGGATCGGGAGGGGAGATATGGTGTAGCTGAGCGGTAAATGGATTCCGTAGACATTGACGAGGGACGGTGAATGAAAACATGCAAATCCACACATCTCTGTCGGAACGAGATCTCGGAGCACATCATCCGTAATATGAGCACTTGCTCACCCCAAGTGTTCAAACCTGCAGCTTGTGGCTGGATGTAGACGGTCAGCCCTCCCAGACGAGGCTCGGACGACTTCCGCGCGGGCAAGTCTGCCGAGCAGCGAGGATGGACCCCGGAGATTTCCCAGAGCAGCTGCTTCTCTTACGCGCACTATAATGTGACAAGTAACGGGCAGAGAGTGTGCTGCGCGGCATGGGGGCCGGGGGGTGGCAAGCAGTCCAGTGCTAAGCGCTGTGTTGGCGACTTTGGTGTGATGAGGATTCAGCATTTGGGGGGAGAATTGCTTTTTGTGCTGGGTTTTGCGCATGAAACAGAACGCAAACTGCGTCCCTGAAACATGCTTCAACATAAATCTTTCATCTTGCAGGCTGGGCGCGTCAGTGTACGGGTGACCTTGCTAGAAGGGATTGATGTTCAACACCTGGCTCAAGGAGGCGACGACAACACATGCGACTCTCGACTCTGCCTCACCGGCTGTGAATACGAAAAAGGTCGACATGTTTCTGCCGCGAGCGCACTACCATTGAGCCATCTTCTCTCGGGTTCGAGCACGAAGTGTAAGGATCATCAACATGCACGCACCCGTTCGCCCCTTGTCGATCAAGGTATAGGCGCACTGTCGAGAAGGCCCGAGGTGGCGTAAGGCAGACCAGTTCCAGCGCTCTCGTAAACATTGGCTGCTTCGAGTGTATGGCAGGAAGGGTAGTGCCCAGCTGTGAATCTGCAATAACAGTTACTCTAAACGGCTGGGTCCATGGCGGGACGGCCCAGAGCGGGAGGACGGGAAGGGTCGAGGTAGGGGAGCCAGGGTGAGTTGGCCAAGACACTCTCGAGACCGCATGCATGCTGCCGTCGGGCTCATCTCTCTTGCTTCCAACCTCTATAGCGGTGGGACGGAGGGAGGGGGAAGAAGCCGGCTGGTCTCGAGGTAGGAGGATGAGATGGGGGCTGGGACAAGATGATACATCACATCCGGCAGGCGGCCAGTCTTTCGCGGCTGGCAATGGCGAGTGAAATCCTGGGGACGGCAGAGCATCGTCCTAGGAGTATCCGTATGGGTATGTCTCGAAGCTCAAAGCCAGAGAGATACCAGTCTTTACGAGTCGTCGAATCGGTACTGGTCACGCAGACGCCTCAGGACGGGCCGGGAGACACAGACACAGCACAGCTCGGGCGTGACCGACAGGGCGGCACACCTCGCTTCATGCACGAGCACCGTCGTGTCCAAAGATGGCGTCGTAAGTACCCCCGCCTCAGCTGCCACGAGGGCATGCTTCCACCTCGAGCCACCCATCAACCATCATATCCGGCGCTCTCTACTGTAGAGGTCGCGGTCCAGTGAAGACCTCGTCTGGCGCCGACGACGGGAAGTACCCAGGTAGACAGCAGCAGCGGTCAGGGAAGACGCGCGAGGCGGGCCTGGTGTCACGAGGGGCAAGGCAGCATGATGGTCTAGTTGGGGCTCCTTGGGGCACGAGGCAGCGCGTGTGGCCCAAAGCAGATGGAGATGCGCCTTGGGGGGTCCTCTTCTGCTGGGTGCTGACTCGTCCGTGCCCTGTGACGACGCTGTTGAGATCGGAGCCGGGACTGACGCGAAAAAAGGTGCGTGCCTCATTTGAGTGACGATGTTGAGTGATGGTCGGCAACGATTCGTAGCGGATATTAAGTCGACGAGTTACATCGTTGGCCTCGGAAAGAAGAAAGCAAGAGTGATGTAATCAACTCAGTCTTCATGAAGATCCAGTTGCCGAAAGTGGAGGATGAGGCAGAGCCTCCCAGCCTGAGTCGTCGACATTGGGAATCTTTGGCTTCCCATGACCTCCAGGCAGCACCTGCAGCACCGCTCAGTGCACTACCTACAGCGCACTTAAGTGGCTGCCAGTGTGCCGGCGTGAGCCCCAGTGAACCAGTGAGCAACTTCGGGGAGCCTGACAATTGGAACCTGGAAGCTGAGTCCAATACCTGACGGTGCGTGTGCGGGTGCGGGTGCGGGTGCAGGGTGGTGAGCCTGAGGGCGAGGGGTGAGGGCGAGGGTGAGGGTGCCTCGGCCGAAATGGGCTGCCCTTTCAACTTGTCCCACGTTGCACCTCAAAAGTCAATTCCACCCCGATCTTGCTTCTCTCCCGTCGCTCGCTTTCAGGTTCCGCTCCCTTCAAGGCGGCGACTACCAAGTACCTTATGCAGTAGACTAAAAGTTGCAAGTCTTACTTTCCCGACTTCCGTCCCCTCAGGCTGTCAAGCTACTCGCTACCGCAACCCAGGGCCCTCAGCCTAGCGCCAGTGCAGTGCCAGTGCCAGTGGCTCCAGCGGGTCGCCCGAAATAGGATAGCCCCCAGCGTCGATCCGCCGCTCCAAGCCCACCATCGACCTCTCGCCCAACCAACTCGCGCTGCTCGACTCGGTTCCTTTGCACCCGCAAGCGACAAAAGAAATATCGCAGGAAGCTCCAGACGACAGCTTTCTGGCTGCTGGCTCTCACCCCCTCTTATGCCCGCTTCGACCTCGCCACTCTCGCGCATACCCAGCAGATTCCATCTGTTTTCGTGTCGCATCCAACTCCCGCACCCCGACGCATCGTCAACGTAACCTAGCCGACAGTCCAGCCCTGGAGCCGCACGCGAGGTCCAGCTGAAGGAAAAAGCAAAGCCGACGAGACTCGATTCCACCCGACCCTGCGACCCGACCGGATCGCGATCCGTTGCAAACCAATAAGGGTGCAAGGGAGTGACAAGCGGCGATTTCCGCACTCCGCTTACGGCTACTCCCCAAGGAAACGCGCGAGCGTGAGCATTGCTCAAGGGCAACGATTTGTTTGCGGGTCAGACGCCGTCTGCCACTAGGTTGCACACGATACAGTCTCATGCACGGGAGAGGTCCGAGGACCTTTTTTTCCGCAGCATGCCCAGGGGAGCACTCATATATGGGTTGACTTTCTGACCATGCCGCCCAAAAAGCGCCAGAGGTCGACATCGTCTCTACTAGGAGACCGACATCCAGACGGCAACCAGTCGACACCTCAGGATGAGGACTTTCAGGTCCTCCACGATCCCGAACCTTTGCAACCCGCGGCCGATAATGTCGATGTCGACGTAGCTGCAAGTAGTGAGAGCGAGGCCCTTGATGGACACACCCGCGCTGGGAGCGAAGACCTCGCGAGCTACAACGACAGCGAACACGAGCTTGGAGGGGGGTCTTCGCTGGGGCATAACTTCTTCACAGAAGATGACGATATTCCTATGATTGACGAACCCACAAGTGACGGCAGCACTCCCTGGCTCGACTATCTACACCACAACGACAACCCTTACAGTCCAGTTCTACCCTTCGGGTTGCAGCTGGCACCCACTTCATCACTTTCAACCAACGCCGCATACGATAGTACAACAAGCGACGAAGAAGGAGGGGGCGTGAGCCTTAACGACCAGTCTTCCGCGGACGAAATCCACCAAGCAGACTGGTCTGTTCAGCACCTCGACCTGAACTTCTCTCCACCTGGGCAATACGCAAGTTTTGGCGACCCTGGCGAGACGGTGCAGCTGCCCCCTGACCCAACTTCCAGCGCCGAGCTGGGAGAGAACGGCTATCCGCCCGCGCTGCCGTTTGGCATCATGGCCCCTACCACCACTGAAACATACACGCCCAACCTTGCGGGATTCAACGACATTCTCGCACCGCATCTTGCGACTCCGCCGCCTCCTCCAGGCTTGGAGGGTCTGCCACCTTTAATGCCCAGCAGCACCAACTACATGATACTGGGCTCTGAGAACGTTGGGCTCATCGACTTCCTGCGAAGGTGGGCACACATGGAGCCCCCCCGGAACCCCGTGCCCAACATCCACCAGATCCATCTACAATCCAGGAGAACTTTCGACGAGGTCACCTACAATGATCTCTCGGGTGATTTCTGCGATATCCAAGGCATGAACTGGGTAGCAATGGAAATCCCTCGCACGGCAGCCAGGACACATCGTCGGAAGGTCTACAAAAACTACGTGAACATGAAGGACTCTGATAAATGGACCGTAAGTATCCTCTGGCGCCCAGAAGACCCGCCATAGCGTACTAATTCGACCATAGAAGGATAGACCAGAGACGTGGGTAAACAACTCAGAGGACTATTTCCGGTTTCGAAAGACTATCCTCCGGCCCGATGTCAACTTGTCGCATTTCCAACTGCGCAGCGTTTTGGCAACCCCCTCTCGAGTTCAGGCTTTCTACCCTACTTCGAAGGGCGTCTATCGCCTCAACCCGCTTACCAAGAAGACTGAGCTAGCAATCGACCTCGGAGAGTTCTCGGCTCTCAACCGGACCATCACAACACTCGATGCTGCCTGCGATGTGTTGGTAGCTGGAACTTTTGGAGGAGATTACATCATCAAATCCACGCACGCTCAGAGCCTCAAGAAGCAGTCAGAGGGAAGCATCACAAATCCTCAGGCCGGTATTACGAATCACTTGCAAGTGCATACCCAGCGCGGTTCCAACTCTCCAGTGGCCGCAATTTCTAGCAACGACAAGGGTTTCCGAGTGTTAGACGTGGAGACGGAAGAGTTCATCTCAGACTTCATGTACCACTTCCCCTTGAATTGCTCTGCCGTCTCCCCAGACAGGCGTTTGCGAGTCCTCGTCGGTGATTCAAGAGACGTTGCCATCACCAATGTCGAAACTGGTGAAACAGAAGTCGAACTGTCAGGACACAAGGATTACGGGTTCTCGTGTGACTGGTCAGATGATGGCTTCACAGTAGCCACGGGCTTTCAAGACAAGAGCGTCAAGATCTGGGACGCGCGGAAATGGACCAACATCAACCGCAACCCGACGCCAGTGAGCGTCTGGTGCGACATGGCAGGCGTCCGCAATCTGAAATTTTCGCCTGTTGGCAGTGGCCCAGAGGTGCTGGTCTCGGCTGAAGAAGCTGATTATATCAACATCTTCGATGCGAAACGGGGAGACCCGAACGCTCTTGATGACCGCGGTCATCCCAAAGCCTTCCAGAGAAAGCAGACGCTCGATCTTTTCGGCGAGATCGGAGGCATTTCCTTCGCCGATGAGGGCCATGAGCTCAATGTGCTCGTCAGCGATCCCCACAGAGGAGGTCTTGTTCAGTTCGAACGAGCGACGCTGGGTAGCTACAAGTCGACACGAATTGAGCACGTCCCCATTTTCTAAACCGACCAGCGACCCTTGAAAGCACACGAACAAACACCCACCCACACATAAACACACGACGAAAACGGCGAATGAGTTTTGATAATCCAATGATACCCTGGCACAACCACAGTGTCCCCCGCGACACCACACACCACTTACAGCATGCGGATGCCGCAGCCAGCACACAACAGAGGCCCATGATAGAAGGATACGACTTTGCGGCTAAAGATACAGGAGCAGAGACACTACGCGTTTGACTTACATAATTCCGAATCGTTGCTTTACAGGTGCGCGGACGATTGAGCATGGCACGGGGTTCAGGTTGTGCTTTGTTTCGAGCATTGGGTTTTAAGGGGAAGGGATGTTGGGGCTCAGGTATAGTTTGCATAGATTGAGGGATGTTCTCAAGATCTATTGGAAGCGTGGCTATAGAAACAACAGGATTACCACTTGCAACTTCAAACACTTGCGACAGCCTATGCCGTTCCTCTCCTGTGTCAATGCCAATGCAGGGTTCTAGACTGTGGCTGCGGTCGCCAAGAGACAAATGGCGAACTCGAGGTCACTTATATTTGGAACATCCACCATGGATATGAAAAGAATATACGCTTTAAAACGAGGCGGCAATGCCAAGTCGCGTAGCTAAAGACGACGCAGGCGGGAGCCACGTGACGGCCCGTGTCGCGACGCGCCAGACCATGATCCCCACACGCTGCCACACTTTAAACCCATGTCACCGAAAAAAAGTCCCGTCCAAGCTCTCTCACTCACCCAGCTCCGTCAAGCCCCCCTTTTGTGCTAACCTCACCATGGCTGTGAGTTCCTCCCCGCTTCGCATCATCTTGCCAACTCCCGGAAGCCAGATTCTAACATTGCTGAGCAGGACGACCCAGTCACCCCTCACACAGACATGCACGCGCTCTTCAGGCCAACTCCTGCTCTGCGCTCAGCGTTCAACGCGGGAGCCAAGACCCTGGACAAGAGCTTGTTCGACCGCGTCGTCAAGACTGCAGCTGCGGTTCCGCGGGGTAACAGCCTGCTGAGCAAGTACGCCAAGGTGCTGGATAAGACGAATGAGGTGTTCCGACATGAGAAGACAAGACCCATCGTCCCGCATCCCGACGAGGAACTGGCTGGAAAGGGACAGAAGGTTTTGATCTTGGATCCGAAGGTCAAGCCTGAGATCGAGGGGACATGGAGCAAGGCGTTGAAGGAGGCAAAGGAGGCCGGGGACGTGAGCCTTATTCCTTACGATGTGCCCCTGGACTATTCGCACTGGAACTACCGTAAGCCCCCACCCCCATTACAGATCGTAGAGGCTGATGGCCTCTTAGTGGACATCATGAAGTGCGTGCTCCCAGAGGATCTCCAGTACGAAATCCCCACCGGCTTCAACACGGTCGGTCACATTGCCCATCTCAACCTGCGCGAAGCCTATCTGCCCTACAAGACCCTCATTGCGAACGTCATCCTCGACAAGAACGCACATCTTACCACCGTCATCAACAAGATCGACGACGTGGGCGCGTCGAACGAGTTCCGGACATTTAGCTACGAGTGTCTCGCCGGGCCGGATGACTTGAACGTCGAGATCAAGCACCTGGGCTGCGTGTTTGACTTTGACTACGGTAAGGTGTACTTCAACTCCAAGTTAAATACGGAGCACGAGAGGGTGGTTGGGCTGTTTAGGGAGGGAGAGGTCGTAGTCGACGTTATGGCAGGCATTGGGCCGTTTGCAGTGCCTGCTGGAAAGGGCGGCGTGTTTGTTTGGGCCAACGACAAGAACCCAGAGAGTTTTGGATATATGGAGAAGGCAGTGAGGAGGAACAAGGTGCGTATCAACTCCAAAGAAGACGGGAAACACGGTGGCTAACAGGGACCATAGGTCGGAGACTTTGTGAAGCCCTTCAACCACGATGGACACGAGTTCATCCGCGAAGCGACTGAAATGGTCCTCGAAGCTTCGAAAAAGGGGGACTTTGCGAGAGTCTACCCTGCCGGCAAAATATCGCGAAATCAGCCGCGTCCCGAGCCGCGCAAGGTCTTCGTGCCCCCGACAGTGTCGCACTTTGTTATGAATCTCCCCGCTTCAGCGATTGAGTTCTTGCACAACTTCCGCGGGCTGTACCATGGCAACGAGCACCTCTTCAGCTCAGCGGATTCTAATGAGGAGGGCAAGCACCAGTTGCCGATGATACACGTTCATTGCTTCGCACCGAAGCCTAATGGACCGGAGTCAGTACAGAGCGTTTTGGAGCGCATAGAGAAGGAGATCGGCCTGCTCCTGAAGGAGGGCGACGGGTCAATCGAGGGGCAAGCAAGCTTCCACGAGGTGAGGGACGTTGCGCCAAACAAGCTAATGTTTTGCGTCAGCTTCCGTCTGCCGCGGAGTGTGGCTTTTGCGGAGAGGGAGTAAGTATCCGTCTTGCGGCGTGCAACGAGGACAGCGACGGCCTTAGCAGGACGCGAAAGTCCGGGGCAACAGAAGTGACTTGGTACCGCGCCGAGCCAGCGCGAGCACGCTGGCGTTTGTGTAGAGGAGACAACGACTGCGACGACGACCGGGGCAACAAGAACGCCATCTTGCAGCCGGTCAATCGTCCCTCGTATCGTGGCAGTACCAGAGCATGGGAACTACCCTCAAGCCAAGAGGGTATATCGAACGTTATATGCACGGATGTGCCGGTCCAGACTTCAGGTTACAAGGCCAGGTAATCAGCAGCACAAGGGGCCGACGCCACTTGAAGGGCAGCGCACCGTGTAAGATCCCCTGAGTGGATCTAGTCAGATTTCACATCATGATTCTCCAACGGCCGGACAGGATCCAAATGTTGTGAAACCCCTCCGAACGGCGTCTATGCGCGGGGAACACCCTCAGGTCCAGCCGGTGGGCTCGTGGCTTGACCCTCTCTGCAACCATAGTGGTGTGGAAGAGTCCGACTTGGCCATGTCTCGTTGGACGCTGCATTGGTTGCCAGAAGGTCCGGCAGGACGACTAGGGTTCGCGAGGACCGTTATCTGGGGTCGTTCTCAGGGAGGTCTCATCCCGTGAAGGCGACAGTTCGCTCGCAGGGCATCATGCTCCGTGCCGCATATGCAGTAGCACAATGACAGAAACGCCTCTGCATCTGCCGGCCCAGTCTGCATGACAAGCGCAACGCGTTCTCCGATCCCAGACAATCATATACGGACCAAGTGTTATCATCCTGACACATCATCGCGCCGGTTGGCAGACAGGACACTCCTTCGTCATAATGAAATACAACAACTGCCAAACAAACCCCCCAATTATTCCCAGCGTCAGTCTGCTCGTGGCATCGTGTGCGCGGTGAATTATGCATGCACTTGTCGTGATAGGACAACGTCCTCGAGGCAACCATGCAAGGTCTTGGTTGCTGGCAGTAGGGTGGACCTTGAGAGGCTCTGGGGAGGTAGCACTACAGAGTAGTCCTCAACCCGAGAGGATCTCGAGCAATTGCATGAGATTGAAGCCCAAAACATCTAGTCAAGTGGCCAGGGGCTGCCAAGGTTCCCAAATGCAGAGGATCGAGCCGCAAAGCCCGTGCTCGTGGGACAGATTATGGCTCGAATCTTGTTGGCAGATTTCCCAATTGTGTGTGTTACTCCAGAACGTCCGAGTACCTCTACCCGCCGCACCCTCCTACGCGGTGTTTGGGTCAATTGTTTTCGAAAACGAAGTCGATACGAGAGGCAGGGGGAATGGCGCCGTTCGATTTCCCGCAGGCGACCCTGTCGAGACAGTCAGAACTCAGGTTACATACCGACATACATTTGAACAACATCATCGGCCCGCGACATTGAGGACTCTTCACACTGAGGCGTTGTTCCGAACCCTGTCGAACCCTTTGATACAATAGCAGGGAATGGTTGATAGTACACAAGGGTCGCCACAGGCAACAGAGCTCCATTGAAAGCTTGTCCACCACGGTCGGCGGACGCATGCAGGCAGGCTGGGCAAGCCCACGCTGGTATCTGCCTCGTCGGTTCCATGTTGAAAAGCTGGCTGAGGTGACGGGCATCTCTGCATGGCCGATGCAGATATTGGTAGCATTGCAGCAGGTTTCATGAGGCGCGAATTCTGCAGGCGGTTTTCAGTAGGAGTGGAACGGCCGTTATCAGGAGGGTTGGAACCAGTCGATAGCCCACAATACAGCGGGTTCGCTGTGCCATGATGCTACTTAGCGCAGCTTTCACGCCGTGGTCAGCGACGATGGAGTCGGTCCAGGCTCAAGCTTCACGAAGTCTGGGTTGCGTCTGTGTGCACGTTCCTCTGCAGATGCGATGGGAAAGTGCCTTGCGTTTCCTGAACCCCGAGACTCATGCCGACGCGGCCCCGCCTGCCGGACCGGAACATTGACGGTGACGAGACAGGGGAGGCAGAAGAGCCTCAGCAGGGCGCGCCGGACCCGAGCATCCCTCAGATCGGAGCTGTCTTCGGGCCTTTAATTCTCGTTTGCCGGAAAGCGCGCCTCCAGGGCTTTGTGCATTGCCGCTTGAGAACTTAGTGCCAGCTCAGCCCAAAGCTTGGAAGCTTCCGCGGCAAGCCACAACGGCAGGGTCCAGACTGAGAGCCTTCGACCAAGAAGCCACAGCCAATGGCCGTAAAAAACCTTGACACATGGAATAGCTCGGAAGTACGAGGTCTGTTGGACAGCAAAGGTGGGTTTGGCCAAGTTCTGGCAGAGTTGGACGCCATGCCATGGTCTACAGTGAACAGCACCGCAACGGCTATTAGCTGCAGGCTACTTGCAGCTGCGGCGAAATGCCAGTCATTGCCATGCAATGCGAGCGTGCTTGCATTAAGTGTCGCAACCTGCTTGTAAGACCCAACTGAGGAGTGTGACTGGCCAATTGAGGTGGCGACCCATGGCTTGCTGAAGCGCTTGCTTGGTCTTCAGATGCGGGTGATGTTCAACCAAGGCGATGTGTGCTTGGATGCTACCCCAGCTAGGACGGGATTTCACATCATTGCCTTGCGAGAAGCTGTTTTGTTGCCGAAGTCACCGGCGTCCCTTAAAGAGCTCGCTAGGTTCCGAGTAGTCGCAAGGCCCCTGGTTCCCTTAGTAGGTGGATCTTGTACAATAACAGACCAATTTGAGTTGAGCCGGCGGTTGTCTGCCGTGGAGCGTGCCGTCGTCAATGAACCTGACGCAACCGATTCCATAGATGACCGCTGAAGCTTCAGAGCTGCATTTCCGCTGTTGGTCTCTGAGTTCCCATGATTGTCGCGAAAACGGATCCGAACAAGCCGTCAGTGCCCCCACGGACATGTTCATGGTGACAGTACTTTCAGGACTCACGGGAGAAATCGGGGGCTACGTGTCGCCTACAGACGCCCTGGTGGTTGCAGCACGGACCGGGCACTGGCTGACGGCGGACTTGCTGTGGCGGCAGCTAGTAGAACCTTGGATGCTTTATGATATCAACCGCGGGTCGATCGCCGCGCAAAGGTATGCTCGTCGTACCGAGAAGGCAAGATAAGGACCTTGCTACGCTTGGAAGGTATAGCCCAGATGCAAGGCAAGGATGATAACGATACCGGTTCGCAGCATCCTTTAGCAACGGCTTGGGACATCTTCACCATCACCGAGCCGTCATCGACGGGTGAAGTTGGCCGTCTGACCTGAATACACTCGCAACGGAAGAGAGCATCATCAATTGGTTCCTGGATCAGGTTTGCGCCTGTGCAACGCCAGCTTCGAGGTGGCGCTCGTTGATACTCAGGCATGCTCCGATCGAGTTGCTAGGCGCCTAGAGAGCGATGTCGCGGCGCTTGCCTGTGTGATCTGATACCATCCAAGGCCACTCGTTCACGACGTCCTGGCGCATATTATGACCGGATGGTTGCCTATTGTGATGCCGGCGGCATCCAGAGGTTTCGGAAGGGAAATATGAACCCAACGGGTCGTACCCCGTGGGTGAGCCAAGAAAGCCAATTGAAGCCAATTAAACCAAGTCCATGAACCCCATTCCCCGGGGGGTGTTTGAGGAGCGATTGGCAATCAAGTCGACCCACGGGGGGATGGAAATCTTGCTCGGTGTGCGTAGAGGCATATCTTCAAGCGTTGAGTTTGTGCAGATAAGCCCGCCTTCAAATCAAGAGAAGTCCCTACCCTTTGCATCCCGAAACCTTTGGTTTCGTTGTCTCGAGCCTTCAATCCCAGACTGTCGCAACCCCCTCAACCGGTATTTTCATGCTCAAGGTTTTGTCCATTCTTGGTCATCTTTATCGTGGGATCCCTTCGTTCGGACACGGGTCGAGCTGATACGCCCTGAACGCATCTCAGGCGCGGGGGCACACGCCGCCATTCCTGGTGAGTGAGGACTTTTGCTCTGTTATCTCTGGTCTTTGCCTGCCCTTGCCCTGCCCGCCCGTCGTGGTCAACCAAGGCGCTGCGTTCTGACATCCTTGCAACTCCTTGGGCTCGACTCAGAGCTCAGGGCCTCCCGAATCGTCGTCATCCGCACGATGACAATGAACCGGAGAAATGAAGATCAGAGGCTCGGAGCCGTGCCCTGAGACCATGCTCTGGGGAAGTACGCATACGTGATCAGCGCCAATGACCGCCGCCTGCCCCAAGACCCTGGAAACCCTAGGAACCCTGGACCTTTGGATGTCCCCCGCGTCCAGCCAAGCTGTGGTTGGTCGAGGCAGCTCCGGAGCCACTGACCGACTCCTGACCGACTGGCCTGGTGGACGACGGTTTCTTGGACGGAGGCAATCTGGCGAGTACGGGATTGGCTGGATTGGTGCGCCGCTACGACGCACTCCGCATCCGTCCACGAGTGAGGCGATCCGCATGCCCGCGGTGCTGTGTGGCTTGTCTTGCTGGCATGTTGCGTGCTCCCAGGCCCCAGGCCCCAGGCCCGGGGCAGGCAGATAACGCAGTCGGTGAGGAAGGCACGGAAAGTGTTATCTCGAGGAATCGACGGCTACCCACCACCAGCGTGCGCGAGTGTGCGAGCTACTGCAGACGCTCAAGGTGAAGGCTGCCGGAACGCAGAGCCAAGGTCGAGAACCGTCAAGGGCCAAGGCAAAGGCAAAGGAGTGGAGTTGGGGAGGGACGGGGGACAGGGGGGTCCTCCAGCCGTGAGCCAACTGCCTCAGGGCCGTTTCGCCCCTCCCAGCCACAGAAGAGCCAGAAGAACAGACTCGAGCCACCCGACGGCCGCTGGAGGGTCGCTGCCAGGCTTGCCAGGTTACCAGGCCGTCTGCGGACTGCTGCAGCGCACCTGCAAGCACTGAACATCAGCCTCCACAGCGCCTGCCGTTGAGATGCCCCGTCAGTTCGGTGCAAGTGCAAGTACAAGTGCAGTGCAGTGCAACTTAGTGCGATCCATCCGTCTCGATCCGCGCCCACGGCAATCGCGTCCTCCCTGTCGCCCTCCAGCTCTCCTTCTTCTATCCCTATCTCGCCTTCCCTCCCTTTCTAACCCCATATCCTCCTATATTCTCTTCTTCGCTCATCCGTCGTCAGAGCTGTGCCCCGCGGTTTCAATATCAATTCATTGCGTGCCCCTTCGTCGGACCGTTTCACTGACTGGGAAAGACCAAGACCCCCGTCCTCTCACAGCTCACATCACCGGGCACCTCCCACCTCGACCACGCACCACCCCCGTTTTCTCCCCCACGAAATCGAGTCACCGCCTTTGACGGAAGCATACCTGCCGCGCGCCACCAGATCATCCTTCCAGAGCGCACAACGCAAACTTGACAAAAACATCACGGGACCAGTCCAGCAGTCGGGTCAAACACAGCCTCAGGTCTCGAGACAGCATCTCCATCTTTTTCGTGGTCGCCGCCAGTCTCGACCGTCCCCACTCCCCGGCGCCAGGCGAAAGAAAAAGTCACACCCTCCCTGGATATCGCAACATTCGACCCCGACCTCCACTACTTCGACTTCTCTTCACCTCGAACCCATCCGCGAGCCTCATGATCCTCTGACCCACGGCAATCTTTCCGGTGCTGCGGCGTCACAGCACGTCCGCCCGCCATCCGCATACCTACAATTACTTCCGACTTCGTCCCACCGCACACCATGGCCATCGTCCTCACTACCGAGGAGACAACCTACTTCTCCACAGGCAGCCTCAAACGTTCGCATTCGCAGTCGCACTTCGGCACAGGCTCCTCGTCATTCCAAACATCATCAAATTTTAGCGACGACTACAGCTCATTATCGAAATCCTACTCTCACTCCGCGCCCTCATCCTCGTCTTCCTCCCCTCGCTTAAACCCGGCAGAATCTACTGAACCATCAAACGCTTCGACCCCCGCGAGCAACTTTTCTCTGGCTTCCTATCTAGACGAAGACGATACGCTGGCTTTCGAAAATCCGATTGAGGGTGGCTTGGGCCTTGCCTCGCACAAGCGGGAAGGGGGATTCCTTCATCCACCAACATCGAGTCCAGACGACAACTTGGAAGCCCCGCCTAGCCCAAAGACTGGCGATTCCTACACGCCATCCCCTGATTTCGATAGCGTTATCGACACGCCGAAGCCAGACGTGCCAGAGATCCCCGAGCACGCTGAAGATGATACCGCTGTGTCGATAAGGCCGTCCAAACAGGTGGATTACCTGTCGCACGAGTGGAGGGAAGAGGACATATGGTCATCGTGGCGGTATATCGTCAACAGGAGAGGAGAGTTCCCCAACAGTGAACGGTTGGAGAATGCCTCGTGGAGGACGTGGATGAAGTCGAAGAACAACCTACGAACTGTACCGCCCGAGACGCTCAATTGGTTGAAGGACTGCGATGTCACTTGGCTGTACGGGCCATTACAGCCAGGACCAAAAAGCCCAAAGAACAAGCAGAATGGCAGCGGCTCTATGTCAAGGAGCAGCTCCTTCGTAAGTCTCAAGAAGAAGCCGATCCTGAAGAAGAGGAGCATGTCTGAAGTCATGCTCCAACGGTCATTGTCAACCGCATCCTTGTTGAAACAAGCTACTGCGGCTGTCCAGGCTCAGGAAACCAGGGGCATCTTGCGCCCTAGCCTTGTTCGTACCAACACCGACTACACGACCTACGCCTTTTCGTCGCGGCGCATGAGCAACACCACTAGCAGCGTGGCGGTCTCGACAAGCGAATCCTCTGGCGTAACTTCACCCAGTGTTGAGAAGAAACACATTCACTTCAACGAGCAGGTAGAGCAGTGCATCGCCGTCGAGATGAAGGGTGAAGAAGACGATGAAATTGAGCCTGAGCAACTGGACGACGATAGTGATTCTTCCGATGGCATCGTCATGATGGCTCGGCCAAGGTCGCGCAAGGCGCTTTCATCGATCCTGAAGAATGGCAAGAGGAAGACGCAGGCTTCTGAAGGCAAGACTATTGAAAAGCTACCATCCACAACACTCAAGTACCGCGAAGACACGCCAGAACCCCGGGAAACAGCCATGAAGCACAGCACCGGCCGGAGTCCTGTCATCTCCCCATCGTCTTCTCAGGAGACCCTGCGACCCTCTAGAAAGGGTCGGGTTTTTCTTGACGAAGAAGACGACGTGGTAGACGGTTTCTGCGATCCCAACTCGGACTGGGATACTAGCGCAAACGATGGAACCAATATGCACAGGTCAACATCTTCGGACAGCCTGACTGACGAACCAGCCGGAATGCGTCGGACACCTTCGGGTATGTTCATGCCCTACGAGGAGGGTGAAGGCGGTACTGCTGCAGGTGATGGTATATTCGGGCGGGTCGTGGACACATACAACACCGTTCGGGACATTACACATGTCATCTGGAATGTCGGCTGGAAGAAATAAGCACGTCTACCGAACTACGCTCACGACTTCTGTCCGTATTGGTTCTGGTGCCACTGGATTCATTCCGGGAGGGACACACAACCAGAAGGCGCTTTTCCTGGGCATCCGGGATCAACGAGGGTGCAACCTCATCTTCCAGCGTGGTAACCACGACCAACGCCACTACCAGAAGGAGTTCAGCGAATATTAAGTTTGAGGGTCCTGACTCGTCAGAGGTCTCATGACCCCCATTCTCGCGACTTCTTGGCATAGATCATCCGCTATGCCGAGGCACATCATTATAGCCGATGACGCTCCGCCGCTTGTGGCGAGACGATAATCACGACATGGGATCACAGGGCAATGGCGTTGATTGTTTAATTGATATCATACAAGGGATGTGTTTGGAATTTGGCACCCGGAATGGGCAATGGGAACAGGTACGGTTGGCAAAGGACAGGGAAAACGAGTGCTTTGTATTACTGCACATAGATTCATCTGGCATGCAAAACCATCATCATGACCACAGGCAATCACTTTTCATCAAACCCGTCCCATCCTCTCTTGTTGGCGACTCTCGTCCCACGGCTGTCACGCATCACAACCTCGCGCCACAAGCCAGGCGTAAAAGACAAATCACCTGCTCATCGTGAAATCTTCTCGTCCCGTCATTGCTGCCTGCTCGACGGAAGGAAGTGATATCATTAACCTCTTTGAGAAGCTCCACGTGGTGATCAGGACGAAATTGTTGGGGATGCGGGGGGGAGGGGACGTGCGATGACATATGCGAGGCGGTGCTGTTCCACATCATCAGGGTCCGACGTGCCAAGAAGGGTCTTGTGACGATCCCTTCGGTGGTTGGAGGTCCCTGGTTTGGGTTTTGTTGGGACTCGGCGCGACTGGACGACGGGCGAAGAGACGAAATTGCGGGGACCCCGGATTAGGTAGTCGTTTCGCCTGGGGTCCCCAAAACGGTGATGGAATTAGGAAACGGTCAGAAATCATACTACGAGCCTCGGTTTTTTTTTGGTCGCAGGCATATTTTTCTTTCCTTCAGGGGTTGTCGGGTTGAGACCTCGGGGTGGCTGCATACGAGGGAGCTCGGGAATGGAAGTTTTGCTCATTATTCTATGACTCTGTTTTTCATCACGCGTGCGGCCAGTACGCGACAACATCTAGATGCTCCTGTAGTCCTTTCCGTGATAGTACAATATGTGCAAAATACGCCGTAATAGATGCCCCTTTTATACAGGTTTATACAGTTTGGGAGTTGATCTCGACTTAAGCCTCCGCCGCACTCGCCTTCGCAACAATCCGCTCCGTGGGCTCCTCCTTCTTCAAAGGATGATACTTCAGCGCCTTGACGCGGATCTCCCCGGCGTGGACGTCGACGTCAGTCAACTCGACCTCGAACTCGTCGCCCAACCTGACATTCTTCATCAACACCATGCCCCCAACATCGTCGACGAACAGGAGAGCTTGGAGCTTGAAAAAGTTCAGGCGCCCGACCAGGGCCGGTTTCAGGCGTGACGTGACTGTGAAGCGTAGGTTGTCAGGCTTGAAGTTCTCGAAGCGGTGCGCGCGTGACAGGGCCATGAGGATCCAGTCCTTGTCGCCTCTCGAGACGATGCTGGCCATCTTTTCGCGCATTTGCAAGAGTGACACTGTGTTGTCCATCTCATCCTTGGGGAAAGGGAGAATGGCGTTGAGGTCGTCTTCCTCTGGGTTAAGCTTTCGCTTCAGGTCACGCTCCACCGACAAGGCCGCGTGGATTTGCCAGTGGACGAGGAGGTCGGAGTAGCGGCGGAGAGGAGAGGTGGCTTTGGCGTACATGTCAATGCCCATAAGAAAATGTGGCCCCGGAGTCGTCGATACCGTAATGGGGCCGGTGAGGTTGGAAAGACGTGAGCGCTGATCGACGGACGGTTCGAGCCCATTGTAGATCTGCGGATAAAGCACTTCGGTGGCATACTTGTGGGCGGCATCGAAGTTCGCGACTGAATCGGTGTCCCTTCGGAAGGGCACAGGGATGCCACGATCCGACGCCCAACGAGCGGCGACTTGTCCAGCCAGGACCATGAGGTTGTCGACGATGGAGCTGGCCCTATCCTTACCAGTGCCAATTTTGACATAAGGGTCAGCCTCGATCATAGCAGAATCAGACACCTCATCACGAGTGCTTGCTGGGAATTTGACCTCAATGGATGACCCCGGGAAGTAGTACGGCCAAGCGCCCCTTTCAACGCGCTTCGCTTTGAGGGCCTCCGCGAGACGGTAGAGCGTGAGGAGAGAGTCTCTGCTCGCCTGATCAAGCTCCGAAGAGTGGGTGATCGGACGGTTGACGGCGGGTTCCCCTTGAAGGGGAAGACTGCCAACCGAGAACTCCATGCTAGATCTGGGCGCAGGCCGCGATTCACCACATAGTTCAGCCACGTCCGAAGGATCCATGTAGACCACGTCGTGTAGTTGTGACGGCTCAACCTTGTAATCCAGTATCTCGCCACTGTGATTCACCTTGGCACTGAAGGTCAACGCAGGCTTGTTGGGAGCAAGCGAGTACCCGGCGACTAGAGCCTGAAGCTCCTCATCGGTACCTCCTCCCTTTGGCCCAGAAAGCATAGCTTGGAAATGACCTTGTAAGTAGATGTTTTGGGGAATGAGTTCCATGAACTTGGAAAGGTTCGAGTGAGGGTCGATGCCAGAAGACGGATCAGCAGCATGGACGTGGATCCAGAACTCGTCTTCCTTCTCTGTCTTCTCCAGTGAGATACCATCGTCTATCAGCACAGCGCCGGGGCCGTCAATGGCAAAGACTTTCTCTGAGGGCTTGTCGATCCGGTACTCGGCAGCAATATCTGGGCGCGTGGACGAGGCTACGTCAGCGGGCAGGGCGCGAGCTAAACCTCCGCCCTTGACGATGCCTGTATCAGGAAACCGGATTCTGTAGCGAGAGGGTACTTCCCACAAAGGAATGATACCAGCCTCTTGCAGGAAGGTCCAAGCCGCCGACTTGCCGAGGAAGAGGTTGTCATATAGACCCAACGCACGAATGATGGTGGAGCCGTACGCACCGAAGCGTGAGCCTTCCTCAAACAAGCCATAGCTAGCCCACCACTGAAGGAACGAGATGATTTCCCAGCTGGACTGTGACCACGGGGCATCGGGGGCGGTTGTCGCGATATTCGACGGAGCCATCGCGCCATTCTGGTATCCTCGAATCTCCCGGTTCTGAAGAACAACAGCACGGGCTTGCTCGATGAACTCCCCGAATGGGGACTTGCTCAACGCTCGCTCGGGTGACATATCGTCGGACTGATAAAGATCTACCCAGTATTTGCGAACCATGGTCGAGACACGGTTGATGACTTGGAGGAACTTCTGAGGGAAAATCTCGAAGAGATGGTCTCGCCGGTGGCAATCGCTCGTTGGGCTTAGCGGTCTGAAGGAAATCTCGTCGCGGAATAGCGCGGTATGGACTGTGTAAAGAGCAGCAGGTGAGAAGTTGCCCTCGCCGTCCTTCATCTTGCGAGGGAGAAGGATTTCTGCAATCTCAAATAAGCTCAGGTACTTGACGCGATCCGCGTCCGACAGCAGACTCCTTGCTCGATCAAGCTTGTCCACGTTCTGCAAGTAGATCTTCTCGGCCTCCGTTTTGAAATCGTGCATCTTCTTCAGAAGGACGGCGGCGGTATTGCGAGATGGGCCTCTGTCTTCATTCCGTGCTTGCTCCATTTCTTCGAGTTGTGCTCCCTCGGGCAGCTCAGCAAGAACAGGCTCGAGCTCGGCCTTGGTGATGAAGTTTGACACAGTGAAGAGTGACCCATAACCCATGCTGATCATCCATCTTCCATGACTCCCATAAAAGTGGTGTCTGCCGGCTCTGAAGCCGAGGTAGATGGCGAATATTGAGACTCTTGAGCGAGATGGTCTAGATGACGTTAGTGAGAAGCGGGGGGTAGCTGTCTTGGACCCTCACCTAAGCTCGACTAGGTCACCAGGCTGCCTGCTATCCACACCGACTTCGTGATCTCGCGGTTCGATCATTTCTGGATCTCCAATGGATGCCATGCCCTGTTCCTTTCCTTGAAGTGACTCCCAAGCAGGACTCGCGGAAGCTTGCGTCCTAGTGATGTAGTTCCCTCCTCTTTCGCCAGTCCAATCTTCCCCAGGCATCGTCTCGGCCGGCTTAGCGAGTTCGCCCTCATTCTGAATGGCCCACTGACGCAGCCGCTCACGGATTTGAGAGGGTTTAGTTTTTGCATCAGCTCCTGTGGTCCATCTTGGATTTGACGGTTTCGACCTCCATGGTTGAGACCCTCCTTGACGAGATGGCTTCGACTGCGACGATTGCGAAAACCCATGACGAGGAGGCTGTTTCTTCCATCTGAAGCTCTGATCCTGGTCGCATTTGTTAGGAAAGATTCTATGGATCTCATGGTGCCAGTACTTAGTACTTACAGTCGATGCTGGACGGCTGAGCCCGGGAGTCGACTGGTGCGACAGCTTTATTGGAAGCGCACGGCTACTGCGAGTATTCTGAAGAAGACATTGCCTGCAGACGTAAGGTCTGTTCTTGACTCGTAACATAATCACGAATGCCTCTGTCCTGTGGGCCGAAGCGACGGGCGAAGGAGTGTGTGGGCTCCCCTTTACGAAGGCGGCTCTTGGTTGCAGGCTCAAGAAATTTTGGCGAACACCGGCGCGTCATCGCGACGGCCACCTCGCGACGTCACGTGATGGATTATTCTGACGCGATTTACAACGTCGAGCTCTACAGATTTAGTATCATGGATTCAGCAAATCTATGTCTCGACTATCCAGTCAAGAAGATCCGTATCGAGTTCAATAAGAAGCTCATGAAAGCAGTCACCTCTGATCAACCAATTCAGCGAATTGTGCTGCAGCATCTTAACGATGCGCGAGCATCTTGACGGGAGGCGTGGACGAAGAACGCATCCAGATCATCCCTGACATCGAAAAAGAGGCCCAGTCAAGAGCGTTGAAGAAGTCCGGTATCCATTCGAGTTGCCATGATAAGATGCTCGCGGGCTTCACCAGCAGCTACAACGGTGGGTCGCAGTTCGAGATCGTCGTCAGCCTGGGAACCTCTAAGCTGATCCGTTACTGTTAGATCGATCCCTTCTCACTGCGCACGTCATGAGGTTCGGCTTCGTCACGATAACTCGGTCGTGTCAACAGTACCCAATGACATCAGCGACGCTTAGAAGGCAAAAGTCAAGTTCTGTGCACTACCATTCCGCGCTCGGCCACGCCGTTCATCACAACTGGGACAGTCCTGCGGCAGGGGAACGAGTGCGGGAATACCACTAGACACGCCCTTGTTGCCAGTGGTTTCCCGAGATGAAGACTTCAAATCGGCAATCCTATCATCAACTAATCGCGTTTCTGCTCTGGTGGAAACAAGCTTCTGACCTCGACGATCGGCCATGACCAGCCGTAATGACACGCAGAACGGCGTTGCGCATCTTTGCCATCAACGGTTAGTATGCTCGCAAGGAGCCAGTCGGTCAAGCTTGGAGAAAGAGAGATCGAATCGTCTAAATTTGAGCATGCGCCGATGTGGGCGGCAATCTCGACTCCAGTCGATTTCCGATGGGCGATGTGCCGATGTCGACAGCTGCAGACGCAGCCCCTGATCATTTGAGGAGCACGCTACGGACCCCAACACGAGTTGGATGATTGCAACACGAACTGGACTACCAAACAGGCAGCCAACTACCGGGCCCTATGCGAGCCGTGTGCTACTGCTGTAGACACAGAGGGCTCGAGGATGTCATGTCGAAGGCCGTTGAAGAACGGCAAACTCGGGGCTCAGCATGTCAGCCATCAGAATCCTGTGTCTCGGATCCCATGGCCCTCGAATCTCGAACGCCTCGACTCGCCGGGGAATTTACGAGCCACCTCGGGCTTGGCAGCCCCCCAGACTACAACGACAGCCACTCTGGCGCTGGTGTCCTGGACCTGGAGATTCCCTTCATTTTACCAGCCAAGCGACCAAGCAACCGAGTCCCCCCCCAAGCGTGGGCCTAGGCCAGCCAGCGACAGCCACAGGGAGCAAAGCCTCGGAGCGACGATTCGTCGATTTTGAGTCGGTCTGTTCCTGGATTCGGGAGAGAGTGGGTACCGACGCAGGAACAAATCTCTCGCCCCACCGGGGACATGGCCAATTGTGGCAACAGATCAGCACAGCCTCGAGCGTCTCAGGGCAGCCCAGAGAACTCATTACCACTAAGAGCCACTGGAAAGACTTGGAGGACCATCGAGACAGACACCGAGACCTCAAAGGGTCAAGGTGTCAGAATGAAGCGCCTCAGTCTGGGCTGCCAATGCCACTGACACCGACACTGAACCTCAGCCATCGCCATCACACGAACCTCGGCGCCAAATGAGCACATCCAAGTGGCAAATGACAGCGGCTTCTCGGTGCTCAATTTCTCTCGCCAATGCTCACCTCGCTCATTACAGGCATGATTCCCCCAGTTTGCGCCGGCTCCGACGTTCATTTGCTGGCTGTCGTCGCGCCCCTGACTAGCCATGGGCCAGTGGTCATTGGATGCAACCCCTTGACAGGCACCCCATCTTCCCCCTTTCGAGGCGTGCAGGGCCATTTGAGATTGCACTCAGCCTAGTGCGCTCCACCTCCCCCCTATGGCCCGCGAATACGCGTCCAAAGGGCACCTCAACACGGCCAGACGGTGACCACGGTGGCTTGCCCTCTTGGACCATGCTGTCTTTCGGGTGGTCGGTACCTCCGGCTTGGTGTGGCTCACCGTGGTCGGCGAGGTATCCTTGGCTTGCTCCGCCAAACCGCACTGGTCAACGCACCCCGGCTCAATCTCCAGGAGACGGACAGGGCTCGCAGGAGGCTGCGAGCAATAATAACATCCCCGTCGCTCTCTTCATAATCCTTCGCCTCCCTCCCCTTCCCTCTTCACCTGCACATGTCGAGCTTGTAAAGAAAGCCAGCGTCAATCCTCGCTTTCGTCCCTTCTTTCATTCATTCCAACCCACCGCTTCACTCTTTTAGCGGGCATTCGTTTCTCATCGCAAATCCGATATACATAATCGACCGGTACATAATATCACCGACAGAAAATTCAAGATGAAGGGTTTTGCTGCCGCTGCTTTGGCGGCCATGGCCACTGGCGCCACCGCCATCAACCACCGTCACGCCCACCAGCTGTTCAAGAGGGGCGAGGCTGAGATGTGCACGCCTGGCTGCACCACCATCTACACGACCGTCACTGGCGAGCCGACTCTGTGCCCCCCGCCGCCGCCTGCCACGACGAGCGTCAAGCCCACGACCACCGTCACGCCCACCCCGTCCACCACGGAGACGCCCAAGCCGACAACCCCCACCACCACCGAGACCCCCAAGCTCCCGGTCCCTACGCCTGAGCCCATCACCTGCCCTACGCCCGGCACCTACACCTTCACTGCCACCACCGTGACTCTGTCGGAGACCACCACTGTCTGCGTTGGCACCAGCACCCACGTCCCCTCGGGTACTCACACCGTTGGTGGTGTCACCACCATTGTCGAGGAGGCCACCACCGTCACCTGCCCCGTGGCCACCCACACCACTCAGCCTGACGGCAAGGTCATCGAGACCATCATCGAGACCGAGTACGTGTGCCCTACCGCCGGTACCTACACCATTGCTCCCATCACTACCACCGTGACCGAGGAGTGCGACATTGAGTACCCCGTCCCCACCAGCTACAACCCTGGTACCTACACCGCCCCTGAGCAGGTCATCACCGTCACCGACACCAACTTCGTCACGGTCTGCCCCTACACCAGCTCTGAGGCCCCCAAGCCGACCAGCCACCCTCCCCCTCCCCCCAAGACGACCGCCGAGGCTCCCAAGCCCAAGCCTACCACCCCCAAGGAGGAGACCTCTCCCAGCCCTAAGCCCGAGAAGCCCAGCAACGGCGGCGGCCACTTCGACGGCAGCTTCGGCAGCTCTGGCGACCACTACGGTGTTACCTACACCCCTTACGATGAGCAGACTGGTGACTGCAAGCCCTCGTGGCAGGTCGAGAAGGATCTCGCCGAGATCAAGAACGATGGCTTCGAGGTCGTCCGTGTCTACTCCACCGACTGCGACACCCTCCCCAGCGTTGGTGCCGCTTGCAAGAAGCACGGTCTCAAGATGCTCGTTGGTATCTTCGTCAAGGAGACTGGCTGCTCTGCTCAGACCCCTGAGATCAAGGAGCAGATCGATGCCATCTCTGAGTGGGCTCAGTGGGATCTCGTCAAGCTTGTCATTGTCGGTAACGAGTCCGTCATGAACGGTTTCTGCACACCTTCCGAGCTTGCCAGCCTCATCAAGACTGTCAGGAGCTCCTTCTCCGCCTACACCGGTCCCTACACTGTGGCCGAGACTCTTGCTCAGTGGCTCGACCCCAGCACCTCCGGCGCTCTTTGCGACGCTGTTGACTTCACCGGTGCCAACGTCCACCCCTTCTTCAACGCTGAGAACTTCGCCAGCATGGCCGGCAAGTTCGTCAAGAGCCAGCTTGATATCCTTGACTCCATCTGCTCTGGCAAGAAGGCTGTCAACCTGGAGTGCGGCTGGCCTCTCGAGGGTAACTGCATGGGCTCTGCCTGCCCCGGCGCCGACGCCCAGGCTGAGGCCCTTGACTCCATCCGCAAGGAGTGCGGTGACCGCAGTGTCTTCTTCTCCTACACCAGCGACAGCTGGAAGGAGCCCGGCCCCCAGAACGTTGAGCAGCACTGGGGCTGCAAGGACTACTTCTCCCTCTTCTAAGCGGATCCCTTTCGCTTCCCATCTGCAGCATGCCTCACGGCCTCTCTCCTAGGCGCCACGCAAACAATATGAATCTGTTTTTGTTAGATGTGCACGAACGATTTCCAGTCACGCCCAGCCCGGTGAAGCCTTCCGTCAACATCCTTGCTTAGTTTTGCTCCAAGCCTAGTGAGCCCCTCGACGTCACGGCAGACACGGTTCTCCTCGACCCCCTTCGTCAATCGAGTACGACAGCAACACAGCCCGAGCTCACGACACCTGCTCAGGTATTGACCGAGGAGGGGCACTCCGTTGACGGGAAATGCTTTTGACGGATCGGGTTGCCATCTACTCTACGGGGTGGGAGGATGCGTGTGCGCTGTTGCGGTGGAGGGTTTGCCGTCCTGGCTTCTATGTTTTCTTGAGTACATTTTCGGAATACTGACAAAGCATTGCTATCCTTGGGTGTATATGGAGGGTTTCAGCATATTGTTTTCTGGGTTGTTCATCTAGCATTGCATTCACCAATGCTGTAATTTTTAAGTGTCTATTATGGAACGACGTACAAACATCATTCCCAATGCTCTCAGCCTGCTTGAACTTGGTGAACCACGGTGCATGTTAGTCGCGAATTACCTCAGACTTACCAAGGAGCTTGGCCCTCGTTTCCCTGACGCGGCTTCGAAAGTCCCATGGCCCTCGAAACAACAGTGCGTCCCCCTTTGCGGAGAGATTAGCTCAAGGCCCCTTCCTCTATCCCCGAGCTCGACGAACTTGAAATCCCCGGCCTGCATAATCCCATCGGCCCCTGGTTCTAGCCGCCGGCAAGGCTCTCCGGCCGTGGGCGGGATGAAGCTAAGATTTCTACGAAGGTCGAGAACCGCTGATCCGTTGTTGATCGCAAGGCCAAGGGCCGCGAACTGCTGCTCAAGGGGGAGTTCGTCATTTCAATTTACGACGACTCCTACGCGGGCCGCGATTGGTCATCTGGCTGGATCATTCATGCGTGTACAGTCCGCATGTTTGCCCTCGGGACAAATGCTGAGGCGCGGTGCTGCAGAACCGGCGTTGGTCGCGGCTGACGCAACGTTGATTTGACGACCTTGGGGAGTTCAAGACATCGAATTACACCCAGGGATGAGTCGATGTCTTAATCTGATGTGAGTCACTAGCTCGGATGAGGCCGGGTGGCAGAAACGTGGCTGGAGCGTGTCTGAAGCTTGATCTGACGGGTGAGACAGGTGGTTGCTCAAATGCAAGGGATGGATCTGCACCTGGGACTTGGATGGAGAAGGAACAGCACTTGAGTGAGCTTGTTCCCGTATAGGCGCTACCTTTTCCGATGAACATGCGGACAGGAGAGTGAATGTGAGGTGAACATGCTCCCGATATTCCAGGCATGGTAGTACATACTATGTCATTCTTCTCTTCGTACTCGAGGTCAAATCTCACTCATGCTGGCTACCCTACACTCGTTCCCGATTCCAAGGCGGAGGGCTGTGAAAAAGTTTTGAGCCACACGGATTTCAATTCGGAGAAGACAATACCACTCTTCTATATTCTTCTCTTGGTCATAAGTCTTCGGTCTGCTGTTCCCTCAATGGTTTTTGACTTGAAGTTGAAGGCGCCATCATCACTGGGCCCCTCAATGAAAATCAAACCACGACAACCTGATCCTCGTCCAGCTGGAGAGTAAATGCCGTGTAATAGTAAATAAAGATGAACAAGAACATCGTACTCCGAGTGAAAGTAGATTGCGACTAACCCTCCCTCCCCTGCAGTGACCGAGTGGTGAACACAAGCTTTAGACTAGACTTCCCGATCTTGAGGGACTGAAGCTCAAAAATTTTGGTCGCGCTTCCGACCACCGGCGTAAAATTCATGAATTGGTTCCATACCGACGTCACCCAACACAAGCCACCTTCAGTCACCGTCAACACCAAAGTCGCCCGCGACAAAACGCCAGACAATGACGAGGCCACAGACAATCGGACTGCTCGGCGGCGGCCAATTGGGTCGCATGCTCTGTGAGGCAGCCTCGCCGCTGGGCTACGAAGTCATCATCCTCGATGCGCTCGACGCACCGGCCAAGAAGATCCATGCAAGCCCCCACCACGTCGAGGGCTCGTTCAAGGACGCAGAGAAGGTCCGCGAACTGGCCTCCAAGGTCGATGTCTTGACGGTCGAGATTGAGCACGTCAACACTGAGGTGCTCGAGGAGGTGGCTACCAAGGGCGTGCGCGACGCCTCCGGTGAGATGAGAAGGGTGCCCGTGCATCCTAGCTGGAAGACCCTGCGGCTGGTGCAGGATAAGTATCTGCAGAAGGAGCACTTTCAGGAGAGGGGCGTGGCGATTGCGCCTCAGATGAGCCTCGATGGAGATCTGGATAGCTTGCGCGAAGCGTACGAGAAGCTCGCGTTCCCGTTCATGGTCAAGGCGCGGAAGGGTAGCTACGATGGACGTGGCAACTTCAAGGTCAAGGGTCCGGAGGATTTCGACGCTGCGATCAAAGCTCTAGGTGGCCTGCCGCTCTACGCTGAGAAGTGGGTGCCTTTCGTGATGGAGCTGGCCGTCATGGTGGTCCGCACAGAGGACGACGACGGCAATCTCACAGGCGTGCACTCCTTCCCTGTCGTCGAGACCGTCCATGAAGACGATGTTTGCAAGACGACGTTCATGCCTCCGCGAAAGGTCGACGCTGCGACTTGCTCCAAGGCAAGGGCCGTTGCTGAAGAGGTCATCAAGAGCCTCTGGGGCCGCGGTGTCTTCGCCGTGGAGATGTTCCTGCTGGAGGACGGTACGATCATGGTCAACGAGGTTGCTCCTCGCCCGCACAACTCAGGCCACTACACGATCGAGGCCGTGCCGCAGATGTCCCAATACAAGGCCCAGCTGCACTCGATTCTAAACTACATCCCGCCTCAGCTCAAGCTCCAGCCACAGGTTTCCAAGGCCATCATGCTCAACATCCTCGGTGGCGCCGCCCCCGACTCCCACGACCGCCTCTCGCATCTGGCACGAACTGAGTACATCGAGGGGACAGAGACATATCTTCACCTCTACGGCAAGGCGTCGAAGCCTGGTCGCAAAATCGGCCACATCACCTTCACCTCCAGCGCCGACGTCGATTTAGAGAAGACCATCGAGCCCTTTGTGAATGAGGTTGATCAGATGCGCCTCGCTCGCCTCAACGCCTCCTCCGCGCAGCTGCGCCCATCCGCCACCGCCGCGGAAGAGAAGAAGCCCGCCAGCAGCCGCAACGCCAAGAGTCCGCTCGTCGTTGTGACCATGGGATCCGACTCTGACCTGAACGTTCTGGGCGCGGGACTCGACGTCCTGGAGAAGTTCGGCGTGCCCTACGACTGCACCATCACCTCCGCCCACCGCACGCCGGCGCGCATGACGGAACTAGCCCACAAGGCCGCCGCCAGGGGCGTCAAGGTCATCATCGCGGCAGCGGGAGGCGCGGCGCACCTCCCAGGAATGCTCGCCTCCGAGACGCCGCTGCCGGTGATTGGCGTGCCCGTCAAGGCTACTCACCTCGATGGAGTCGACAGCTTGCACAGCATCGTGCAGATGCCGCGTGGCGTACCGGTGGCCACGGTTGGCATCAATAACTCCACGAACGCGGCCCTGCTCGCCGTGCGGATGCTCGGCTCCTACTACCCCGAGTTCCAAGAAAAGATGGCCAAGTACCAGGAGACTATGAAGGTCGAGGTGGAAGCCAAGGCAGCGAAGTTGGAGGATGTCGGTTATCAAGCGTATCTGGAGAGCCAGGGAAAGAGGTAGAGGCGATCGAACGGTAACTATGAGAAACAATAAATCAATGACCCCCCAGTCCATCCCTTGCATTTACCATGTGCTGCTGTGCGTGTCTACTTTGTGTGTTTACTTCGTTTACTTTGTTGAGTGCATAAATCATGCTCCACTGGCGCCTTTTCTATTGTATACTTTATATTTACCTCTTGTTTACTATATGTCTATGTCAGCGCACAGTATACTCTATAGTCGTGTTGTAGGCTTCGGCTTGGCCCTCTCATACTGGTTAGGCCACTTCACGTCAACACCCAATTCCCTCGCGACCCTTAGCACCCACTGCGGGTCCCTCAAGAACTGCCTCGCAGCAAGAACAAGCTCGGCCTTGGCAACTGTACCATTCTCGCCCTCGACCTCGACCGTTCCATCGCCCTTCTGCGCCTTGCCGTCCTGCACAAGCTGCCTCGCCATCTCGGCCTGAGTAATCTGGCCAACCGCGGCGATGGCGAGCTGCAGACCTTCGGCCTTGATGGCTTTCCTGATCTGACCTGCGAGGTCGGTCTGGTAGGCGTTGTGCATTTGGATGCGTTGCTTGGGGTGGTTCCCCGCCGAGGAAACGTCGAGGACATCAATGCCGAGACCCGGAAGGATTTTGGCCAGACGGATGGAGGATTCGATATCCCACGACTCGGGGACTTGCTGTTCCATCCATTCTGTCGCCGAGATGCGCAGCCAGAGGGGAGTGGTGGAGGGGATGACGGCGCGGACAGCCTTGATGGTGTCGATGAGGAAGCGAGTGCGGTTCTCGAAGCTGCCGCCGTACTCATCGGTGCGGTGGTTCGACAGAGGAGAGAGGAACTCGGTGTGGAGATATCCGTGCGCACCGTGGATTTCGATGATCTCGAAGCCAGCCTCAATGGCCCTCTTCGCTGCATCGGCGAAGGCCTTGACGAGCCCCTGAATCTCGTCCTTGGTCAACTCCCTCGGGCTGGGGTAGCCCTCGTCGTAGGGGATCGCGCTGGGCGCAACGACATCGTCTGGCCAGCCATTGAGGTCCTTCTCCGCCACCTGCTTCTTCTTCCCTTTACCGACCCAAGGCGCAACCGTGCTGGCTTTCCTGCCTGCATGGGCGAGTTGGATGGCAGGCTTGGACCCCTGGCTTCGGATGTAGTCGGCGATCCTCTTGAGGGGCGGGATCTGTGAATCTTGCCATATGCCCGAGTCCTCGGGAGAGATGCGTCCGCGGGCCTCGACGGCAGAGGCCTCGACCATGACGGTTCCTGCGCCGGCGAGGGCATACTGCCCCAGATGAACCAGGTGCCAGTCCGTCAGGTGCCCATAGTCGGCGCTGTAAGTACACATGGGCGAGACGACGAAGCGGTTGTGTACAGTGACCCCGCGGGTGGTGAGGGGGGTGAAGAGGGTTGGCGCATTGTTAGGGTCAAAGGGGGTAGCTGCTTGAGGGTCCTGGCGGGGCGTGTAGTAAGGGACGTTCTCTGCCCCTGGATTGGCTTTGCTGGGAGGCATGATGGGCGAGGGCTTGTGGTTGTCTCTACGTAGTAACTTGCTGGCGTCAAGGTGTTGACGATTAATGTGTGAGGGGCTCGTGGGGAGTTCTCTTGTTCGCAATCCCTCCTGACAGCACAACCGCGATAAGGAAGTGAGGCGACGGAGCATACAGACTTATATCCAATACTGTGCAGTTTAGGGAGAGAGAAGCCTGGGAGGCTAAAACCGGTAACGTTGTCGACAGGATTTCTAAGCAGCTTGAGGCCATCCTCGGTTCAAGATTGCGACATGGACTCACCACTGGCAATAGTGGGCAGCGGCATTGCTCCGCACGCCGACAACGGGGCACTCCTCCACTGTCAGTACCACTGGCGGTAACCGCCAGATCCAACACCTTGATTGGTCAATCTGGCATTTCGTCCCTGATCGATCAGAGTTGGGCCCCGCAACAGACAGAGACACTCCGCAACTCCTCTGTCGTGAAGTCAAGAAGGGATTTGCAGTGTGAAAAAGGGGGTATCACTCCACGACGGCTGCTGATCCGAAAAGCTCGGGAGAGGGCAGCACAGCACAGCACAGCACATCACAGGACAAGGAGCATAAGGGGCCCGTCTGCCCCACGCAGGCGTCGAGCTTATTCAATCATCGCTTGGGTTGGCCTCCCTGCACGTGCGTAGCCTGGAGCTCCGAGTCGGGTAGCGGCTGGGGCGTAAGAGTCGCTCAGCAGCAGCGTGATGCAGCTCGCAGGTCCATGTGAGCTGCGCAGTGAGCATGAATAGCAGAGGCAGTTAAGAAATCCGCCCTCTGCATGTCTCCCCCACGCGCCTCATGATTGGGTCTGCAGGGTCGGGGTGCCAACGCATTATTCCATCCCTTCCGCATCGAGGGGCAGCGTAGCAGCGTCCACGGCAGCTGTTTATACCACTGTGGCGTCGTCGGACGAGGAACCGCATGTCATGTCATGTTCGTTTGCGAGGCGGCGCATGGCCCGGCCAATATGCTGTGTTATGCGTCTGTTCCCTGTTGCAAGGTTCAGTCTGCATGGCCGTCCCGCCGTCGCCTGGCCAATTCAAGTCGTGCGAAGCGGCGAGATGCAGCGATTGCGAAGTATGGGTGAGCGCGGACGTGGGTTCGAGACCCTCAGGGACGGCCGAGGGGGGACCAGTCTGAGGGCGGTCAGTCGGGTTGGATGGATGGACGCCTTCATGCAGACACGATGCAGAGCATGAGCAACGATGCTGGAGAATGGGATGGATGATCACTTCTCGGAGAGCACAGTTGGGGACACAGTGCACGGCTTCCAACACTCCTGCTAAGGCTCGGGATGGTGTGAGGTGATTGGCTCTCAGACCGTCTTCCCCGCTTAATCCGCCGTGTCTTGTCCTCCACGCACGTTCCTCAAATGACCTCTTGAAACTTCGGACCCGATGTGCTGGCACGGTGCTGCTCACGGCTTTTGCCCGCACCTGCACAGTGCGGACTTCCAGCTTACCGACCGACTAGCTGGCAACACCATCCATGATCGTGAAGCGCCTATCGCACGCTGCTCCCAACTTTGTTCCCTCCGCCCTCGTTCACGGCGATTGCAGCACCGACGAACCTCCAAATCGCCGGCTGGACCCTTTATCTCGCGTCGTCAACCATTGCAAACCCTCCCTTCGTCCTACGTTCCGCACCAGCCACCCTCCGCGTCCCTCGTCAGACGTGTGCTGCCACCGTGCCTCCGCACCGATCCTCCACTCGCTCACCAAACCTCCCGGCCGACCCAGTCTCGAGTGCGATCTCGCAGACGACCAACGCCCGCCGAACACCGCAAGCTACGCCGCGATCTTGTTGACGCCGGGACTCTCCATCGTCAGTCATGTATCGTGGTCCCGCGGGCCTATAGTCCTGGCGTCCCAGCCAGAACCCGCACCTGTCCGCGACCGCCTGTTACGCCCTCCGATCACCTACAGTGTCCGTGAACCACCATATCAAGGCCCATATCAACCGAGCCATAGGTGAAGGCTCTTGGGTCACCATGGAGCCACCCGCTCCCTTGCTGGTCCCACCGGCTGTGACTTCTCTAAGGGCACAGCCGGGCCAGATGGAAAGATCCTTGAGTCAGGACATTCGAGAGGAGCGAGAGGAGCTGCGTGAGGCTGCTGAGTCGACCCTGAATGCCATTGTCGACTTGAACCTCGATGGCACCGTCAAGTGGGCGAGTCCATCGTGGACCGACCTTGTCGGGACCAAGATTGACTCGCTCACGGGAGTGCCCATGTCCGATCTTGTGGTCAGCGAAAACAAGAACATTTTCACCGACATTGTGGAAAGCATGAAGAGGGACGACTCTAAGAGCCATCGAGTTCGCTTTGCCGTGGAGCTTGGTCCGCTGTCCAAGCTTCGAAACCTGGAGGCTGGTGATACCGTCGAGAATGAGCAACCGTCGCAGCTGGTAGACCTTGAGGCTCAGGGCATAATGGTGTACGATAGTGTTTCTGGGGGGGAGAGCCACGTAAGTACTGCCTAATCGGAGACGCCGTCAGCTGCTAACACACGGCAGACCATGTGGATGCTTCGGCCCTGGACTGCACCTCACGAAATTCAAATCGACCTACCCGATGTCATCGTGGATTCCTTGGGCTCGGGAGCGGAGGTTCTCGCAAGCTTCCTCAACCAGTTGACCGAATGTGGAGGGCAGGATGTCGACAGTAATGTGAAAGCACCGCCCTCCGTCCTATGCCGCATCTGCGAGCGTCAGATCCAGCCTTGGTGGTTCGAGAAACATACCGAGCTGTGTCTCCAGGAGCATCGCGCGGAGATGGACGTACAGATGTCAGAGGAAAACCTGTCCGAGCATCGCCACGCCATCGTCAAAGTCCTCGACGCCCTCGAAGCCCGCCAGAGCCGACCCGTGACTGGGGAGCAACCCCAAACCCCGATGGCTGAATACAAAGGCATGCCGATCGGCCCTCCCCCGTCCTCGACACAATCTTCGCCGGGGACATCTTTGGCTCGGTCAAGGGATCGATCGAGCGGCTTTGGTCATACTAGGACAAGATCCTTTGCCGTTCGACGACCGCAGGCTCGGATCGTGGAGCTGTTGATGGATCTATGTGATACAGCCAGCGAAGTCAGCACGCCGTCACTCAAGGAGACGGCAACGCAGACAGAGAACGGAGACTTCCGTACTCAGTCGCCACAATCCGAATCGAGAATCTCGCAAGTATTGCAGTGGCAGTCGCCGAGCACGAACACCATGGAGCAAGAACAAGGCCTATCGTTGCTTTGCGCCGATACAGAAAAGGTCGCGAGGGCCAAGGTTGATGCAGTCTTCCGCCACCGCAAGATCATCGAATACGCCGAACGTATTCGCATTGAGCTGGCCGTTTTGGTCCAGGACTGTATCGACGAAGCTATGCGAAAAGCTGCCCGTATTGCCGAAGGGCGGTACAGTGACTCCGGGGATAGTGAATCAGAAGGTGTCCAGCAAGGCGAAGAAGGCGCCGGAGATGAAGAAACAGACACCGACGCCGAACAGAAGCAAGAGACCGAGAGCCAAGCCAGCGCACTCGACATACCCGAAGAGCCTAGAGGACGCGGAAAGGATGAAGCCCCTGCAATTGCTGCACCGGCCATCAACAGTCCGTCGGCCTTGGCTAATGCCCTGCGGTCGGTCGACTTGAACGCATCGCGCGCATCTCGCCCTAGCTCGCAAGTGGCTTCTACCAGATCCAATAGCCCTAGAGAATGCCTAACACCGCGGTCCAACGTCGATGGGCCTCCTTCGAGAGCGCCACCCAGAGACATCCCGCGTGAGAGCACGGTCCTGTCGGAAACCGACACTGTGGAAAGCGAGGGGAGTCTGCGTTCATCATCGCTGGCTTCGAGAACTGCTGCCCGAACAGAGTCACCCATCTCTGAATTTGGCGACCTGCGGCGAGCAGCCAGCTCCCGACAGCATCACCGTCGTAGTTTGGTGCTGCCCGGAACCTCTTCGCCGCGCCGCCAAGAATCACCGTCCCGGCCTGCACCCCCGCCATCACCCTTGCGTATCAAGCCTCGAGGTATGCCTGGGTCTCAGGAGGGCGTAACATCACCAGAAGGCTCGCCCATGCTAGGCGGCAGTGAGTTCAGCTCACCTGTTATCCATCCAGTCAGGCACCATCGACGGCAGTCTTCTGCCGCAATATCAGACTTTGTCATGAAGCCTCCCCCTTCGCCACGTCTCAATGCCAACCAGGCACCCCCTCAAGCACGATCAACACAGCCTTCGATCAAGGACTTTGAGATCATCAAGCCCATCAGCAAAGGCGCCTTTGGAAGCGTCTACTTGTCGAAGAAGAAGTCAACGGGCGAGTACTTTGCTATAAAAGTCCTCAAAAAGGCCGACATGGTCGCCAAGAATCAAGTCGGCAACGTCAAGGCTGAACGAGCTATCATGATGTGGCAAGGGCAAAGCGATTTCGTTGCGAAGTTATACTGGACTTTCTCAAGCAAGGACTACCTTTACCTTGTTATGGAATATCTCAATGGAGGCGATTGCGCGTCTTTGATCAAGGTTCTTGGTGGCCTCCCCGAGGATTGGGTTAAGAAATACCTCGGCGAGGTCATCCTTGGAGTCGAGCACCTCCACAGCCGGGGCATTATCCATCGAGACTTGAAGCCCGACAACTTACTTATTGATCAGAAAGGCCATTTGAAGCTGACCGACTTCGGTCTGTCACGGATGGGTCTGGTCGGCCGTCAGAAACGTGCCCTTAACAGTGGTACCAATGACACAACTCCAGACCTGCTAAAGCAGGGTCCTTTTGCGCGCTCGACCTCAATCGCGTCCTCTCGCTCTACGTCACTAGATCTTCAGGGGCATGGCGCGCCATCACCGGGACACACGCCTCATATGACCCCTGAGGTTGGCAGTCTTGGCCAGCCTTCCTACTTCAGCTTGGGACCAACCACTCAAGAGCCTCGGCGTGTTTCGAGCAGCCATCGAAGCGACAGTGGAGGTAGCGAAACCCTGACACATATGCTCACAAACTTCTCTTTGAACGATGTCGAACTTGCGGCGCACGAGGCGGCCACCAAATCGCCCACTGACGATCATGTGGTCATGTCTGGATCGCCGGAGTTGTCGTCGATGCCGCCTGGTTCACGGATCAGCGTGGACGCTGGAGCTCGCAATCCCCTGCCACAATCAAATATGATGCCACCGGCGATGGCGCTATTCGACCCTGAGGACACCGGTCGTCGTTTCGTCGGAACTCCCGACTACTTGGCGCCTGAAACGGTCAAAGGTGATAAGCAGGACGAGGCTAGCGATTGGTGGTCCGTGGGCTGCATCTTGTTCGAGTTCCTCTACGGCATACCTCCTTTCCATGCTGGAGAGGCCGAACACGTCTTTGAGAATATACTTGCCCGCAAGATCATGTGGCCTCCCGAGGACCCAGAGGAGCCAATTTCGGACGAAGCCAAGGATCTCATCAACATGCTGCTCTGCATGGACCCAGCACAACGGCTAGGGGCTAATCGCGATGATAAATTCGCGTCGGGCGGCGAGGAAATCAGAAACCACTCATTCTTCGCCGGTGTCGACTGGGACACTTTGCTTGAAGACGAAGCACAGTTTGTACCACAGCCCGAGAACCCCGAGGACACCGAATACTTTGACCCTCGAGGAGCTGTTCTACAGCCCTTCACCGAAGAGATGGACGACCACCTGTCACCCCAATCATCTTCTGCGGGCGGATCCGAGTACCAGGACCGACCTCACGATGCGCTTTCGCGCGTCCGTTCACAGTTCAACCAGGTGCATCGGAAGCTGATGCCTCTTCACATTCCGCCTCATGTCAGGGACTCCAAGACCAGAAGACTCAGCGAGCCAGCCGCAAACGATGACTTTGGCACGTTTGCGTTCAAGAACCTGACGGTCCTGGAAAAGGCCAACAAGGAGATCATTGAAAAGATGAAGGCCGAAGCCCTGGCTGCACAGAAGAAGGGGGGTGCTTCCGGTAGTCCTGTTACAGGATCTGCACCTGGGAGTCAAGCAGGGGCACCGTCACTCGAGGGCAGCCCTGTACTTACCAACCCTACGAACCCTCTACAGAGGACCATGTCGAACGCGAAGGCGGGCAATCGACCTCAGTCGCCGTCGGGCTATAACCACTCGAACGCCTCGCCCAGTCGGGCGTCGCAACCATCTTCGCCGCTGCTCGTCTCATTCGTCGCCGGTCAAGGGACTGAGGGTAGACGAAAGGCGTCAAGTAACTCTTCCAGCTTGTCGCACCAATCAAATAATAACCTACAGCCTCCTGCAACGGGCACCGACATACCCAAAGTCCCTCCAAGCCTCGCAAAGGCAGCAACGTCGGTTGGGACGGGCTCACCCGCCAAGGGTCGCGGTGGCGCCCCTCCACCGCTGGCCCTATCGCCTCAGAAGATGGTTTCGACTCCAAAACAGAGCAGCAACCCGCCAACAAGCCGTTCGCGGTCGCTGACAGTGGGGTCTCAGGAAGGAAGCCCTGTTTCTGCGGATGCCCTGCACCGACACCGTAGCCGCAGAAGTCAGGTTCTGGACATGTCGCCATCGTCATCCGACAACGAAAGCGGCGAGAAAGCCAATGCACTTCTCCGAGTTCAAAGGCGCCGACAGAGCTCCAGGCGCCTATCACAGGTTGCCTTCGACGGAGGTCCCAACTTCCGTCCTCTGGACGTGCTCATCTGCGAGGATCATCCCGTGGCGCGTATGGTCATGGAGAAGCTTCTGGAGAAGCTTCGTTGTCGCACCATCTCGGTGCCAAATGGATCAGAGGCTGTGCGGTACTCGATGAGCGAAATCAAGTTTGACGCCATCTTCCTGGAGTACAAGCTACCCCAGATCAACGGCACGGACGTTGCCCGCATGATTCGCGAGACCAAGAACGCCAACTCGCACACGCCTATCGTTGCGATTACAGCCTACCTCAAGGAACTGCAAGCACCCCACTACTTTGATTCCCTCATCGAGAAGCCGATAAGCTCGTCCAAGCTCACAGAGGTGCTCAGAAGCCTGTGCCACTGGCGGCCCGAATCACCTGGCGGCCAGAGTGCGTCGCAAGCGATGCCCCCACCACCGCATCCAGTTCCGTCGAACCTGAGGAAGTCAAACACTCGCACGGATGAGAGCCCTACGTCTGCCTCGTCTACAGCATTCGGGCGGCAAGGATCATCTGTGCTCTCCAGTCGCGAAGACTCGATGACGTCGAGCGTCTTCGGCGACTCGGAATCAGTCACTACAGACGAGACCGTAGCCACTGCCAGCAGGAAGGCTACGGGGGAGTGGGAAGACGGCGGCCTGGGCATCTCGGAGAACGATGCGGCAGCGCCCACGTCGGAAGCTCCGCCCGTCATCATCCCACAACTCACCGTGCAGCGATCAGCGCCACCCCAGCTCGGGAGCGAGCGGCCCAAGCCGGTCGATAAGCTCAAAGGTCCCAAGAAGGAGGGCTCAGATGGGAAGTTGCCGGAGAGCACGGAATCAGCAGATGACGAGGATGAGGAGCTGGGGTCAACGTCGACGTCGACCAAGGAGCGACAGCCGCGGCGCAGCAACGGCCCTGGCATGAAGCAATCGCTGCCCAGCTCCAAGCTAGGGATCGAAATGATGCGGGCTAACAGTCACGACAGCGCGGTCGGGTCGGAGAGCACGCCGGAGGTGGTCACGCAGGTAGCAACGACGCCTGCCAAAGAGATGGACCAACCTGTATTTGGATCACCTCCTGGCACGGCGCAAGCGCATACTCCACCAGAGAAGACGGCGAGCCCAGAGGCGAAGGACGACAGCCCGCCCAGCGTGGATGCAACGCCGCGACCTACGGGACCCAGCCGCTTCGACAGCGGCAGCGCAGTGGAGGCCGACACGACACCGCGACCGGCGGGCAAATGAAGAGGGAGCTGCTCACGAGCATGAGGGCACCGGCATGATATTACTAGTACCAAAATTTCCTTTGTTTGGATGACAGCGCGGCGTTTGAAGGTATTTGCACAACACAACAGACACGTCACGATTCGGAGAGAGAGAGAGAGAGAGAGAGAGTGAGTGAGGAAGCCGGGGTGACGTTTCGGGAGTACACATTTGCTGGGATGGATGGAAGGAGGCACAGAAGACGAGCTGAACTCCGCTGGAGGGGACCGTTCTTTGGTTGTGCTTCCCATCACGACAAATCGGGGGACGGAGGTTGGGACTTGCGGGAAGTGACATTTTACGTACATTCTACTCATTCTGTGTGTCTTGCAGCGGGTTTCATGGCGGCGAGGAGGGGCTGGATCGACGTGGTGGCATGGGGGGGGAGGGGGAAGACGGAGCAGGCGACTGTACCATGTACCATACTACAGTAGCAGTACTAAGGTATTACTACTACTACTACTACCTACGGGAGCAGTAGCAGGGGGCATCGCAGGTAGCAAGCAGGCACAGACAAGCAACAAGAACGAATAAGCATAAGCATAGGGAGAAGGTTATGATGATGAAGTGATGTGCGCTGCAGTGCGACGTGAGGCAAAGCGAGGGGAGGCGGTGGGGTTGAAGGGGTGGAGGGGGAGGGGGACCCTTTGAAAAAGTTCTCGCAACGCAAGAAAAGAACCTGAGCCTCGGATGTCCAGCTGGATGCAGACTTCCAGGTTCCAGAACAGTGCCAACGGTCGGGTGCGGTCAGCAGTCTGGCAGCGCAGTTCAGTTCAGTTCAGTTCAGTTCAGACCAGCGTACGTACCTTAGGTGGTCCAGTGGAGTGGAGTGGAGTGGAGCGGGTGCTTTTCAGTTGGTACGAAGCTGGGAGTCAAGTCAAGGAGCCAAGGGGGTCAAGAAGTCTTGACGTCTTGGCAAGGCGGCAGTGGCAGCGGCCCTGCAGCGCTTGGCAGCGGGCAAAGGCGAGAAGCCCCAGCAGCGTCACACGACCAATTGCCTGATCTGGCAGCGCATCCACTCGCTGCTCGACGACCTCGATGAAATGGACGAGGCTGACGACGGACTCTCAGCTCCCCAAGCAACCAGGCTGCTGGGACGAGAGGGGGACGCCCTCAACCCACGTGCGCGAACAGGCGGCTGCCATTGACTTTTCAATCTCGGGTTCTGGCTCGAAGCCTAATTTTTCTTCTTCGGGTTTAATTATGCCTCGCGCCGTACGAAAGGACTGGCCGAGGGCGCAATTCTCCAACGAATGTGGGACTTGGGACGCCGGGCTTCCGAGCTAGACCACCAAAACCAGCCAGCCAGCGCTAGGCCGCGGTGCCGTCCCATCCGGCTGCCGAAGAACCGTCCACCAGCACCAGCACCAGCACCAGCACCAGCAACGGCACCAGCACCAGCACCGCTGGCAGCGACGACGCACGCGGCGCCAGCATCCCACCCCATCCCAACGAGAAACTTGCTCCAGCTGCTGCTCCACGGACCCATGGATCGGAGGAGGGAGGGGGCCGTGCGGTGCGCGCGGGTGGCAGGTGGCAGATGGCAGCCCATAGCGCCGAAGCAGTCCTGGCCACTGACTTGAACACGGTGCTCGAACGGACGCTCTGATTTGCTCCTCGTCGTGCGAATCTCGACTGCGAGCTTTTGCCTCTGGCCGTGAGCGTTTGCGGGTTGTGCTCTCTGGGAGGGAGGAATGGCGAGAGTCGCAATGCATACATATAGAGCGCTGGAATGCTCCTCCCCGGGGCCTCAGCGTCAGTGCCACGAGAGTGACGTTGTGCTGCTGCTGATCCCCATCCCGACTCTGTCCCAGGCCGCCTCCCTTCTGCATCTTCTTCTCTTTTTAAAGGGGCCGTCATCTGTGAAGGCCGTTCGTCTTTGAAGAGAAGTGAGAGGCTGTCCCGTCCGCGACCGACGCCACAGCACGCAGCCTCAGCCTCAGCCTCGCACCTCTCTAAGGTACGCGCGCGCGCCCGGCCGCCACACCCAATCAAGATGCCCCACGACGCAACCATCACCACCATACCGGGCGAGATCCCCATCCCCCACGGCCCTGGCAATCCCGTCCGCGACGATGACCTGGACGGCATCACGGACGAGCACGACAACCTCGCCGGCAGCACCGACCACGAGAGGCGCATCTTCAGCCATGTCACCCGCCCCGACGACTCCTACACCCCTGAGGGTGTCTACTGGGCCGACCTGCCGCTGTACAAGCGCCTCAAGTTCGTCTCCTCGGTCGACGCCCAGGCGGCCAAGGAGGAGCTGGCCACCATCGGCGGCATGATGAAGAAGGACCCTCTGAGTCCCGTTGGGTGGTACTTCAGGAACGCCGTCATCCCCGGTGCCGGCTTGGGTCTGGAGGGCTACGTCCTCTTCTCCATCGGCAACCTGGAGCCGCTCTTCTCCAAGGTCTGGCCCGAGTGCTGGGAGGACAACACGGTCTGCAGCAAGAACTGGATCGCAGCCGTGACGTACCTCGAGATCATCGGTATCATGGTCGGCCAGGTCGGTGTTGGTGTAAGTCTTGCCTCCCTCCCCCTTTACGAGCCCTCGGAAGTAGCCTGGTGCTGACGACCGCCTACAGATCATTGGTGACTGGATCGGACGGCGATGGGGTCTCATCCAGGACGCCGTCATCATGTTCATCGGTCTCCTGATGCTGACTGCCAGCTGGGGCCTGACGCTCCAGGGCTGGGTCATCTGCTACGCCTGGTCCCTCTTCTTCTACAGTCTGGGCGTGGGCGGAGAGTACCCCATCACGGCCACCTCGTCGCTCGAGAACTCGGTTGCTGCTGGCAAGCTTTCCACGCGTGAGGACCGTCTTCACCGCGGCCGCCGCGTCACCACGGCCTTCCTCATGCAGGGCTGGGGCCAGTTCGTCAACCAGGTCCTCCTCATCGTCCTGCTCGTCATCTTCAACTCGGGCGACGGCAGCCCGCCCTACAGCAAATCCGCCGCCCAGTACGCCTTCCGCCTCTCCTTCGCCTTCCCCGCCATCGGCACCCTCTGGCTGGCCTACTACCGTACCTGGAAGATGCCTCACGCCTCGAAGAAGCTCACCGAGGCCAAGAAGAAATCCAGCGTCACGGGCTACGACGTCAATGCCCTGCGCTACTGCATCCAGCACTTCGGAGGCCGCCTGCTGGCCACGGCCGGCACCTGGTTCTGCAACGACGTCTTCTTCTACGGCAACAAGCTCTTCCAGGGCCAGTTCATCAAGGTCATCTCCGACGACCCCGACAACCTCATGACCAACTGGACCTGGAACCTCGTCAACATCACCGTCTCCCTGGCCGGCTATTACCTCGCCGCCCTCCTCATCGACAACAAGATGTACGGCCGCAAGATGATGCAGCAGGTTGGCTTCTTCTTCTGCTTCCTCATGTTTGTCATCCCCGCCTTCGATTACGAATACTTCACCTCGCCTGCCGGCATCCGCGGCTTCCAGGCCATGTACTTCCTCTCCTCCTTCTTCAACCAGTTCGGCCCCAACAGCGTCACCTTCCTCATCGCCGGCGAGGTCTTCCCTACGCCCGTCCGCGCCACCGCTCACGGCTTCTCCGCCTGCATAGGCAAGGCCGGCGCCCTGCTGGCCAGTGTCCTGTACAACTACATCGACGACCAGACCAAGTTCTACGTCGTCCCCTGGTTCGGCCTCGCCGGCATGCTGCTCACCTTCCTCTTCCTCCCCGACACCACCGGCCTCGACCTCAAGGAACAGGAGCGCCGCTGGTCCTACCTCCGCCGCGGCAAGGGCGACGAGTACCACGGCGTCGCCGTCCACCCCAAGCACCTCTCCCTGTGGGAGCGCATGCGCGGCATGGGCAAGTCGTACGACCCGGCCAAGGACTGGCGCGCCAAGATCAACGACATGCGCTCCGAGTGGGAGGAGGTCCAGGCCTCCATGGGTCCCAAGGAGAGGGAGGAGGCTGCCCAGGCTGCCGACGGCTCCAACCCGAGCGCCACCCACGGCATGCCCGAGGATGGCGAGTTCAGCCAGGAGATTCACGACTACTTCATCAGGTCCAGCCCCGGCATGGGCCCGAGGAAGAGGGCTGGCGGAGTCATGAGCGAGAAGGCCTCGAGCGAGGGCAGTAGCTCCAAGTGAAAAAAAAAGGGGGCAATGTAGCACCCCAGAGCGGATAGACATTTGATTTTATAGTCCTGGAATTATGAGCGGAACATTTCACCAAGCACGAATAGCATGCACTTCAATTAACAACACCAACTGCGGACCAGTATGAAACATTTCATTGTATTCTCATCTACTGCGCGAAAAGAGTGTCGTGAACATATCAAATGGGGGCTCTTCATTAAAATCATGGCTCCGAAATCACAAATAACAACCCCGTAGTGACCCGTCACTTCCCTCCCCAACGCTTCAAAAGAAGACATCATCCCTGAACGCCGCTGACGAAACTGGCTGAGACCCGTGTCTCGTGGTGGTATCAGATAGAAAAGGAAAATCGCCGTCCCGCCATGCTGGTGTGAGTTATCCCTATGCCGTGGTAAAAATAGTGTGTGTGCGATGAAAGTGGTCAAATGCCGAGGCAGGGGAGCGAGCCGCCAATGTTTTTATGTACTCTCACCGCTCCCAGTCCATCTCTTCATTCGGCGCTGCCCCCGTCGTTCGAAGACTGCTGGCCCTGGGTGGTATGCTTGGTGCTGCCAACAATGCCGACGACGCTTCGCCAGCTCTTGGTGGCCACGAGGCCTCTGCTCGCGGAGCCATGTACGGTTCCGTCTGGCCTGGTTGTCCCTGTTGAGGCACGATGACGCTGAGAACGCAGTCGTCCAGATGTTCGTAGAAGTCCTGTGCGGTGGCGAAGCGTGACTGGCAGATTGAACATTGGGCGCCGCTGGCCAGGGGCTCCCCGCTGAGCTCGGCGGCGTTGCTTGGTTGACTCCCGATGAACATCTTCCGGCTGTTGGGCGGTGTCTGCTCGACATTGTGCATAGATGTCAGGTGTCTCTTGAAGACGTCTGCCCGATTGAAGGTCTTCTCGTAGGCAGTCCCGGCGTTGGGACAGAAGGGACAAGCCATGCTGCCCTTGTAGTGCGTCAAGGCGTGCCTGTTCTTGTCGTACTTTCTCGCGAATCCTTTGACATGGTATTCACACGCCTCGATTGGACACTTCTCCGGTCGCTCTTCTTGGTGCGTGAGCATATGGGCTGCAAGGTCTTTGAAGATACGACCGCAGTCAGGGTGTGGACAGCGGCTGCGGTTGTCACCCGCGGCTGAGCGGGAACCCGGGCTTTCTTGACTGGCGGACCATACATCAGTCGCGGGAGAGACTAGTTGCTGGCTGGCGGAGGGTGTAAGCCCTGTCCGAGTTGTGTCCAGCATGGATGCACCGCCTGGACCGTAGAATTCGGTGCTCGAAAGCTTCGTGTCCACCTCGTCTCCGCCGCTGGAGCCATCATCGTCTTGAGGGCTGTCGGCCACTTGACGAACTTCCTGCATCCAGTCCTTGAGAACGCTCATCGGCGGCCAGTCGCCACTCGCTTTGCCACCTCGATGAGGATTGAAGTGCGCCCTTCGTAGATGGGCGGCAGCGTTGTAATAGGCACCATATTGTTTCTGCGTCAAGCATGCTTTGCACTTGGACAAAGAGATGACCGGATGAGGCGTTGACGAAGCCAAATTCTCTGGCTCCCGACACACCCATCTTTTAACCAGAGCTGCATGCTTGGCTTCCGTGTGTCTTCTGAGCTCGTGCTCGCCACGGAATCCTTCAGGGTACTCGTTGCACTTGGTACAGTATACCCGTCGCAATGGCCTCGGTGGATAAGCTGCCTTGAACCTCGATGGCGCCATGGGCGAGTTCATCAGGTGGTTATGTGGCCGTGGCGTGTATGTCGATGGCTCTGCCAATGTCGCCAGTGTGTGTCTTCGAGTCCGGTACGGCTTGAGGCGCGGAGACTTCATAGAATCGCCCGTATGTCTCGGGGATTCTTCGCCACCACTGGTCCTTGGACTCCATACTACGCCCGTGGGCTTGAAGAGCGACTCGGAGCCAGGCGATTCCTCTGTAGCTTGGCTGATGGACGGCAGTTGAACAGCATTCCGTCTTCCTGCCTCTGTCTTGCGCTGACGGATGAAGCCATTGAAGACAAGCTCATCAGGGTGTCCGTCACCGAGCGATAAGAGGAATCCAAAGCTTGAGACCAAGTTCCTCGCTGTCCAAGTTTCACGCCTAGTAACCTGGCTCGTGGCATCAAGCAGGGAAAGTTCCTCTACTGCCACATCGCCTGTCATGCTGTCCAAAGGCGAAGGGCCCGCAGCAGTAAAGAACTCCGCAATGGCTTTGTATGCGCTGTGCATGGTGCGAGAAATACTCTCCGCCGATGTGCCGGTCGATTGACGCAACATCTGGGTCTGAGGGGACAGTTGAGCAATGTCAACAAGTATGGTCCGCACGACACTGAAGATGCATAGCGAGTAGAAGACCGCGAGCCATTCCCGCACTCTCAAGCTGCTCTTGAGGGATATAGTCGCTTCAAAAACTTGCAAGTACCTTGATAAACATTCCTGAATGAGCCGGAGATGCTGCTCAGAGTCTATCTCCTCCGGCGGGGTCTGCCGTGGTCTGGCCGGCTCAATCTTGATAGCAGGCTCAGGCTGCATGACATCGTAAAACGCAACCTCACGCAGGAGGAGCTTTGCACGATAGAGCACAGGGTAGGTTGCCTCCTCGGATGTCCGGGACGGAGATAAGAACCCTGTAATGTTCAGGAGCTCGAGCAAATCGTAGGAAGTGTCCTGGCTGTTTTGGCTGGAAGCAAGAGCGACCAATATTGGCGGCGCGGTTGATGCGTCGTTGCTGGCTTCAGAGGCGTGCGCAACCGAATTTGGTCGCTGATCGAGCTGCCCAGACCACCAAAAGCCGTCCTTGAAGTCGAGAACATTCTGAACTACGTTCATTGTGTTCTCCGGGAAGGCGTAAGTCCGCTGTAAGTAGTCATTGGCATTGCGGCGGTGGGCCAAAGGGGAGTTGATTGGCGTTCCGGTTTGTCTCGGTGAGATGGGAGACGGGAGGAAAACATCGACTAAAGAGGCTATTGAGCCCCTATAGCAGCCCAAGGTTCTCCAATGTTCTTCAGCGCCGGTTGCAGGATGCTCGGAGCAGTAGGAGCAAGGTTGGTTGGAATCGCAAGCTTTGTGCGACACCTTGCACCGCAGGCAGGGGTCATTGTCGCGCAGCAATTGTAGCTCTCCTATTGACTGCAACCTGGAATGACCGACTCGGCTCCTCTTCAAGGGCGGGAGGACAGGCTCGTACTCGGAGTCAGAAGACCCGCCTCTGGTGCCAGGCCTGCTACTAGGTAGGCTGAAACCTATGGAAGAGTCCCTTCTGTCTCTTGACTGGGTTTGCAGGCTCAACGCAGGTTGCTGAGACACCGACCCAGCTCGCGGTAGCCTTGGTGGATAAATGGGCCGCACTGTCTCGATCGAAGAAGGTATAATAGGTGGCGCTTTGGAAGCTGTCAAAGGGGGCGTGGATACGGACAAGCCCGAGTCTCGCTTGGAGTATTGCCCCGAGTGCGTACGGGCATGGTAGTCGCGGTCATATTCAGTTGGGAGACCGTAGATGTAATGTATACATCTTTCGTTGCCGCACCTAAACGTTGATAATGAACCAGATCTTGGGCGCACCGGCGATGTTACAGACGGCTCTGGTGCATTTCCAAGCAGCTTGGGAGGGCCGTCTCGCCTTATGACATCGTGTAATTCAATGTGCCTCTCGAGCCACTGCGGAAAGCCTTCCGGTGCGTCGTCGGATGACTGCCGCAAGGCCTCTATGGCATCGATATCTGCTGCTTCTGTTAGCATGAAGTTGTTGCTTAGTAGTGGGCTTCCCCTACCGTCTTGGAAGCATGCGGCCTCGAGGCACTCGCATCTGAACTGCAGAGCCCGAGCTTCTTCGACCTCGGAAAGTATTGGCACACGCGCCGTCAAACCTGAAGGAAAGTCAACGAAGAATTCCTATAAATAGGTCTCAAATGGATAGTGGGCAATGTCAAGCGGGGAACCCCTCCGCCACAGGTTTGGTGAGGGGTGGTGGGCAAGGGTTCTCGCGGGAAGGATCTATGGCTTGCAGCAGTCCGGCACCAGAAGCACGAAGGGTCCTTCACTAGAGTGCGTACTTACCATGGTGGTGCACAAGGCCTTCGAGAGTCCGACATTTGTGCTGGAGCATGGAAAGTTCATATGCCGGATCGAAGCCATGCTGGTGAGCGAGCAGAACGTTGAGCCGAGCTTGAATATCTGCTTGCTGCTCCAGTAACTGGCGGATCGCGATGTCAAGGTCATTAGGGGCGCCGAGCTGCTGCTGGTAGGTGGGATGCTGGTCTTGCGCAGTGTTAAAGGTTGTCGCTGACGCTGAGGCGGAAGCTGATGTCGCGTTGCTGATTGAGGATTGATGCGTCGGGTTGCGACTGGATCGCTGGTCGGGCGGAGCAGCTGAGTTTGAGTTTGAGGCTGATGCGAGCGCGGAGTTCTGGTCATGAGGCTGAGGCTGAGCTAGACCTGGAGCTGGAGCTGGAGCTGGAGCTTCAGCTGCCGGCAGGAATGTAGTTGCAGCGGGAGGCGGGACCGTTGCTGGCGATATTGGCGCCGAATCCGCTATTGAGGCTGACGTGCGTGCACTTGAGTTTAGGTTTGGGTTGAGATACACAGTAACGGCGGTGATGTTGTCAGTGGGCATTGTCGCACTCACGCTTGCACCACCATCCCCATCGCCATTCCCGCTGCTGCCGGTGGTGATGGTCTCACCCCTAACTGCGCTGACGGCTCCTTCAGGATCAGGCCCAACGCCAAGTTTGAGGGGTGCTGGGGTGGGCTGTGGTGTCGACGCCCTGCCCTTCTGGAAGGACTGCATTTAAGGCGCCCTCTCCTCCGCTGGATGTCTCCCGCGCGCCAGGTTCTTTCTTGCTGTATGTTGTGCCCGAAAACCAAGTCGAGGTTGGTCGTCGAGTCGAGGTGCTGTCCGTGTCTGCTGCAGCCAGCCAGTCCTCTCATGGCCAGTCCGTCACTGGATGACGCCGAATGGCCTTGAACGGGATGTGACTGTCGCAAACTAATTTCCATCAGGCCGTTCCGACATCCGGAACCAGGTGAGAGGAAACAAAAGAAGAGTGAGGACAGAAGCTGAGCTGGTTGAGAGGCATTGGAACCAAAATCAACCGAAGCCAAAGCTGGAAAGAGGCAAAGGTCCGCAGGTGGGAGCACGACCGAGGCCGGGGACGACTATATCTAAGCCCAAGGCTTGGGGTCTTGGGGATGGGGCAGCAGGCAGAATGGCAATCGACGGCCTCGCCTCTGAGCATGGGCAAGATAGATGGAACTCTGACTTGGGGTATAAGCAGCGACAAAAGTGATGATCGGGTGGCTCTGCCCTTGTTTGATACCTTAGCGGCCTTCTTTTTTCGCCTGCTTATCCAGATGCTCAAGACTAGGCCTCTGCTGCGGTGCCTCTCTTTGCTCGTTCTGGCGTGACGAGCCCGCAGCCGCCCACGGCACCTTACTCAACTCAGCGCGCGTTCGCCTCTTGATCGTGAGAGTGAGCCGCGAAGCAATTTCGCCTCCCCCTCATCTTTCAACAAGGGAAAGAACCCAGCCAAGGTCCTGGGGTCCCAGCCGACCGGGAGCAAGCATGCTGCAACTGTTGGCGCTCTGGTGTGGCTGCTTGTCAGGTCGAGAAGGCAGAGAGGATCGACCGCTACCTCGACCCTGCCCACTGCTCCCGCGCCCGATGCATGTAGCGACTACGTACCATTGTACGCCAGCACGGGCCCGGGGGAGGCTCAGGCCAGGTCAGGTAGGGCAAGGCGAGCAAAGATGTGCGCTGAGGGGCGGCGATGGGCGTCGATGGGTGCTGTGACGGGCTGCGCATAAGCTGTGCTTGGTGCTTCTGTAAGCGTTCGCAGCTCTCCTCCCGCCTTCCAAGGTTGGGGTGGGCAAGAGTACGGCGAGGGTACATCACGCTGATGCAGTGGATCATGGGAAGCTCCATTGCCAGTCGACAGCCGGACCGTTGTGAGGCGGGTCCATCAACAGCCGCGGATGTGGAACCGCGCACGGCACCGGTACATAAGTACAGGTAGGTGAGCTATGCGCGTCTTCTTGGGCCGTTGTAAAGACCGATTAGAGTTGACTTTTCTGAGGGAATAAGTATCCCCATCTCGGACTCCCGCATATTTCGTCCGAGGGTTTTCCGCTGTCGAGCAACTCGGGGGGACCGTCATGCGAGTGCGCGTCCTTCGTGCGCGGCTGGCCGCCGGTCGTTTCATCTCGAACAACAGAGCAGCAGGTCGTCTTGCAACGGCCCCGAAGGGGAATGGATCTCTGATTGGCTTTGCCAGCCACGGGAGCGCGTGCGTGTCCTGGCCTCAAGCAGCCTAGCGAGGGGCTGCACACCAATGCGCAGCCTCGTCGATTAAGCAAGTAGGCACAGGCCGTCGGCGACCACTGGCACCTGGGACCAGGGTCAATCCGTCGAGGGTTGGCCCAGCGGGGAAGCGACCATCGATACTCGTCGAGGCAGTGATGGACGACACTCGGGCGAAGTCCTTCTGGAGAATGGAGAAGCAGGCAAAATGCGACCGAAGCTCGGGTTGCACCCGGAAACTTCCAGCTGAGGTGTCCGAGATTCAGTGGACGAGGGTAATGTCTGTGCGGCAACTTCCAGGTTGAGCTTGGAGGTACAACCGCAGTACTCGTAGTAGTACCTTCCGCGTGCAGGACACGGCGCCTGCACTGCGAATCTCTGGCAACCGTGACCTCAGGCTGGCAGCCTCAGGCTCAGGCCGGGGCTCCGATCCTCAGCCGACGAAAGGATCATCCCCAATTGGTTGATCTCGTCAACTGCTGTAAGTCGATTGCGCCCCCTCGTTGTCCAAGAGCTTCTGTCGCCCGCTCTTCAAAATCCTGCTCCTCGATTTTAAGGGTCCTCGCCCGCGTCCAGTCGCCGACCAACCACCATCGCACCTCCGTCAGCAGGTCCGCATCTACTGTACGGCTACAGGGCTACAGGGATGCAAGGTTATCTGGCCGACCGTCGGACCCTCCCCTCCCCTCCAATCCATCACCCGTAGCGGCGCTTGCTGTCGGACTGCCGGTCCTTGACCCAGCAAAACCCCGGCACTTGTGCGGTCCCGAATAGGCGGACGGCCGAGAGGTTGCTGCGAAAGTCAAGGAAAACCCTCACCCCCATTCTCCGATCCGCTGTCAATTCTCCGTTCCCCAGTATAGCCGCCCGGAGAACGATCCGCTCACGGAAGGTACGTCGTAAACCAAGACCACCAGCGCGCTTGGGCTTATCCCTTGGTAGGTAGCTGGCACTTCGGTTGCCAACCGAAGCGAACCCGAAGGCTAAGCTTGCTCGCCGCTTAATTAGACTAAGCTTTGTAATTGTCAAAGTACCTGCTGGGTAAGGCTGCGGGCACACTAGGAACTGGTATCTCTAGTTTAGGTCCCTGATGGCGATTTTCTCGACCTTGTTGACGACACAAGACCCTTTGGGTGCCACCGCGGGCAGCATGGGCGAGCTTGCCCACCCACCTACCAGCTTTGAGCATGAATCACCCATTTCATCAGCGGCCGGAGCAGCTCGATCGTTCCCTGTGTCAATGCTAGTGGTGGCGGCTCTCGCGGCGATCCATTCCTCGCACAGACTTGGTGACGCCCTGCCCAACGTCGACGCCTCGGTGCGCATCTCACGATGGTTTACTCAGAATCACCGAGATCGTGCCCGCGACGCGTCACCCTGGCTGTTCACCTGCTCAATATATCTTGATGTCTCTGACTGCTCCTGTTTCATCGTCTCCCGCTACTCGTGCTTTGGTTTGCGCAGAGATCCGTGGCCGAACAAGCCCGGAACCCAGAGTGGGTGGCCCCTAGCCACACTACATCACCGCCTCCGTTGAGTTTCGCAAGGCTTCAGCTTCTTGTCCCACCCACGGAATGTACCCTTCCCCGCTTGCCGACAATCTCGGAGGAGTAAGGATCGAACCCTTCAGCTCTTTTACCCGCGCTCGCCACATTTTTCGGGGTCTTATCACTGCCTCGACACCCCTCCGACTTGAGCCTCATAACGCCTTACACCGCAGGGCCAATGTGATAACAGCAGCGCTCGGGCAGGAACTTTGCCAGTGGGACCCGAAGTCCCAACATACTCGATCTCGACATCGTTCTTCTTTCTCCTCCAGTGGGGATTTGACGTATGCCGCGCATGAGCTTCGCTTATCCGCGGCTTCGAACCGTCCTTGTGGCGCGTTTGTCTCCTCTCTCATATGACTGACTGTACCACCCTCACTCCGTTGGGCAAGCAAGGCCGCACATCACCCACGCAAACATCAGACCGCCTGTCGCAAAGTCCCAAGTGGTTTTTGAGAAGCTTGCACGTGCAGCAAACGGCGAGTCACGCGCTCGTGGCGAATCTTACCGCCTTCGCCCTCAGCTGTTGGGCTGATATCACGTTGCACAAGGTCACACCCTCCCATCTCCCACCATCTTCCCCGAGAGCACCACTTACATCAGAGCCCCCCAATGCCCGCGCCTCTCTTGCTCTGTAGCCATCGCACGTCTGGTCATGGTCACGAGTGTGACTGGACAATGGGCTTTCTCGATCCATGTGATTATGTGCGTGCAACCCCGATATGCGTCAAGTGCCACATGTTGATATCTGTCTGAGGCGTACTGTCTAGCTTTTCTTAACGCTTTCTATATGCGTACTGGCCCCACCCCCTACTTTGCCATAGCTGTAAGCGCACATGTTGAATGGCAAGAGAATCCCAAGAAAGTTGAGCTTCGCCGCCTCTATCGTCATACCCATTCGTCATTGCCGTATGCTTGTGTCAAGGAAACAGAACAAGGAAGAAAGAAAACAACCACATAAGAGAACACTTGGATGAGAGGAAAGAAGGAAAAGAAACCCGCTAGTAAATGAGACGCCGACGCCGCCACCGCTCTTCCTCCCCGCCACCTGATCGAGTCTAGCTGGACGTGAGATTCTTCCTCCGCAGCTACTTGTCTATGGGTTTCCTCCTCGATTTTGCCGCCGTGGACTTGGCGGCTTGTCTGCTGGTCGCGGTGACTTCTTCCTCTCCCTCAACTCTGCCGCGTCTATAATCGGATCCGGCGGTTGCGTCGGGTAGTACCTAGGTCTCTCGGACAGGTTCGTACCCGACTGACGCGCGGTTTCCTAGATTCCAAGGCGTCCCGTTGCGCCGCTTGATTCCTTCGCCTCATCCACCGCCACTCTCTCATCCGCTGTGGCTCCTTCATTCAGCAGAAGACCACGTCTTCTCACGCAGTGGCATCTCCCGTCCCTCCTTCGCTCGGCTCCCATCTTCTTCGGCCTTGAACGCCCAGTACTCTCCAAGCCTCGACTCTGAGTACGTCGCGTAGTCAAAGTCGATGTCAGAAATCATTGCTTGGATGCTAGCCCAGATCCCCCAATAAAAGCCAGGTACGCCCCTGAACACATCTACCTCGGCCATCAACCTGTCCTCTTCCGTCTGCAGGTCGTGCTCTAGACCTGAAGGGTTGAGGTTGGCATACACGCGGACATATTCGTGGATGAAGGCCCGTCGTTGAGAGACGGTGGGCACGGCTGAGTAGTCGCAATCGTATCCTGCCCATTCGGCGAAGTGATTCGCTAAGTCGAAGGCCGCGGGCGAGGGTGTGGCGTACTCGTAGTCGATGAAGCTTACCGTCGTCGAAGGGTGATCATCGGTGCGCGACATGATGACGTTGGCGCAGAGCAGGTCGCAGTGCGCGAAAACGAGCTAGATAATCGTCAGCGCTGTCTCACATGCCGACGAGTGAATGAAGCTCAGTAGGAAGGACGAGGTGTGAGAAGTGCGGTGAGACAAGATATGCTTACCCCGTTGTCCCCTAGTCCAGGTCGAGAGCTCAGCTTCGCGACAATTTCCTTCATCTCCTTTTGCAACAGAGCCTGTCTTGAGCGCTCCTTGTCGGTGTTCGTCGGCAGGGCCAAGATCCACTTCTGCATAGTCGTCCATAGGTTGGGGTAGGGCTTTCCCGGGGCGGCATGCTCAATTGCATCTTGAGTTTCGGGGTCAAGATGAGCTAAACTGTCGTGTCTGGCCCTTCTTCCAGTGCCGCTGCCCTTTGCATTACCGTTGCTAACCCCGTTGCCGTTGGTCTCGCCATTGGCATTTCCGTTTCGACTCCTGCTAGTTGGCGAGCTTCCTGTCAGGCAAGGAACTCTAGCATGCCACTCAGCCAACATGCCCGCCACAGCCTTCAGAATCACCGGCCGACACAAGTCCTGCGCCGTGCAAGGCGTCCCCGGGACATATCGATAAAGCATGCCATTCTCGAACCTGGCCAACAGCTCCGGCGCGAGGCCATTCCGCATTAGAAGCTCATGGTTTGCCACCTCCCTCTCCCTGTCGATCAATATAGCCGTCCCGCTGCCGTATGCTCTCAGCAAGACAGCGTGTTTGTCGACCTGCTCCTTTGTGAGGCCCGGACGGCGATTCACTGCCTTGAGAAGTGTGTTGGTGATGCCATCTGTGAAGCGAATGAAGTCGATGTTGCTGTCGGGCGTGGTCCAGTCGGGGAGGAGAGTTTGGATGATATGGAGGGCTGAGGCGTGGGAATCGTTGGAGGTGTATGTGAGGGGGATGAAGCGGACGTTGCCGAGATCATGGTGGGTAGCTGCTGGCGACATCTTGTTACAAGTATCGTCAGGCAGTCGTCGCTGAGGCTTGGAGGAAGTTGAGGCGTCGTCTTCAGTAGACGCCGTTCATTGCGGTGCGTTGCTTGACAAAGGGGGGCGCAATCACCACGCGTCGCTATCGTGCGGTATCGATAAAGGCTAGCGGCAGGTAAGTAGAAAAAGCCGGGACGATCCAATTTCGGCTCCCGGTGTCCTCTCGAGCTGGTTGCAATTGATACTGGACGATCCTGTACTGCGAGAAGCGAGAGCTCGTGTGATCTATTGCCGATTGAGGTGTGTGAGAGAGAAGACTTGAAATGAGAAGCGTGAGGACGAGGTGTTTTCGTCAGTAGCACTGGCGGGAGCGAGGTTGACCAATTGGATGAGTGAGGTGGAAGAGGAGACGGGAAATTGGTAGCGAGGGTCCTCGCAAGCTACAGAGCAGAGAGAACTAGCCTGGCAGGCCTGGCTGCTGTGACTGGGCTGGGCTGGACTGGACTGTGACCGTGACTGTAGGACGTGATTCAGTGACGCAGATTCCACAATCATGTGAAGAAGGGGACAGGTGATCCATTGCTCTGCTTCGACAACCTCCCAAAAAAGACAAGCGCCATCGTTGGAGCAACCACCGCAGACCCTGCTCCGTTTATTCTGTCACCCAAGTCCCTCGACTGGCGTCTGGGCGTCTCGTGCTGTACCAAAATTCGCCCCCCGAGGCAAAAGCCCCAATAACCCAGCAAATGAGGCCTCGGAGACAAAGCAAAATTTGGGGCGACAAGAGCAGACCGTCAACTGCCTAGCGGCTATTATTGCATTCGCCCTCCTCAGGTTCATGCATACGACCGTCGCCGCGGTGGAGTTTGCCAACCGGTCCGGATCGCTTTTCCTAGTCGTCGCTCGTGCTGGAGCCCTGACTTGCTCTTGGGCACAAATTGAGTTGGGCTGTTCCTGGCTCGGCGACTTTTCTAAGCCGGAGCGCCACTGAGTACTGACTCGTGGATCGTTTCGGAATGGTCGTCAGGGACACTAATTACGCCTGGCGAGAGGCGAGGAGGCGAGGGGTCCTGCTTGTGCCGACTGCCAGTGAGGGGCAGGCAAAAGGACCCCGCACCCTGGGAAGCGGCGACCGGGCGGCACAAAAGCCATAAAAGCGGGGCGTCAAGCTCTCGGTCATCAGCCACCATGTTGATTAGCCACATGTGGCTGTCCGGGCCAGCTTAGATGCTCAGCAATGAGCTCACCGATTGACCTCACCCAACAGCAGAAGCCGAATCCGCGTCCAGCCTTGCCAGCCTCTTTAGCTGTCGCTGGGCCGAGAGAGCGCTGGTCGAGAATGAGCTGATAATGGCGATACCATGCGTCAACAGTGACAACTTCCTCGCCCTCGCCCTGGTCATCAATCGCTCCCGCGACGGTCCGGCTTTCGTCTTCCACTATCCTGCCAGAGTCCATAACAAGACTACGCCCAACGATGGCACCGATCTGGAGGATATCTTGCTTGAGCGTTTGAGTCAGCCGGCAAGCCACCATGACTCGGGCATCAGGGGTGACGAGCTTCGCAGCATCTGGGATCGGGACGATCATGTCTTGACAGACTCGGGCGCGCAGATCGTGCCTTGGGAGCACGTCGTCGGGTTCCCAGCAAGAGATCTCGCAGGCATCCTGACGCCGGCCAGATGCTACCACAAGAGGCTGTTCCAGCTTAGTCTGGATCCCTTGTACTGCATTTCGTACCCCATCCACGTCCCTGAGAATGGTAAGTGGAAGAAGCAGAAGAAAGCAAACAAGGGAAAGGACAAGGACAAAGCCTCCACGGTGGTGATGGATGCTTCCCAAGAGAGCGCAAACAACGAAGCTGAGAGCTCGGCCGGCAAGGCGCCCGATGGGAAGGACAAGGATGGCAAAAAAGAGGAGGACGAGGAAAAGAGAAGTTCGATGACAATGTTCAACCTGGTCTTCATCCTCAACCCCAAAACTTTCGAGTCTAAGGAGCTCATCGACTCGCTGTATCACAACATTGTGAGGAAGGCAAACAAGGCCTACAAGTACAGTCAGCAGCAGAGTGACTTCGTTTGGAAGGAGTCTAAGAGAATCCTGGCGCTGAAGGACAAAGCTCGGGAAGAACGTATGTCTTGCTGGTCTAGCCGTTGCTTCGAAAGTGCCTGACGAGAAGCAGAGAAAAAGATGACCACCCTGTGGAAAGAGATTCTGCAGACCTCCTCACTGGCCTCATCAATGGCAGACATCTATAATGCTGTCTCCCAGAACAAGATCGCTGCCCTCCACCTCGAGACAGTCCTCGGTGTCCTGACGCCATCCTTCCAAATACCAGTGCCCTTTTACATTGCCGACCTCCCGCCAGACACAGACGCAGAATCCAGCCGCGGCCTTTGGCTAACGACTGCCAACGCCTTTTTAAGCCAAGACACCCTCGAGGAGCCGGGGTTCTTGGACCGTAACTTTGCCTTGCTGTTGATGGACGACGAGAAAAAAATCATCGCTGAGCTCCAGGCGGACCCAGATCCCACGACCGTATCAATGGTTGAATTCGTCCGTCTCAGCAAACCGACGATGACGTTCCACCAAGTCGCCCAATCCAACGTCCTGACTCTGTCCCAAGTTCGCAAGTACGCCCAGCACTTCATCTACTGGCGGCGCGCAATCGCCATCCCGCCCCTTCACGCAAGGGACATCTACATTGTCTCGCCCAACTGCGACCCCCGGCGCCTCCCCCAGGACTCGCTCGAGTGGCAGCGTCTCTTCCCCGTCGCACCACCCCTGCCCAACTTTCTGGGAGAGCTGAGTCAGTCACCTAGGCCGTACAAGCACTTTTGCCCGAGTAAAGCTCACAGGCCGGGCTATCTGCTCATGTTGGCGTGGCTGATGCGCAGAGGATGGGTGACGCAGCTGTGCACGTTTGCGTACGTCGTTGTCTGGCCGGAGATACTGTACGAGGTTGACTACGAGATGGAGGCAGAGGAGCTCGCCACTGATCAGCAGAGTACTTCTACGCCGACAATCGAGGAAGAAGACGGGCTGGTTAGCCCGACTACGACGACGGCCTCGGAGCAGGCACCGCCCGTTGGGAGCTCGGATGCGCCCGCTCCCGCGACGAAGACTACGGAGGCGACAGCTGAAGCAGCGCGTCTTGACCGCCTAGCCACAAAAGCACGATCTCAGGCCACCGAAAGAAAAATCGCCCATTCCCGCCGGACACCACCGCTTGCCACCGCGCACCCCTCGCTCAACGACGCGGCGTACCTGAAGGGGTACACGCCACACATCATCCTCGACGCCAAGAAAGCCACCGGGAAGGAAGCCAAGTACCTGAACGCCATAGCAAAGAGGATGAAGGATGACAAGGTGAGGGCCGCGTGGAAAAGGTTCAGCAAATACTTCGATGGACGGTGCGCGCTGGAGAGGGTGGCATTGCAGGAGGAGATGAAGAGGAAGGAGGCTTGGGGTTTGTTGACCAGCATGACTGAGTTCCTAATGTGCACTCGACATTGGTAGTGTGTCGGATCTACTTGGGTGGGTTTCATATATTACAATAGATAGCAGCCGTGTTCACCACGTTAGTGCGGGAAGAGGATATGAAGATGAAAGTGGTATTGTGCCAAGGAGATAGCTAGCACCGTAAGGGTGCCCCAGTGCATGCAATAGACCCGAAAAACCATGCGACAAATGCCTGAAACCAGCAGACCAAGTATCCACCAAAGAGCAAAATGTAATCAAACTCCTGAATCCCTCGTTGCACTATCCGAGCCATCCTCGACCAACAAACGCAATACGTGAAAGAGATGTATAAAATGTAGACAAGGAAACGGAGGCCCTATCCCCTAAGAGTCTCGAGGTATCGCAAAGGAAAGGGGTAATAGTTGGGGGGGATGATAAGCAAACTGAGAGCGGAAGAGCGCTGTGTATGACCTGTATAAATCCGGTTGCCATGCAAATGCCCGCCGTTGTCGAGCCTCGTAACCCCGCCGGGTCGCTGCTGACCCTCCTCAAACGCCGGAATATCAAGATCAAAAGCCCAAGTGTAGCAGGCTAAGCAATGACGGAAAGCGGTAGATGGGGACTGAGAAAGGACCAAGACCAATTAATAGCTGGAACTGAAGAAGTGATGAGTGGGTGGACTAAGGGCATAGGACGCCGTGTCCTAGTTGAGATCCATGCCATAGTCATCCTCTTCCTTGAAGTTGTTGTTGTCCACGTGCCAGAAGTCTTGGTCATTGAGGTCATCGACGATGGCCGAGTCACCATTGGCTGGCGGCGTGATGCCGACCGAGTCAAGGTTGGCGGGAGGGACACCTGATGTCGCGGATCCGCGGTAGTCGGTGAAATTGGGGACGCGGAGTCCCGTGCCGTTGGTTCTGGTGTACGTTAAGTTGCTGACATCGTTCCTGGCCATGGCCTCGAGCAGCTCTGACTGCATACGGCGCTCATCGTCGGTAGTCTCGAACGGGAAAGGATGGCCCAGCTCGTTGAGGGTGTTCATGAGCTCCTCCTGCTGCTGGAGCTTCAGATGGAGCATCCACATGAGGTCCCTGGTCCAGCTGACGGCTCCGTTCAGGATGTCACCCTTGTTAGGCCCCTTGTCCTTATCCTCAACAGGCAAACCAGTGGTGATGTTGCCAGCGCTAGTGCCTTGGGCTCTCCGTGCGCCAGGGCCAGCAAGACCCGATGTGGCCGAGGAAGGGTTCGAGATACCAGTGAGGGAGGGCGAGAGTGGTGTTCCATTCTGGATGAGCTTCCGGATCTTGTCGTCTTCTAGCCGATGAGCAGGCACCAACTTGCTAAGATCCTGGATCCGCTCATTGATGTTGTCACGTCGCCGACGCTCAACAAGGTTATGAGACTCTCTCCGACGCTTGCGCTTTGCTTCCTGTGAAGAGACGGGTTGATTGTTGGACTGGTTCATGCCCAGCTTGGCCGGCATCGACGTTCCACCCTTGACCATGACTTCCTCAATAGGTGGCACCATAGTTCCTTGCAATGGTGAAGCAAAGCCGGAGTTGTACGAAGCAGGGTAGCTGCCGTTGGGCGTCTGGAGCCATTGCGTGGAGGGCGATTTTTCGTGCGAGCCGACCGTGCGAATAGACTGAGGACCGAAGCTGGGGGAGTCGTTCGATCCGAGGGACATGCCGTGCATTGCGCTCGTCTTTGGCGTCATGGGGCTCTGTGCGCTGTTCGAAGGCTTGCGTTGCATTTGCTGAGACATGTTGGCGCGGGCGCGAGCATTCAGGTAGTTTTGATCGGCGCCATTCAGGTCGGCTGAATAGGCCATTGGCGAGCGCATGTTCTGCATCTGCTGACGGAAGTTTGACTGATTGAAGCCGGTCGTGTAGGGACTGGGGACAGGGTCGCCGTCGGGTGTGCTCGAGTAACCCTTAACGTGGTTGGGATCGAGTCGCAGGCCAGAGTTGTGCCGGTAGTCTTGGTAGTCGTGACTGAAGCCCATGTTCATTCCTGAGAAATCTTGGTTCCCACTCATGCCGTGGGCATTGTTTTCTTGCAGGCCATCGAGGAGATCGTCGTCATCAAGGACGGCGCCACCTGCGAAAGGGTTAGGGATGATGCTCGGGTTGTGCGGGAGGTTCGGGTAGCTACCATTGCCATTGAAGTTCTGATTAAAGCCACCTCCTCCCATGCTGAGAGCATTCGGGTCGATACTGCCACCGCTCATGCTTGAGCCGAAGCCGCCCATTCCCTGATGGGCCATTGTGAAGGTAAGGCCGTTGCAAACCTTGGTTGTGTGGGATGTCGGATGTCGGGTGTGGGACGATGTGTCAAGGCGGTTGCCTATGAGGCGTCGCGGGAGCGTACAGCGGTCCGCGGTCCACTTGATATTCGATGACTGCAATGACAGATCAGCAACTACTTCGGCGACGGCGATGGAGTACGGCGACGGATGCGAGCGGAAGAAATGGCGATGGTTTATCTTGACCCGGCACGAGAGCGCCGCCGTCCGTCTCTGAATGGGTGCAGCCGAGGGGAAGTCGGGGAGGGGACGTGGCAAGACTGACCTGTAGCGCGGCTAATGTGCGTAATAGGTTGTCGACTTACTCGAGGGCCATGAAACCAAGAGGATTCGATATTGACGATGTGTTGATAGTGATGCCGGTGACGATGATGGAGAATAGAACCAGCGGTGGATGCGACGTCGGAGTGGAGGGGTCGGGGTTCAATCAAGCTGCCCTGGTGTCGGTGTTGGCGTCCGAGTCGGTGTGGATATGGGGCTCCAAATTCCAGCCAGTCTGGGAATCGCTGATGGAGTTTGGGAGTGAAGCCTGAGCGAAAACCTGTTGGTCCTTGACGGTACAAGGCTTGATGGCAAATTGGTCGATTGCTGCTAAGGTAATAGGGGGTTTGTAGTAAGGGAGGGACCGCTGCTAAGTGCGCACAAGAAAGCTGAAGAGGGCGGATGGCGATGTGAAGTGGATCTGGGATGGCGTTAGTATTAGTATTCCCAACGACAGTTGGAACCAGAGCTGAAGCCAAGACCAAGACGTCTATCTGGCCAGACGAGCGAATAAGATCTGCGGGGCTTTTGGCGTGTACGAGCACTGACACTCGACCAAGTCCTGTCTCCCTCATCTAATGGGAGGAGAAGGACTGTACTGTCGAGTGTGGTGTATGCACACTCATGCACCTTGCCGCAAATAGACGGCGCCCAGATATTCGGACGTTGGAGACAAGGACAGGAAGGACACCAGCGTAACGAAACGACTCACCTTGTCTGGATTTGACTCTCTTCGTCACACGCTGCGCTGGGAGATACGACAGATCGATTCTCGCCGAGCTGAGGTCACACAGTCCAAGCGTCCAGGCCACCTATAGGAGAGGAGTGGTCGGTCTGAGCAGTGCCCGGGATGCGCGGCTGGCAGGAATGCTGCGTTTAAGACCCAGTGGGATCCTGTAGTATTGGCGAATACGACGATGCGGCTGGCCGCGAATCTGGGAGGCAGCTTCAAGAGAAGTTGAGACGCAAGAGGCGAGGGATGAGAGATGACAACGACGAGCAATGATTGTAGGCGGAGAACAGGCAGCGCCCGGTTTTGGCCCAAGATATGGAGGCGAGGCGACGAGCGAGGCGAAGCAGCGGGAGACGGTGAGGGTTTATGTAAGCCGTGAATGTCCGCTTCCGTCTGGAATCTCTGGGGAACAACAGAGCAGAACAATAGAGTCTGGTCTGTTGAATCTCAACGGGGCCAAGTTTACTGGGGCTGGTGTCGCAGATAGGCTCGGGTTGCGGTTCGCTAATGTGTCGATGCGCTGAGACTTGGGATGGCGGTGAGTGAGTCGTGCTGTTGATCGCAAGTGGCTGATCGTCGAGGTCGCAAGCGGTGCTTTGAAGTGGTGGTGTCAGCGAGGGCAGGCAATGGCGCCTGGTGCCGTATTCGAGCGAGTGCAGTACGGAGTATCTCAGAGCAGCGGAGGCATCAAGACGAAAGGGTTCGTGGGTTAGGGGAAGAATCGCGGGGCTTATCTCCTTTATACTACTGCCGCCGCAGCTATTAATACACAGGTCATTTGTTGCTGGATACCGTAGCAGGTCATCATCATCATCGTTGCCATCATCATCTGTCCTTTGCTCTGGGGCAGCTTCGTCTCCTGACTTGGTGCCCGGGCTGCCATGAAGATGGTCGCATTTGGGCTTCCCACCTTATCCTGCCCTCACCTCCATTTCGCGGTAAAGGGGGGTGGCGTCCAAGCCGAACGTGACTCTGCACCTAAGACACCCAAGCCCGCAAGGCCCGTCAACGCTGCGATCCGTCCGCAACGATGCGCCATCGATCCAACTTCTGCTGTCTCGGCCGCCAGCCTGTCTTGCCATCGAGGGTCATGGGTCATCCTGGATATCCATCAGCCTTGTCCACGAGGCACCTGGGAGTGACTGCAGGCTGAGCAGACTGCCCTTGGTCGCCTTTCGTAGACATCACGTCTCTGCAGCGACTCCGTGGGCTCCGAGAGGACTTGTCGCCAGGTTCCCACCTCGATGCAACGCAGCTGTGCATTCTCTTGGATGCCTTGCCCTCCATGTCCTGTTAGCCTCGCATACGGGCTGCTCTGCGCCTCTGGCTGTCGCGGCAGGCCTGGCAGATGCGCAAGTGGTTGCAAAGGTGCGCATATCTCCTCTCGAGTTCATGCATGATTCCCGTTGATCTGCGAATCTGTCCAACAGTCGGCCACCTTTGCCGCCGCTCCCTCAAGCTGCTGCATCATGGCTCGACGTTGGTACGGAGTAAATGGCCTGTGTCGAGGCCTCGGAAGCCCCAGCGCCACCAAGGCGGGCACCTCCACGGGCACCTCACCTCCAACTGGAGGTCTGGTCCAGGACCACCTGCAACCTGAAGCGCCCGAAGAGCTAAGCTTGAAGGTGCCACCCCACACCAGGCGCGACCGCCCCGACGCCACCAATCATGTGGTCCCTTGTCAAACGGTACGTACCCGCTGCACGGATCACTCTCTCCAACCTCACACGTCTTTCTCCCGCTTTGTCTTCGGAACTGGACGCTTCCCTGCTTCGAAGTTGGCCTTCTGCCACCACCTACCTACTAACTACTACTATACGAGTACAGTCGCTTCGGCCTTTGCGGTGTACTAGCTCCAGAACCCGACGACAATCATCTCCTCCCACACCCGGCATCAACTCGAACCCTGGTTGGTTGCATCCTCCGCCGCCCACCACCCGCATTACCTCACTATCGACACCTCGCCTTTGACGCGCCCCAGAATCTCCCCATCCATCAGCCTGCTTTTCTGCGGTACGCGCGGTCACGATCCGTTCCCCTCCCTAGCTTCCTCGACCTCAATACCCACCAGTGGCGGCCCTGAGGTGGTCGTAGCAGCCTGGTAGGCTTCACCCTTTTCCCTCTGTCGCGTTGCGACGCCTCGAGGCTGTGGTGCGGCCGCGCCGGCCTCGTTCCCACCTCGCCCAGGCGTCCTATATCAGCCTGCACCTGCGACTGACCTTTCCATAGTGGACCCGACTCTTCGACTTCTGTATCTGGAGCTTAGCCTACTATCCCCCCATCTGCCGGCCGACCCCCTTCCCGAATCGCGCCGATCGCCTTGCTGCACGATCCAACCTTAGGTCTTGTAACCTTCGCCTCTAGCCTCGTGTCGCACGCCCAAGACCACACCATACGGAACAATGGCCCAAGCCTCTTTGCGGGAGTCCTTCAACTCCTTGGGCTGGAGCCGGCGCAACGATGAGCCCGCCAACACGATGCCCCAGCAGACAGGTCTTCTGTCTTCTATTAGGAATTTGAACCCGTTTGGAGACTCCGGGTACGTCAGTCTGCCCACAAGCGAGAACCAAGGCGCACCATTACCGGCCCCGACTAGGCGAGAGGAGGAGGAAGGCTGGTTCGTCCGTGAGTCATCCCCTGGGCCTGTCCCTTCGAGCCCATTTCGCGGCTCCCCTGCGTCGGGAAACTGCAGATTACATTTCGAGCCACGCTTGAGTTGCTGCATGTGATGCACACGATGCGCCTCTTTGATGGCGGCGCCTTGGCTGACTGGACGATCCCACAGTTAGTAGATGGGACCGCTTGATGGTCTTCGCGGCTTGCAACCTCGCAGCCCTGGCCTGCTTCGTCATATGTTTTACCCTCTTCCCCGTGCTCTCCTTGAGACCACGTAAGTTTGTGATCTTGTAAGTGCCGCCCGTCAACATGGGATTCTTATTAGCGCCCTCGACTTTCCCATATCCCCCATGTGATCATCACGCATGACACCCTCCCCGGGGCATCGCAAATGCCGTGACCCTTACTTCCCAGTTTCTGTGCCCCTATCTCCCTGGACCTCAGGGCTTGACCCTTGTAGCACCGGAGCTAACTCTCAGAAGGTGGTCTGTCGGCTCTGTTATGTTCTTGGCGTCCTTCGCCGCCGTCATGGGCCCAATGAACTACATCAGGCATCTCTTCTCTGGACCCAGGATCCCCTTCACTGCGGGCTATTTTGGGTCTATCTTGCTCACCCTGGTCTTTGCTATCAAGGTAAATCCTCTTATCTCCACGGCCTGCAAAGCTCTATTAACGCCCGCAAAGCTCCAGAGCACGATACTCACGTTGCTGGCCGCGCTGGTCCAGTTGGCTTGCTTGATCTGGTACCTCGTCAGCTACTTCCCCATGGGCTCTACCGGCCTCCGTCTCGCCACTTCCTTTGGCGCACGCCAAGCTGCATCGTGGATGAACGGCTAAGTCGACATTCGAAAATCTTGCCATCGGCCTCTTCACGACATTGTACACTATCTACCATACCTAACGGATGTATACTTATTCTCAAACGTAACCGGGGTCACGGGGGCTGCATGCGGATCGCCTGGCAGTCGAGGTAGATACCAGGAGGGGTTGCAATACCACCTTGACCCGGCGCAACCTTTCCCCACGAGCATCGGTCTTAAGCAGAGCGGAGTTGTACATTTCCAAACATCCTCAACAGCAAGTAATAGAACTCATTAACCTAGGAGCATTTGGGAAACGGGAACCAGAGTAGCATCCAGCGCGGCGAGCAATGTATATGAATCTCTACATTTTGACAGCCTCGCAGAACAAGCGAGCGGCAGCTTGATCCACCTCTCCAGCCGGCTGTCCAACGATTGCTAACCGCTGCGCAGATCCATGACGTGGAGTGCCCTGCTGATGTTTATGTAAGTTTTGAGTGCATGCATACGTGCGTGCGTATGCGTCTCGGACAAACACCCGAAGGAAGCTCGACTTGATGCTACCCCTCGTTTAGTGTTGGGGCTTCCACTGTCGATCTCGAGGGGCAAGTGTGGCTTCGTACCATCGAACTAAGCAACGATTTGGCGAATGAAAGTCATCCAACCGTGGCGAGTGATCAGTGATTTTCAAGCCCCGACGAGAAGACGGTGAGTCCCTGTAGTCGTAGAGGCGGTCGAAGCTGTGTGGGTGGGCTTAGCCCGTGTAAGTGAGGTCGTGCCACTGGCGCGGGGGTGGCTGCTACAGAGAGGAGCGGTTATGGCAAATGAAAGCACGTTGTACGTGAAAGGCATCGGTTCTGGTAGATACCTTGGGCTCCCGAACTCGTTAGACGGCTTTCTTCCCCGTCTCGATGCTTGTGGGAGATGCCACTTTTACCAGATTGGTCGACTTCGTGACACGACGGAATCGGTGAGCAAGGAAGCGCCTCACCAGAGATGATGGTATACTTGTGGAATCAAAGAGGTTTGCCATTGCGCCCGTTCGAGTCGTACAGCTCCTGACCAGAGCCCACCTCAAGTTCTTCGAACTAGGTAGACCGCAGACTGTCAGCTGGTTGCAAGCTCGTGAGTGTCGGTATATCATTAGTGTTTTGCCATGCTCAGTTAGCTAAACAAGCAGTAGAACCTATGACGCTCGCATATCCTGGGCATCATAGTGAAATGGGCGTGGGGTCTCTATGGCCTGAGACAGGTACACTCCTTGACGATACTTCGTGGGCCTGGGTACGAAGTGAAGATGGCGCTGCTCGTTGACGACCGCACAAGGAATCTAATGACTTCATGGATCGCTCGGTGGTTCTTCGCGTCTTCTCAAAGTTGAACGAGGGATCACCTCATTGCCATACTTGAGTGTACTCAGCTCACTCAGTGGGATGGCTTTGGCAGCGCCTGTAGTCATAACGCTGTCAAAAACGAAGGGGCACCTCACTTTCGCAATCGCCAGGTAAATACTCTGGGTTTCAAGAGCATGTCTACTAATGGCGTCCTCTCAGTGAGAGTGCCCGCCTGCAGTAATTGCTAAGCTATACCTGATGCTGTTACAAGCTTGCATGAATGTTTTCGAACTCGGCTGACAGGCAGTCCTAAGTTGCCTTGCGTTCAATGAACGCGAGCCCGTCGGAGACACTGAGGGTGGTCCTGCTGCTTGGGCTACAAGCTGCTTGAGGGAGCCGGTCTTTGCTTGTTGTTTGGCACGGTAACTCGACATAGTCAGCAAGTAGCTTCGGCAGAAAGAGAGCTCTTACGTCGATTGTGTGAAGCGAAATCAGAGAAAGCACAGCAGCTGTCGTTTGCGAATAAGAATATCGAGATCTGCAAGGGTCAGTTGACCCTGTCTTTGGACTGCGAAGCCACGCCGACCTCCCCATTTATGACTGGCATGCGGCCAAGCATGGACGCGTACAGCAGACCAAAACAGCGCTGAGGAACACGTCCTAGCCGGGAGACATCTGCTGGCTGATAGGGCCTGCTATCCAACTCCAATCTCGGTCCGCCAAAGCCATGGTGCCAAATATGACACGCTTTAAACCCAAATAACTGATGTTGCAGGCGGCCAAGAATTTTGGAACATCACGCATCTGGGCACCAAGAGGTTTTTCGTTCCCCGTCATTGGGTTCGTAAATCTGGCTGCGCTACGATAGAAGACCTATGTTGAAGCGTGGAATTGCGGCGATCGACAGGACAGGTTGGCCGTTGCGAATTCGCGGGTCTATCCGTGCCATGCCAGGCTGACGGGGCTCGGAACTTCGGACTCCTCTGACGGAGTGTGCGATGCTGGCGGTTCCTCTAGGATCAGTTGCAAATATCCGTACCAGGTTGTTACCCACGTCGGCACCACTGAAGAGGCACAATCCCTCACATTGGCATTCCTCACGGAGTGCAGCAAGCGATGGCAGGCAGTAGGTAAGGACCTCCCTTTACAAGCGGTCCAGGGAGTCGTGTGTGACGGTGCTTTGCATGGCCTACCTTAGCGTGGTTGGCACCAAGGAGCGAGCCGTTTCGTGCAGTAACAATTACCGCTTCCCTGAGGCCTTGTAGCCGCCAGTCCGTAGACTCCCGGGCGGACTCATAGAGGCCCCGAGGAAGCCAGCAACCCGCCAAGCAAAGACGTGACTCGCACCACTGGTTTCGAGGTTGTTTGGTCAAGGTCAATGGATGGAGGACGAGGTGCATGCGCGTCACAGCCTGAGCCTGCAGTCGAAAGCGGTACTCGCAGCATCACCCGCGTTTTCGACCGCAGCCTGGAGGGATTCAAGTTGCTCCAAGCACGAAACTAGACGCTTACAGTAGAGATGCAGAGGATGGACGAGTGACAAGAGAAGCACCCCGATATATTCGCGCATCTCCACAACGCTTTCAACTTGAGGCGCCATGACTGGCTTCCATTCTGAGGTAGGAACGACGGGCGACCCTGCTGAAGGAAATCCGAAGCACCTGCAGCACCGAGGTCCCGGCTGCAATACGGACCAGCTGCTAGCAGGTGCCAATTCCCCCCCGGCCGCCGTTTGCTCTTTCCCTTAATGGACCCGGCGGTGTTGAAGTCCTTCCGCACTGATGCAACGCTGAGGCGGTACTTGATTACCGCCTGGATCTTTTGATCTCGTCTCTGGAACCCTCGGGAGCCTTTGAGTGGTGGTTGCCGTGGTCTGTTAGTGAGCCAACCCCGGCCCAGGGCAGTCTTTATTAGCAATTAGCAAAGGCTTGCACCGGAAAGGCCAGGTTAAGGCTTCAACTTTCAAAGTGCTGCGCCGGGCCCCATACTCTCTCACCTGCTCCGCTATCGACGTCCTCAAGTTTTCTCTATCCATTTTTTTCCCTTGACACCGAGGTGAGAGGGGAAAGACTGTCAGTTGACCGGCGCAAAGAAAAAAAAAATTTACCACCACGGGCATAGCAATCCGCACCTGCCCGCTGCCACCAGTCCCGCACCTGGCACCACACAAACCTGGCGCCCCCCAAGGACGCAAAATTAACCTCCGGTCTTCCTTTGCCCTGGGCCCTTTTTTTCCTTTTCCAGTGCCTCAACTGCCTCAAACCATTTCTCCCACGTCAACACCCCTCATCTCCTTTCTCTCACGTCCCTACGCTTCGAGTCTCGCCCTTCGGCTTGACCAATCCCCCCCAGTCCACCGTTGCGTTCCGTCGTGTTTGCCCCTCGGCCTCGTCTGGGCACCTGTCCTCGGCTTGTCAACGTCACTCCAGGCTTCCGCTGGCGCTCCCCGAGCACAATCCGACAATCGTCAGCCATTCACCGACATCAAAAGGCGGTCCAGCCTGCGCAAGGTTTGCTGTGTAGCCCCGGTGCTTGGTGCTCATACCAAAGACTCGCTTCACACCATACCCATCATCTGCCCCCCAGACAAGGACTCCTTCTCCCTTGATTGACTGGCTTGCAATCTCCGACACTCTAGCCGTTGCCCGCAAGCAGTCTTACCTTCGAAACGACTTCGACTTCCTTTCTCCCTCGACTCTCGTACCGACTGTTACACTCCGACCTGATCGTCGCGTCGCAACGACGGTAACCTTCGAGAGACGAGTCATTACTTCGTGCCTGAGCTCGAAACCCGCTCGGGCACTCGGGCTCCTCATAGCGGGACAACCGACTTGAGGATTTTCGATCTTTCCTCGTCTGCCTCAAACTTACTTCGGAAGACCATCGCCATTCGACACGGTAGTTGAGTCGCTTGCACTTCACCTTGTGCAGCTTCGTTGACACTACATTCCTACCAGAGGTGGTGACCCGAGCGCGGACATACCACCTCAGGTTTTACAGAGTCGAATTTACGACAACGCCACGCTGTTCAGAGGTGTAATGAGTGTCGACCCGACTCCCAGCACATCCGAGATGGCTGCTTCTACATTTTCATACGCCCAGGCGGCCAAGGGCCAGCAGGGCAGCACCGCTCAGGCGCCCGAGACTACTCAACCTTCAAAGGCCGAGTCGTCCACGTCTGCTGCACCTACCGAGAAATCTATCGACACCCAAGCATCTACTGCTGAGACTTCTCAAGCAGCTTCGACTACCGAGGTCCGACCGAGCGTAACCGAGAAGCAGGACGCCGAGAGCATGTCTGGCGCGGACAACGACTCGCGGACAGGATCCGTACAGGAAAAGCGCACCGAAAGCAAGCGCGATGAGGAGACTTCCCGGTTAGATCGCCCCTGGCGACGGAATGATAAGAGCACCCGATCGTCTAGCGCCGCCACACGCTCGGTCGATGAGCAAGATTCTCGACGTCGAAAGGGCAAGAAGGGCAAAAACACGGATAAGCAGTCTAGTGACAACGCGAATGGCGACGAGCCGAAGCCGGAGCCTGAGGCTCCCAAGATTGAGCTTGCCGACGCCGCTCCTCCACCAGTGAACATCTGGCAACAGCGTAGGGAGGCCCAGGCGGCGAAGACCAACCCCGAGCCTATCGCCAATGGTCCTTCAAATACTGCCAGCACATCACCGAACCCGACAGCTACTACTGCTGCTTCTGCTTCTGCTTCTGCTGCGCCTATGAACGGCGTACAATCCACCACAAAGAGTGGTGACAGACCGGAGCGCAATGCCAGCCGTGGTAACAGGATGGCTGCTCGTGAGGCTAAGGCTGAGGTACCGCCACCCACGAATGACGCCGTTTCATGGCCTACCCCTGAGACCGCTGTCCAGGAGGAGAAGAAGCCGGCTGAGAAGCCTGCCGAGAAGGCCGCGCAGGATGAGGGCGCGTCAAAGCCTCGCCAGAAGAAGGAGTGGCAGGCCTACGACTTCGTGCCCACGGTCACTTTCGAGACGCAGCTCCCTCAGATGCGCAGCTCGAAACCACGCGGCGGAGCCAAGGGTGCAAGCAGCACCAGGACACCTGCTGGTGCTCAGGGTGAGAAGAACACCACGTCACTGCCCCCAAAATCAACTGAGGCCCGCGAGCGTGTCCCGCGTGAGACCCCCAATGGTGCTCCCGCCAACGCACCCACATCGTCCGCTAGTAAGCGTGCCTCCATGGACGTTGCGAACGCTCGAAATGAGCAAAGGAGACCGACCCAGAACCACGGTGCCGAAAAGGCCAGAGATCCGGTCGTTAACCACCAGACTGTAAGCTTCTTCCAAGCTTATGCGAGGATTCTGTAGCTAATACTCGCCAGGAGCAGCAACCCCGTGAAGGGCGTAGCGAGCGCGGTCGTGGAGGTTTCCGAGGACGTGGAGGTCACCACGCCGCTAACCCTCACGGGCACCAGCAGATGATGGGTGGCCCGTACCCTCCTAACGGTTCTATGCCGCAGCGAGCGCAAGGTCTTCACAGCCCGCCCCCGCGTGGCGGTCATGGACAATGGGGCGCCCCTGCTCCTCAGCGCGGCGGACGTGGTGCCAGAAACGGCGGTTACAACTCCCATCGGGCGTCTTTGCCGAATGGTGGCGGTCCCCGTTTGCCTCATTTGCAGACGCAAACGGGTCAATACGACCCCTACCAAATGCAAGGTCCCATGACTGCCGTCCCTTACCAGCAGCCATATTGGGATAACAGCGGCATCATCGGTCTCATCCGTCAACAGATTGAGTACTACTTTTCCATCGAGAATCTTTGCAAGGACGTTTACCTGCGTGCCCACATGGATTCTCAGGGGTTCGTGCCACTTATGTTCGTCTGTGGCTTTAGCCGCATGAGGCAGATGCAGCCTAACATGGATCATGTTCGCATGGTCTGCGCGGAGTCTGATGTTGTAGACTTCGTAGTGGCGGAAGACGACGTTGAACGGTTGCGTCGTCGGGATGGCTGGGAGAACTGGGTCTATCCGATGGAAAAGCGAGACCAGGGCGCTCAGAACGAGGGCCCGTCGCGCATCGTTTACAAAAGCCGCGCATACCACTATGCCCAGTTCAGCGACGCCATGGCACCTTACGGCGTCAACTCGCCACCTCCGTACGCTGGACAGGTTCCTTTCCCTGATCCGCACCAGAGCATGGGCGGCATGGTCAACGGGCATGCTGTGCAAACTCAGCTTTCGGCAGATGTGCCTGATTTCTCGCCGTCTCAGTCCGTTGGAGACTCGTCTCAGCTGACCAACGGACATGATGCGGTGCCTTCTGTGAATGGCGTCAACGGCGATCATGCTCAGGCGGCAACTCAGTCTTGATCGGTGTCACAAAGACACAATCATCGTTGCCCTTAAGTGGCGGTTGAATTTCAGTCAACGGCTGTGGACGATTGGTAGACGACTTGTCTGCCACGTTGAAGTTTGGTCTTTCTAATCGACGTTGGTTTCCTGCATCCTCTGAGCAGGAGCTGGTCGATCACGCAGCGTACGGCTCTGCCACGTAATGAAAACTTATTGTATGGAGTTGGGTTGGGCTTTGGCTCACGACAGCAGCGCGCCTATGTTTGCAAAGCGCGACGCAGGGCCGGCCGGGAGCTACCGGCGAGACGAAGGCCTCAGTGGCTTCAGGGGCACCATGATCTAGTTCCACTTGAGGAGTAATGCCTACGGCTATTGGCTTTTGCAGGACGACGACACAGCAACGCAACATCTTGCCCTGTCAGCTGACGCGTGGACATGCGATGATTCGGACACACGGACGACGGCCTGGTTCCAGGTTGACACGAATCTCGCCATCTCCGCCGCGGACGAGGCTCGCAAACAACATGGGCAAGTTGCAGAGTGTATTTGTTCGAAATCTTGGTCAACGGACTCTCAAAGGCAGCGAAGAGATCTTCTTCACACATCTTCTTTACCACATCCTTCAGGCGTTTAACAAAAGCTACGTTTTCCTATGCGTTTCCTTTTTCCGTTCATTCTGTTCCCACACCAGCCGTTACTGGCGAGGGGCCACAGACAAAATCTCAACAGCTCTCTGCTTGATCTCTCTTCTCGACACACCGCGGTAATCGAACCCACGACGTTGGCCTGGAGCGAACATCGAGCACCACAGGACGGAATAGGGCTCGGGGGGGCAGGGCAGTCTTCTGCATGGCTCAATGATCTCGAATGCATTTTGAAAGGGGTTCTTTCGCAAAATCATAGGGGTCGGATGCTTGGTCATTTCTTTGCTCCTTTTGGTTCTGGTCCTACTCTTTTCTTTTCTTCGACACAAGTTTCTATGCTGTGACGGATCTGAGGCTTTACTGCCCATCTAGACGGGAACGGCGTGCAGGGCATCTTTAGGTAAAATGTACGACTAGGCGTTGATATAAAAAAAAACCAGATCAAAATCATGCCTGGGCTAGGGAAATCATACTTCGTGGACTGTATAATTCGGTGTGCTGGAGCGAGGATCAGTGAAGTTCACCAGGTTCATGCGCAGTCGACGTGACTTTGGTGGTAATTGCGATGTTCCAATTTTCATCCCTTTATCCCGTAGCTCGTGCTTCCCATTATCCTTGCAGTCATTAAACATCTGCCATTACAATGCTTTCCATCACAATGATCCGAGCTACGTTTACAGGGCCATGGCAATACCGACGGCGGCCATGGCACCCATGGCACCGGCGAAAGGAGTGGCCATTGGGGCAGCGTCCTCGCCGTCACCGGTAGTGGTAGCCTCGCCACCGCTGGTGGTCTCGTCGCCGCCGCCGCCGCTGCCACCAGTGGTCTCAGTGGAGGTCTCAGTCGCAGCGGTGGTGGTCTCGGCTGTGGTAGTGACTGTGGTGGTCTCGGTGCCGGACGGGGAGCTGGAGGTGGGCGAGGTGACGGTGTCGGTGCTCACGGATACGGAGACTGAGGGGGAGACGGAGACGCTCATGGTACTTTGAGATATCAGTATCGTTTGGATTGCGGAAGTGATCCAGGGGTCAGCTTACGAGGACTCATCGCCGGTGGGCACGGTGACTGTCTCGGTGGCAGAAGACGTGAAGCCGCCGAGCGGGTTGGTGGTCAAGACCTCGCCGCCAGGGAGGGTGACGACGGTGGGCTCAACGGGGAGGGAGAACTGGCGCCTTAAGGATTGGATGTCAATTGGACGTTTCCGGCGGGCGCACTGATGAAGAACTTACTTGTCCTGGACCTTGGCGGCCGAGGCAGCGGTGACAAGACCAGCAGCGAAGAGAGCGGACTTCATTTTGTATGGGTTGTTGTGTATGTGTTTGGGTTTATTTAAGAAGGGTGATGTCGTGATTGACAGTCGAACAACGAAGGACGGGGTATCGAGCAGTGCAAGAATTAAGTAGGAGATGTGTTAGGGAGACAAGAAGTAAGGAGACAGAGGAGGGAGAAGAGTGTTATATCGACGACTGGCAGTGGAAGCTCGGACAGCTGTGCCTCGTTGGTGAATAACATCAAAAGTACGTACTGTACTGTGAGCGCATAGGGTGACGAATCATGCCATACTGTGTCGAAATACTCGTACTGTCCTCGCGAGACCAATCCATGGATGGCGGCATGGAGCTCCGTTGATCGTCATGTTTGGAACGAATTGCGTGTTTGGAGGGGTCGGTGCCTTGGAAACGGCATGGCCAGCCTGGGGAAGCGGGTCCAGAGGATACAGTGTGAGCAAGGGGCGTGCAGGAGGAGCACCAATTCGTGCTGAGGTCGCGGTCGATCCCGATGCTATTCTTGCGCGGCTGCCATGCGGTTGCTGGTGAAAGCGGTGCTACGAGGGAGTGCTTTGGGATGGCCTGGCCGGGTGCGAGGGATGGCTGATGCTGTGCTCGCTGGTCCCAGGATACGAGGTGGTGGGATCCGCTGCAGTGGCGGACATACGTACCGGTACAGTGCAGTCCTGTCTGTTCTCGTCAAGTCACGGCCTGGTTAGTAGGAGCAGATTGGGTGAGTCGAGTTAGCGTGAGGTAAGCACACGGTGAGGGCGGGCTGTTGATCTTGCACATCTGCGACGAGAGAGGAAGCTGACTGTGGATCGGAGGGTATTCTTGGAAGCTGGTAAGCTGGCTAGAGGCTCGCAGGCGCCAAAAACTGGGGACTGGTCAAGCCTTGGATGATCGGAACAAAAGGGCAGAAGAAGAGGAGCCTCGGCCAGGAACCCCCTCAAGGGTTGTACGCGTAGGCCTAGGGTCGTTCAATCGAGTCGAGGCAAGGTGAGTCGAGGTGAGGTATGGTCGTTGATGACAAGGCCGGGGAGAGGTCGAAGGCTCGAGATGACGACGACGTGGGGCTGGGGAGTGATGTCATCATGGTCGAGGCGTGGCTGTGTCCACCTACACATGTATCGTACCTGCCAGAGCATGTGGCTGAGCAAGAGTTGGGAGAAGGTCGAAACTCGAGCTTAAGGGTTATCGCTTGCAGTGGCTGTGGATTGGGGGACTGTGAGTTCAACGGTCAAAATCCGATCTTTCTCTGCCCTGGATGAACTGCTTCGCTTAGTGGCATTGCGGCGAGGTGTTCGCATGCAGACGCCGCACTCTTAGCAGAACGAGTAACTTGGCATGGCAGTTGAGAACCCCGCTATGACAGCAGCATGAGCTTTGATCGGAACTGAAGGGTTCCCAAGGCTGGGCGTCAGCAGTAAGTAAGAGGCGGGCCAAAAAACCCAGGTGACTGCTCGACGGAGAAAACAACACCCGCTGCCACTGAGGCAAAGGGCCTGGGGCGGTTCTAGTCCAAGGTGAGGTCGTAGATAGTCTACCGAGTATTAAGTAGCCTTTGGCGCCCAAGCCCACATCTATCAAGGACAGGGCCGAAGCCGCATTCCAGCCGGGAGGCTTTTAGCCCTTCAAGTTGGGCCCAACTGGGACTTGAAACGCCCAACCGTTGCCGCCCACCCGCTGGGACCGGCCGGCACCGTTGACGGGGCGGCGTCTGGTGAAGCATTGAAAAGCAGGTTCAGGTTAAAAATCTGACGGGCGACGAGGTGGACTCGGACGGCGGGCAATGGAGGCGACCCGGAGAGGCCGGCTGCGCATGTCGTTTGTCATGCAAGAAAGCAGGCGCAGTACTTGCATCCAAGTATCTCCACGATGGGGGGGCCTCGAGGGGCCCAGGGCCTTCAGGTTGGGCCCTCACTGCACTGGCATTACGTCTGCGGCGCCCCGCTTCAGTCCCTTCGAGATGACATGCGCTGCAGGTTGGCTGCCACCGCCAGCCAAAAAGAAAGAGAGCATGACTTTGGCTGCTCCATGTGACATGCACAGGGGCTTCTCGTTGGGCTCACAGAACATTCCACCGTCCGTCGTCGCCTGGTTAAGGGGTATCTGCGGCAGTCCAGCACTACTTACATTACTAGACCACCATAGGTCTACCAAGCTGCACCTCCAGCCCTGTGGCCCATCTTCCCTCTTCTGTCATACACCTGCACATCACCTCACCAACCTTGCTTCCCCTCACACAAACCAAACCAACCCCCCCGCCAGATCTTCATCCAGCGGCATCCCGCCTACCTGCTTGCATCTAGCACCCGACTCCTACAGAATCATCTCTTGAATAGACGTCGCACATGTCCAGCTACGACCCGTACGAGCGGGACTATCCCCGCCGCTCCTACGTCCGCGAGGAGCGTCGAGAAGTCCGCGACCCGGATCCTCGCTTCCTCGACACTCGCGACTACCGCACCGGCTCCCGTGATCTCGTTCCCCGCGAACCCCGTCGAGAGGATAGTGACCTTTCCGTCGAGGAGGTGCGCAGGGACTTCCCCCCACCCAACGGCCGTGAATTGCGTCGCGCCCGCTCTGCCGAGCCGAGCTACTACGATGACGACGACTACTACGACGACTACCGTCGTGACCGGGACTACGATCGCAGGTCGAGGAGGGGCCTGGACTCGCGCTCGGGCTCGTACTACGAGGAGCGTGAGGAGCGGAAGCCCAAGAGCAAGAGCGGCATGAGTAAGGAGGAGAAGATTATTGCTGCTGTCGCCGGCGCTGCGCTGCTGGCTGGTGGCAAGGAACTCTACGACCGCCGCGAGGCCAAGCAGGACGGCAGCCATGTTGAAAGGAACATGCTCTCATCCGTCGCCCTCGCTGGTGCTGGTGCTTTAGCTGCCTACCAGGGAGCCGAGTACTACAGCAAACACCAAGCCAAGAAGGACCAGAAGGCCACCTACATCCTCCACCGTGGTCGAGATGGTCACGTCAGTGAGTACTACTCGGACGAAGAAGACGGTAAGGAGAAGAAAGGATCCAAGAACTTCCTCGAGAGCGCCCTAGCTGCTACGGGGCTAGGTGCTGCCGTCAAGTCCTTTACCGGTGGTGATAAGGACGACAGGGATGACCGCAGCCGCAGGGGCTCGCGGTCTCGCTCCCAGTCTCGTAGCGGTGTCAACAAGATGCAGAAGGCTGCCATGGCCTCGTTGCTGGCTGGCGCCACTGAAGCTTTCCGCGTCTCCAAGGAGCCTGGTGGCTGGAAGGGCGAGAAGGCCAAGCGTATTCTGACGGCAGCTGGTGGAGCTGCCACCGTCGACGCTGCCCAGGACAGGGAGCATGGCAAGCTGGGCATGATGGAGTCGGTCATTGGTGGCCTGGTTGGAAACAGGCTCATCAACGGCTCCAAGAACGACATTGAGGAGGACAAGCGGACAGGTCGCAGCCGATCCCGGTCGCGTGCTCGTTCCAAGGACGGAGGCGGCGGCGGTTCAGGTCTCGCTGCTTTGGCCACGGCTGGTTTGGGGGCGTTTGGTGCTAAGAAGGCCTACGATGCTCACCAGTCGAGGTCCCGCAGCCGCCGCCCAAGCTACGACTCCCGCGACGGCTCGCCAGACCGTCGAAGAAGCCGGAGCCGGAGCCGGAGCGTTGTCGACAAAGCCCGCAACAGCTTGGCTAAGCTCGGAATCGGAAGTGGTGCCGGCGCCCTGGCAGCCTCCGATGACCGTGATGACTCGCGCCGCCGCACCCAAGACGACTTCGACGACCGCAGCACAAGCCGTCGATCACGTCGCTACTCGGATGACATGTATGACGATGACTACCGCTCCCGCCGCAGCGCCCGCGATAGGGACTACTACGACGACGAACGTGACTACCGCCACCGCGACCGCTCTCGGCGGCGAGGAGGACGATCGGAATACGAATCCGACACAGACTTGGGATCCTCATCCGAGGACGAGAAGAGGGCTAAGAAAATGAGAGGTAAGCAAGTGATTACGACGGGCCTCGCAGCCGTCGCCACGATCCACGCAGCACATGGGGTATATCAGAGCATGGAGAAGAGGAGCGCCAGGCAGAAGGCCGTGAAGGAGGGAAGGCTCAGTCCTGCCGAGGCGAAGAAGCTCAAGACCAAGGCCATTATGCAGGATGCTGCCAGCGTCGGCATCGCAGCGCTGGGTGTTAAGGGCGCCGTCGATGAGCTCAAGGAGGCCAAGAACCTCACGCACGAGTGTCAGCAGTTCCAGAGGGAGAAGATGACACGCCACGAAAGGCGTGAGCAAAAGCGTCGACAGCTCAGGGACGGGGGACGGGACAGGCCCAGAGCAGACAGCTGGGCCGCACCCAATCGTCGAGCTTACGACGCAGACTCGGAGTCTGATGATGACTACTACTACTACGAGCCGCGCTATCACGACGGGAACCCGTATCGCTCAAATACCCTCCCTGCACCACCTATGAGCAGAAGGTAGATGGCGAGGGGAACCCGGATGATAGCGGCTACGAGTCATGAAAGACGACATTATGAAGCACACGAAGTTTTTCACATTTGGCATGGAATATCACGACAACAGACCTCAAATGCTAGAGGGATTAAAAGTTGCATGATTTGGAAGGCTGGGCTAGAAAGAGGTGGACAACTACTGCTGCTGCTGCTGCTGCCGCCTCTGCTGCTGCTGCTGCCGCCTCTGCTGCTGCGTGGATCACTGGCGAGATAGATGACTCCCTTCCTTCACGGTTGCCTTCTGCGTTGCGTCTGCTCCGTTTGTTTGCACATCTTTCTTTAGGACGCATAACTAATGAGAAATGATTCTTCTACAGATCGCCGCTATTAAGCAGCCAAACCCCTACTTGCCTCATGGTTCCTCCCCTGGCCACTCATTGGAGGAGATCGTGAGCCAAGCCTAGTTGTCGCACAGGCGTGAGAGGGACGGGAATGCGGCGAGGTCGAAGGACGAATAAGAAAGGGCCAACGGTGAGACGGGGGGCTGAGGCGGAGAGGAGGTGAGGAGGATCACGATGTAGGGCCTTCATGTGGAGCAAGGGTCCGAGTTGCCGAGTGGTCGTGCTTGGTTGGGGGTTGAGGGGGGAATCGACGGAAAGCCGGATGGGATGTGAAACGCTGGCTCCAGCGTGGCTTGTCCATTTGAGACCTTTGGGACACCTGTTGAATTGTTGGAATAAACTGGGGCGAGGGCTTGGAAACGAGACAGGATGCTATTATGGGATATGTTGCTACGGTTTCTCTGATGATGATTCTTGGTGGTAGACTACTAGTTTTCTTCGACACGAATTGACGACTGACGGCCTTTTCGGACTGTGCCCATCGCGTTCAAAACTGCTTCGGTCTCAGACATGCTCGCAATCGGCAGCAGACCGATTGGAAATTCGAATTTCAGGGAAACGCTGCTCCTCATGACATCACCCCACGGGATGTGGTGGTGGTGGTGTGGCAGCCCCCCCGGTTCCCAGTATCTTGGCTTCACATTCGCGAGTCCAAAGGGGAGGGAAGCGTGTCATGCGGCTGAAACCGGGCGTGCCGAGCCGCATCGTCTGCTCACGCCAGAGTCTGGAACCTCGATCTTGAGAAGGCGGTGAAGGTGAAGCCACAGTGGCTGGTGATGCACTCTTTTGATCGATCGCCCTAGTGGTGATGAACTGATAGCTAGGCTAGCTGAAGGCCTCAATGCGCGTCCCCTCCAGCCTGCTTCCAGGCGTTGGCCATGCCCATCAGCCCGGACAGGCCCTTACCCGGCGTCTCGTCCATGGGGAAGACGTAGTCGTAGTACTCCTCCCACTCGTCGCCCGCGCGCCTCCTCTTCTTGACCTTGCGCGGCATCTGCTTCTGCACGCCCTCGACGTCGTCCGCGCTGCCGTGCGTGCGCTCGAAGGACAGCCACGCGTTGAGCAGCGACACGCGCTCGTCCTTGAGGTCCTTGTCGCGCATGAGCTTGTTGGCGCGCTGGAAGATGTTGCGCGCGCGCCCCTTGGCTTCCTCCGAGATGGGAGCCTCCTCGGCTGCTTCCTCCTCCTCTTCGTCCGCTTCGGGGATGTTGATCTCGAAGTGGGCGTACGAGATCCAGACCTTGACATGGTCCGTCTTCTCGAGGAGACGCTCGTACAGCTCCCGCGTGCGCTCGTACTCGCCCTCCTCCTCCTCGAAGTCGATGTACGCCTTCCAGAGGAGCTCGGGCATGTCCAGCGAGTCCTGCTGGACGGCGAGCTCGAAGATGGCGCGGGCTCGTTCGAGGTCGTCAAGCCCGCGCTCGAGCTCGGCGAACCGGATCCACGTCTGCGCGTTGGCCGGGTTGAACTCGACGTGCTTCTCGTAGAGGGTCCGGCAGCGCACGAACTCGAACAGGCGGCGCTCGAGGTCGATGTAGCCGGTGAAGAGCTTGTCCTTGGGGCACATGCCAATCGCCCTGCCGAGGAGTTTCCTTGCTGTGGAGAGCTGCCCTTGACGGACCTCGAACTGCGCTGCCAGTAGCCACACCTTTGCAAAAGTGAACTTCTTGTGCGGGATGAGCTGCAGACACGTCTGGTAGATCTGCCTTGCGCGCTCTGGGTCTTGGCCTTCTGTCTCTTCCCATATGGCGTAGAAGATCCAGAGGAAGATGTACCGTCGCCAGTGGCGCTTCTCCTGCGTGGGTGGTACCTGGGCGATGGCTCGCTCATAGACCTCCCGCACGCGGTCCGCGTCGCGGGAAGCCTCTTCGAGACCAGCATAGTCGAACCAGGCGTCGTAGTTTTTGGGGCTCTCCTTGACGAGCTCCTCGTAGTACCGCCTCCGCTTTGAGAGGACGACGTCTTCCACTCCGTCCCGGTCGCCGAACTGCTTCTCGAAGGTGGTGTATGCTTTGTGCAGAATCATGGACTTTGATCGGGGTAATCGATCAAGCGCATGCTTGTAGATCGCTCGCGCGCGCTCGTACTCCTTCAACTTGGCTTCAAAACGAGCATACGCGATGAAGAGCTTCTCGTCCACAAAGTCGTCGCCCAAGGCCTCTACGGCGTCGCCAAAAACCTCTCTGACCTGATCGCTCGTGCCATTCTCCTCCTCAAACTTGGCCCATTTGATCCAGTTCCTCGGCTCGGGGTGCACCATGGTAAACCTCGAGAAGATCTCCCTCGCGCGATCGAACTCGCCATAGCGCTTCTCCAATTTGATGTACGCGCTCCATGCCGCCTCATCAGGCTGCCACTGCATCCACCGATCAAACACCTGTCTTGTGCCGGGGATGTTGCCCAGCATCTCCTCCATGTAGACATATTTGTACCATATCCTATCCACCCTCGGCAACCGGCTGACCGCACGATCCAGCAGGTTCCTCGCGTGGTTGATGTTCCTATTCTTCATCTCACTCTCAATATACCGCACCCATAGCACCACCGAGTTGGGGTGCGAATCCAGGGCTCGCTCGAAAACTGATCTCGCGCGCGCGAACTCCTTCTGCTCCAGCTCCCACTGCGCATAGCGCATCCAGTTGTTCAGGTTCAGCCTATTTCGGCGGACATAGTCTTCGAATTCCTTGCGCTTGCGGCCCTGGAACTCGTGCAGCTCTTCGAGGTCGGCGAAGCGAGTGGTAGGCGCTTGGAGCCCAGTGTCCTGGCGATCCACGGCCTCACGGAGAAGCTGCTCGGCAGAGATCTGGATGGGGGCTGCGGCCTTGTTCTTGACCCTTGGAGGGCCGCGTGCGCCTTCCATGATGGCGGTTTATTGATTGGACGTTGAGGAATGAGTGGTATTGGTGATTCGGGTACGGCGCGCTGAGGTTGAACTTGAAAGGTTGAGCTTCTGAAAATTATCGATAAGGCGCGACGTCAGGGCGCACGGACCACTTTTTTCTGGTGGCGCGTTAGAACTTAACCTCGTTTCTAATCCGCTGTTCAGCCTCGAACAAAACACCGACTCTAGCGCACAGCGATCCGACGATATGTCTACCGTCGCAGAGGATCTCCTCAACGATTTCGGCTCCTCAGGAGACGAAGCCGATAACGACGAGCAGGACCAGGACCAGGACCAGCAGAATGGCTTGAGTAACGGCCATGCGAACGGCGAGGGCGAGTCTCGCGATGCCATGGAGGTCGACGGCAAGGAAGCGCAGAAGACGGGGGATGATGACGACGAAGACGCAGACATGGACGACGTCGCGGATGCCGAGGCCACGAAAATGAAGGTCGAGAAGATGCAACTCGGCAGCGTCAAAGACGTCCGCTCCGTCGCAAGTCTCATGCAGACGTTAGAACCCATTCTCGAGGTTAGTAGCAGCCCTTCTCCAGAGGAAAATCACGGTGTGTTTACATCAGATTCTTGGAACAATAGTCCTAACGTGTCCCTTCGAACGCTACAGAAAATCGAACACTACCGAGCGCAAAGCGCGACCCAGACAAGTTTCGTCGGCAACATCGAGGACCACCCCGAATACCATCTCCTGACGCAGTCGAACAGTCTGTCGACGCAGATCGACGGCGAGGTCGCGCTCGTCCATAAGTTCATCCGGGACCACTACTCGACGAGATTCCCTGAATTGGAGAGGCTCGTCACCACGCCGTTAGAGTACGCGAAGGTGGTCGCCATCATTGGGAACGGACCGCTTGATGGAGACAGCATCAAGGCACTGCAGACTTCGACGGATAACCCTCTGGGGGTGACCCTGAAGTCGGTTTTGGACGGCCCAAGTTTGATGATTGTCACGGTCGAGGCGACGACTTCGAAGGGCCATGAGATGATGCCCGAGGAGATTGCACGCGTGACGCAAGCTTGCCAGATGGTCATATCTTTGCACAAGGCGAAGACCACATTGACGGAGTACGTCCAGTCGCGCATGAACATCTTTGCGCCCAACCTCACAGCCATCATCGGATCCCTCACGGCAGCACAACTACTCAACGCCGCAGGGGGGTTGACTGGCCTCTCAAAAACACCAGCTTGCAACATTCCCTCGTGGGGTTCGAAGAAGCGCCAGGCAGGTCTGGCAACGAACATCGGCGTGCGGTCACAGGGCTACCTCTACAACTCCGACATGATCCACGGCATCCCGTCCGATCTCAAGAAGCAAGCCATGCGCATCGTGTCCGCCAAACTCGTCCTCGCCGCACGCGTCGACCGCATTCACTCCAGCCCCGACGGCTCAACAGGCGAGGATCTAAAACAACAATGCCTGACCCGTCTCGAGAAACTAACGGAGCCCCCGCCAAACAAGGGCGGCCGCGCCCTCCCCGTCCCAGACGACAAGCCCGCCCGCAAGCGCGGTGGCCGCAGGGCGAGGAAGGCAAAGGAGGCGCTCGCCATGACCGATCTCCGCAAGGCGCAGAACCGCATGGCCTTCGGACAAGAGGAGAGGGAATCAGGGTACGGTACAGGTGACGGCACAGTGGGTATGGGCATGATCGGCCAGCAAAATGACGGCAAGATCCGCGGTCTGCAAGTCGATCAGCGCACCCGCGCCAAGCTCGGCCAGAAACACAAGGGCTGGGGCGGCGCCAGCTCCGTCGGCGGAGCAGCGTCCTCCATCGGCGGCTTCGGCCAGCAGGGCGGCATAAACCTCGCGGGCAAAGGTCTGCGACAGTCAGGAGTCGGTAGTTCACTGGGCGGCGGAGCGGGTACCGCTTCATCACTGGCCTTCACACCCGTCCAGGGTCTGGAGCTAGTCGACCCCAAGATGCAAGCCGCGATCGGCCAGAAGCGCAAGGCGGAGGAGGACAGGTGGTTCAAGGGCGGGACATTTACGCAGGCCGGGGGAGGATCGGACGGGTTCAAGGTTCCCGATCTCCCGCCTGCGAAGAAGCAGGATACCGGGGCTGGCAAAATGGCGCCGCCACCGAAGAAGTGAGTGGTCAGTGACGTTAGCTTTAGCAGCTGCTTCGCTCCTCAGGGATGATGAGTTAGATGGATGTGGGTATAGAAGCATGAAGCATGTGTCACGGGAGTTTGGTTGGGATAACATGGCGTTCTTTGGCGTTGAATGTTCTGCGGCTCGGGGCCGGCCAGTTGTGTACTTCAGGGGCGGTCCGCTAGGCGCAGTCCGTCCCCAACATACTGAGCAAGAATCTACCCCGAAACACCTCAGAAGCCCCAGACTGTTGAGTGCATGTATCCGATCCGTGTCTTCCCCTGTGTAAATGATCTATCGACATCGTATGGCTGCCGTGCTCTGCCTCTGGAAAGTGGCACTTACCCTGCGGCGAAAAGGGGTGAACGACGCTGCTCAGCGCAATCGGGTTCTCCCCGATTACTTTATGCTTACTGTATCAAAGATGGGGTATAGAATATACTGTGGGAAGTGTTTTCATGTTCACAGTGGTATTGAGCTTGTGATGCGTTGCCGTTCAAGGCGTTCGCGTTGTGGGAACGAAACAGAAGGCAGTATCGTGACCAGCATAAACGGAACACAACACTAATACGATGTCCGAGATTCCCAAGCACTCAACTACAGCTACGTTTATTTTGACACCAGAAACGCAACGAACACCCCGGAAGATGATCAGGCTCAACCGTCGCCAACCTTGCCATGTCCGCAACCCACAGCTCATCACCGCGAGAGAATAAACCAACGAGAGAATCCAGATACAACGTAGGAAGCATACTAGCGACCGCTCGTTTGCGTGACTGCCAGGCAAAGCCCCGTGCAGAAGTAAAGCTGGATCACTCCACATCATGCTTTAGCTTATCCTTCAACGATCAGTCACGTACGTCCTCGGCGGCGTCCCCAGCATCAAAAAGCCCATCACAGAACCCCATGTTCGCGTGATCCCAAAGCTGGGCCTTGCAGAAGCAAGCCCAGACGCGAAAGTCTCGCCAGAAGCAGTCAAATCAAGGCAAGGTGTTTCGCTGTCAGGAGCCAAAGGTGGTGTCATCAATCCACCCTCCGCGTGAAAGCATGACCTGGAGCTTCTGAGACAGGTCTCATACCATCGAGACCTGGATATTGATCGAGCTTCTGCTCAATACGGGTTCTGATCATGGACTTCTCAAAAGTCGATGGAAGAATGGAAGAATGGAACAAGGACGTGTCACGCTTCACCTGACAGACTCATCACATTCTAATATGTGATAACTCCATGACCAGTAGTAAGTGTGAGCCCTTGCTGCAGGGCAGTGGGTGATCACCTGCGAGCCATCGCGATAAACCTAACAAGAGGCTCGAGCTTTTGAGATGGCGCATTGCATTGCATTCTTTCCTCAGGGGTTGAGCTACGATCAGAGTCTATCCGGGGGCTGGGAGCTCTCATAGGGTTCACGGCTTTTAAGGCTGGATGCTTTGTGGAGCGAAGGTCTACGAGTTTGAAGCAGATCCTATCCGTAAGTCTGTTTGGATACTACGGAGTTCAGGAGCCACAGCGGTGCTCTTGTGACTCTCTCGTCGCTCAAGAGCTTCGTGCCCATGTGCTTCTGCACGCGACGCGCGTGGGCCTCCAGACCCTGGAAAATACACTCTCGGCATCTCCTTCAAATATTGAATACTTTGCCAGGCCATTGCGGCGACGCACTTGAGCATGATGACGTAGGTCTTCTTGTACCAATCCAGGGTCCAGAGGGGCTAGAAGATGTGACAGATGAGAAGCAGACCCTGAAGCAGCAGCAGTTGAGGCCAGGAGGACACTGAGCTTCATTCTAGAAGCCAGTGCATGCTACGAGGTTCCCTTACACGATGCTTGCGCCCGAGGAGGCAACCTCGTTCGGGTGACTGGCGAGCTTGGAGCGGTGCTCTCTCCCAACCCTACACGCATCGGCATCGGTCGTGTCGAGACTCGGGGAGGGCCCGCTCGCTGGGGACGTTACGTATGCCCAGACTTGATGCGAGTTTCGTCGTTCTCTTCCGGAGGTGCCACCCCTTTAGCCGCGGATCATGCACCTGGACTGCACACGCCCCCCATCCTCGGCCAGGACAGTCTGGAGTATAGCGAGGTTCGTGATGGTGAACCTAAGCAGCGCGGCAGCGAGGCCGAGTCTTCTGACCCGAGACGGACATTGAATACATCAGTTGCCAGCAAGAAGAACAGCGGCAGTCAGAGCTGAGTTGCTGTCATCAGTAAAGACTAGAAGGGGGTTTCTAGACACTCATAACTCGGCTCATCGTAGCAGCAGCACCACAAGTCCTATGAATCGCACAGCAACGACTCGGAGCGCAGTCCGACACCAGAAGCTTGAGGGGGCTGACGCCAGGCCGAACTTGGGGGGCCCCCACCCTGTTGACATTTACTCGTTTGGTTCAAGTTCGCGTCCCAGTGGAGTTCTCCCGGCTGACAGGCTCTACCTTAGTTGGTCCTCCGTAGCCTCGATCTCGATCTCCTCACAGCCGCAGCGCAGCGCGACGGTCAACAGAATCTTAGGCGGCGCGAGGAGATAGGGACTGCACGAAGGAATCTCCGTTAGTGGCAGGGAGGCTGAGACTTGTCGCTGGATTTTCTCCATCGCAGCTCCGTAGATATTAATGAGCGGGAAAATCCTCTGCTGACAAGGCAACAAGGCCAGCGCTTCATCGAGATGTCGACGATTGCGAAACAGCGGTCTCAGGGCCATGGAGACCTGGACCCGAGCGCTACTGGGAACCTTTTTGGATCAATTATAACCTTACTTGGCTTCTCGAGGCTGCACTGCCTGCTGGTATTTTGCTCCCGTCGCCATCTTTCTTGAGGGGTGACTCTTTATGGTGACCCTCGTTTGGGTCGCCCGACCCGAGGCTGACATGCGTCTTGCGTGAGGATCTGGGGGGAGCGAGCGCCCGCCTCGCTCTGGGGACGAGACTGAGAGTGTCGGTCTGGGGGGGTGGCCTTGCATGCGCAGCCCAGTGACGTCGTCGCCGCCGCAAACAAGGCACTGACGGACAGCGAGAAGCGGGAGGCTGAGGTGCCTGAGGCGGATTGGGTGGTGCCCCAACTTCGTCCAAAGTTTCGAAAAGGGGCGAATTCCTGTCGTCGAAGGCGTCGCATTCCGGAGGCCCATGTGAACGAAATCCGGCGACGGAGAGAAAGAGAGGGTGTCTAGGACAAACGCAACCCAACCTGACAGGCAATGCCGATGGCGGAATAGAATGCCCGCCAACGATGGGCCAGCGCCACTGGCGCTGGCGCCCTGGTGTATGCACGGGAGCTGGTGCACAGTTTTATGCAATCGGTACCGGGAGTTGTACACGCGCCCCGTCATCGAGATCTGAGAATCCTATGGCGAAATGCCGCAGTTTTGCGCAGCGTCCAAGAGCGCCAGCATGCACAAGACATGGTCTTGTGAAGACAATCGCATCTTGCCTGCTTCTTCGGTGCGCTGAACGGAGGTAGCGGAGAGGTATCTGCCACATGATTGGACCCCAGCTGCTTCCCGGCCGTCATTGCGTCACTGAGTTGCGCGAAGTAGCTCTTGTACCTTTTCTTCTCCAGGTTTTCCGATCATTGGTCGATCTCCCACGAGTCCCTGAACCCTGCAACGACCCTTGGGGCGTTAGCGTCAAGGGGCCTCGCTGTGCTTGGTCGCTTGGCCCCTTGGCGTCTGCCCCTCCGCTCCTAGCCTGGTCGCGAGGGAACTGGGGTTGTCGACCGATGCTCTCACCAGTACTGTTAGACTGCTGCTGGTGATTACGAGCGCTCTCTAACTTTGCTGATAGACACTGGGGGTACCATCACGATCGCGCGTTGGCTTACTTTGTGCGTAGCTGACCCTGACAGACGATCCAGGGACCAAGTGACGTTGGGCGGGCTAAGTCAGGCTGGAGCTGAGCTGCCCGAGATCGCCCAGCCTCGACGCGCGCCCAAGCTTCGCGAGCTTCCACGATGTCGCGTCCCTATGCGCGAGGGCTCGACTGCCAGCCAGCGCGGGACTTTTCCAAGATCGCATCGGAATCCAATGTCCGAAAGCAGCATGGGCTAGAAATTTGTACCCGTGGCCTAGAGAGCACCAGCGTGGCGAACAATCGATAGCAAGGAAGTTTTTGATCGAGCTTCGCGACGAGTCTCACGTAGCGAGGCTTGAGTTTGCGCATCACAAGCTCATATCTTAATCTTCGCGACACTGGAATGCCGTTTCTCCTCCGGGAAGATGTGAAAGAGTGAAGATTGGGCGCTTGCTTACAGTTAGGCGGCAGTGGGCGAGACACGCAATGCCGGCGAGAAATGAAATGCTTGTTCCTGCTTCGATTTCGTCGTACTGGTCGCGATGGGCCGCAACTAGAGATTTGGCATCACCGACGTCATGGCTAAAGCCCGACTCAGGGACTCGGCGGCGGCGGGAAAATCCTGTTGCGCAGCATACTGCAAGCTCTGTCTGGCCGGACAAGGCTCGCGCATCGTGATAGTGACCCAGCTGCCGCGACCCTTGGAAAGCTTGCACACGGTAGCGATCGAGAAAGTGGCCGTGAGATCGCAAAGCCCGGACCAAAGCCTTCCAGGGTCGGAGGTGTGAGGGAGAGGGACTTCATCGTGATCGGTAGCGCGCTAGACATACCCCTTTGCTCAGCGCCGCCGCCGCCGCCGCCACTAAGGAAGAGCCGAACTTTGTACGGCGCGGGCGAGCAAGTCGCAACTCAACCCGGATGGCCACGATGAACAACGGGGCGCGCACATCGTGAAAGCCTTCAGTGACGATGCAGTCTCATTCATTGCGGCCATGAAGGCGTCACCACTGGAATCCGGGCAACCAAAGACTCGAGCCAACGTGATGAAGCTCACGCGGGGCGAAGTGTCGTCAGATCGAGCATCGACGAGGCAGGTCGCGGCGTCGCAGGAACGAATTGAGTCAAGACACAAAAGACCCACAAAACGCGAGTGATAGCACCAAAGAAGGGGCGAGAACTTTGGCCCAGGCGAGGTACATGCAGAGACTTCCTGTTGAACCCAGGACCCCTGTCGAAAAGGTCCCTTCCGGGTGGGGCTTGGGGGTCTGGTTGGGGCAATTGCGGGCTTGGGGAGCATCCACAGTGACCTCGTCCCGCCTCTCAGGGAGCGCATCAGGGTTCCGCCTGCCCTGTGACTGACTGACTGGCGCCCACTGGCAGTCGCGATCACTGATCGATGACCAGAGCGGACGGAACGAAGAATGGAAGGAAAGGAGAAATTTTCGCAACCGACCGTTTCCGTCGTCGCGGCGCCTGAGGCGATGGGGTGTCGTTGGAATTGGCTTCTTTACTGCCGCCAGGCCATCAGCGGCTCAACAGTCGCTGCTCAGGTCCTGTCGACTTTTTCAACGTCAGCGACAGCAACAGCAACAACCCCAAGAGCAGCAACGTGAAGCTGCCGTCATAATTCCTTCACAACTTGCAGTGAGGGTCCGCCTGCACCCTCCACCGCGGCGGCACGTTGGACCCTGTGCCGCATTCAGTCCAATTCGACTAGGAGTGGATCCGGGTCTGCTCAGGAAAAGGACAAGGCTTGCTCGCTGCACGAAACGACACCCCCCTTCCCCCCCCCCCCTTCCCTGAGGTTTGGCAGACCCTGATCCTGTCTTCAGGCCTCTGAAGAGCAGGAAGTACGTACTTCGTAGTGCTGCCAGTGGGCTCAGGCTGCCCACACCTCCCATGTTACCCATATAATCCATCCACACACGATACCGGCTGGCACTGGGCCAAAGCAGGTCCTCCTACTTCTACATACCGATCCCCAATTCTGAAATCCCCCATCTCATCCCTCCATCTTTACATCGTGTTATATACAACTCGATCCCTCTCCCTGCCTCCCCTTCCCTTTGGACATCCCTTCCACCACACCCTCCCCCCCAAGCCACAGAACCTCAACTCTTCTGCACCAAAGTCGACTCGATCTCAATCGCCTGGACTTCGCTCCGCCAACACCTCACCTCAACAAACCCTAGCTTCTCAAGCTTCAAGCCGCCTCTTCTCACTCGAGACCCTCGTTGCAATCGCGGGACACTCGGAACCACGCAGCTCCAGCTCACACCGACCAGCATCGGTGCTTAAGAACCAAGGGCCCTTGGGCATTCTGGGGTACATTCGGCTTCACGCGGTCGCCAACATACTTGTACTGCCAGGCACGTTTCAGCGCCCTAGCTCCAACTCATCGTCGCCAAAGCAACAAAACGGCGACCTGACCTTCTAATTCTGATCAATCATGATGATGAACGCCCGCGACGCAACAGGCCGCCAGGTCTCGCTGCTCAATGACGGCCCCTCCGACAGGAATCCGACGTCGCAAACCGGCCTCAAGGCGCAGCGACCTCTTCCCCAGCGTCCCTTAAGCTACCACAGCAGCCATGTTCTGCCCCGTCCCAGCCCCGCCAGCCGCAGTAACTCATCCTCACCGAACATGCCCGAGCTGCTTCGCTCTGACTCTTACGACTCCCAAACCAGCAGCAGCAACGACCCTCTGTCGCCCATGACGCCTTCTGGAACCTACGCCTTCGGTCGCTCTTCTCTCTACCCCATCAACCAGGACTACGCCATGGACGTGGCCGCACCTGCTGCCAAGCGACCGGCCTACTCAGACGGCCGCACCGCTTCCTTCGCCGAGGACGACCTCGCCATCCCAGCGCCCCTGCCCGAGCGGTCAGGCAAGCGCTACCCCTGCCGGTATCGCGACAGTCACGGCTGCGAAAAGACTTTCACCACGTCGGGTCACGCGTCGCGCCACTCCAAGATCCACACAGCCGAGAAGGCCGTCCAGTGCACCTATCCTGGATGCCAGAAGAAGTTCACTCGCGCCGACAACATGAAGCAGCACCTCGAGACTCACTACAAGGACAAGAGCCGCGCCGCCAACGGCCAGCGCGCTCACAAGGCTGCCCTGGCCGGGGCCCGCCGCAACTCGGTCTCTGGACGCAGCCGCTCCATCGCCCGCGAATCGAACTCGCAAGTCACTTCGCCCTGGGAGAAGGAACAGCAGCACCTGCAGTACCCTCTGCCGACGCCTCCCGTATCATCCAGCGGAGGCACCTGGGACATGCGCGGCTTGAACCTACCCCTCCTCAATCGCCCCCTGCCCTCCAGGACGCCAAGCAGCGGCCTCGACGCCCTGGCCATGGCTATCGCCGCGCAGGAGGGCGAGGACGCCAAATGAGCGAGACGACGGGACTGCACTGCCTGGGGATGGTGACCTTGTCCCATCCTCCACCTGCTTATCGGTCCCTTCTGCCCCCTCTTCGGAGTCATCGCGCGCTGATCCTCCCCGTTCCGGATCCTGCACCTGGTTGCGCGAATCCGGTCCCGTTGGCCCGCCCTCTCCACACGGCCCAGCGCCGCCCCCTCAAACTTTCCCATCTTTTCGTGATCGACTTTTGGGCGAGATTGCGATGTTGATGTCGCCACTGTGGCGATCCACGCCAATCACCCCAAGCTCGTCATGCCACCTACGTCAAGTCCTGACAGCCCGACTCATCCTGTCGCGCCTGGTCGGCCGTTGATCACATTCGGAATTTTTATCGGGGCTCATTTCTTGTACCCAACAAGAGGCGCATCGCAAGATTACCCTGCGCACTGCGCCTCCACCCATGCGCGCGCAATCTGGACACCAGCTCTGCGTCGCATCGAGAGACGGGGAGGAGAGGGCGATTGCCAGTTGATGTTATCGTGACATCCCCTTTTTTATTCGGATTCCATTCTGGGAGTTCCGACCGTGCAAGGCGTTACGTGGTAATATTCGAATTCATTTAACATTCATCACCCCAGAAGGGGCGGGTTGTATATGTTTTAGATCATCATGAAGTATATAGCATGTGATCTGGCCCTCGAGGGAGGGCAGATCGCGGGACATACCCCCAGGCTACGGATATGGGGTCGAGACATCCCCCAGGTTGGATTATCAATTGATACCATTTGCTTTCTGCGCAACAACTGCACTGCTCGCACTCTCTTCGCTGCCTTGGTGAAACATCGCCATGGGTTTCCTCATGGTCATCATTCGCCTCGCTCGGCATGTGCATGTTATAGAATGTGTCTGAGGCACTGTCCCTAGATGATTGCTTCTATAGCTCACGACCATAGATCCTGCTTGGTCGTACAGGTCCTCGCCATCTCGAACTGCTCATCCGTCTGACAGACCAGGACCCCGTGTCCCTTGCCGTCCCCAACATCCCCCACCACCCCGCTCAGCCCACCGCCGTTCTTGCTCTCGTCGATCCCGAAGCCGAGGCACCTCACCTTGCGCACAACCTCCCTCCTCAGATCGGCGCTCTTCTCCCCGATGCCGCCCGCGAACACCAGCGCGTCCACGTCGCCCTCGAGGCTGACGAAGTAGCTCCCCACGAAGCCCGAGATGCGGTCGACGAGGATGTCAAAGGCCAGCCTGCGCTCGGGCGTGTCCCGCGCTGCGATGGCGCCGAAGTCGGTGGTGCCCGTCAGCGCGGACCAGCCGGACTGCTTGTTGAGGATCTCCTCGGCCTTGGAGATGTGCAGCTGGGAGGTGGACGCGGGGCTGAGCTTGCCCACGTCGCTGGCGTAGTGGAAGACGAGGCTCGGGTCGACGCTCCCGCTCCTCGTAGCGCCTGGGAGCCCGGCGAGCGGCGTCAACCCCATGCTCGTGTCCCAGCTTTTGCCATTCTTGATGGCGCAGGCGCTGGCTCCGCTGCCTAGGTGGAGGGCGATGATGTTAAGCTTATCGACCGGCTTGCCTAGGTGCTCGGCGACGGAGCGCGCGATGAAGGCGTAGCTTATACCGTGGAAGCCGTACTTGCGGAGCTTGTTCTTCCTGGCCACGTCCTGGTTGATGGGGTACGTCGAGATGTGCGGCGGGATGGAAGCGTGAAATTGGGAATCGAAGCAGGCGACGTTCCTCGTGGAGGGGAGCTGCTTGATGCAACTATCGACGATGCCGAGCGCTGCGCCGTTGTGAAGGGGGGCAAGGTCGCTGAGGGCTTCGATGTGGTGGTAGGTGTCCTTGGTGATGATCTGGGCATCGTCGTAGTCGCCGCCGTGGACGATGCGGTGGCAGGCGATGGCGATGTCGTCCTTGTGGGCGATTTCCTTCAGGGCGTCGTCGCCGACCAGCGTGTCCAGCAGCAAGCTGAAGGCAGCATCTTGACTGTTCGCCTCGACCTCCTTGTTCTTGTGGACGGACGTCGATCCACGGGTGTAAGTGAGCTTCGCGGGAGGTGCCGTCAAGCCAGAGACCTGTGCGTCTGCAACCTGGTTGGGCGTTGCGTTCAGTGAATCAGCGGTATAGACGGAGATCTTGACAGAGCTGGAGCCCGCGTTGATGGCGAGGATGACCTTCATTGTAGCTTGGCTTGACTGAAGCGTGTTAGTATCGCCTTGTCGATCAATTGGGGTAGCAATTGTCGGGTCCAGAAGAGACTGTGTAGCTTCCGGCTTCCCGCTTCAATGACGTTGCGGTGCTGTCAGTCCATGATCTGACGTCGGGTGGTGGGGCCACCTTGTTGCGGCACCGTCATGCCACTCTGGGTGGAATGGCCAAGACGGCACGTCAGGTGGTGATGGACTCAGGCAAGTTCTCGAGGCAGAGCATACTCGACACGCAATTGAGGTAAAGCTCATCCTCGCTCAAAGTCGCCTTGACGTGGGCGTCATTCTCCAGAGCCTCGACCCAGCGCGACCACCGGGAACCTTCGTGAGAGAAGGTCCAGCCACACAAGGGTTCCAGAATGCGAGGCAGCCGAAGGGCGAATGGCGCAAGGAGAATGTCAACGAGACTCAAACTAGTCCCAACAAAGAAGGGCCCTTCCTCATCTGCGTGATTTGCGATCGCGTAAAGATCGAGCCGCAGGCGGTCCGCAGCCTGGGAACGGGCAGCCATATCTTCGATCTGATGGGCTTTGAGCATGTCGTAGAAGGTTGGCACAATCTTCCTTTCGATCTAGACCTCGTCAGCTAGGCCATTTGCGATTGGCACAAGAGCAGCTTACATGCTTCATCCAAAGCCGGCATTTCGCCTTGAGCTGTGCGTTGGCAGGGAGCAGTCCTTTGCTGGTGCTCAAGTCCTCCAGCTTAGGGACCGATTAGCATCGCCCCATTGAAATAGTCCTGGCTGCCACTCACGTATTCAACAAGTACCGTGCTGTCTCTGCAGTGAAAGTCCCCATGTCTCAGAACCGGTGTAGCGCCCGACTTGGTAATCTCAAGGAACTTGGTTGGCTTCTTGGGTTCGCCACAGTTCGAGAACTGATACGAGAGGCCGAGGGCTTCGAGTGCGATCCAGACCCTTTGGGAAAAGGGGCACCAGGGTGTTGCGTAGAGTACTATGTCCGCGGCTTTGCTGTGCTTCTTGATCGTAGCGGCCGCGGCACCCGTTGCTCTTCGCGTCAGGGGTTTCTAATCATGTCAGCAAGCGTATCGCCATGCTGTCCGAGAGTAACGTACCTGCGTCGACTTTGTCTCCTTCTCGAGCTTCGCCAGCTGTCTCTGCACGCTGTTCTTCTTGATCTCATCGCTCTTTGCCAGCGTGTGCCGATGCGGCCCCGCGACGCCGTCGCCCTTCCCGTTGCCGCCGTTACCATTGACCCTCTGAATCGTCCAGAACTTCTGGCCGGGACCAACCATGTCCGGCACGCTGATGGTCTGCTGGGCGCTGAAGCTCCCCATCCCATCCTCGATCTGGATCTGCGCGCCGGGGGAGTACTCTGTGATCTTGATCTTGACGTCGCAAAGGTCGCGCTCCCGCGCATTGCGCTTCCGCTTCTTCTTGTTCGGGTCCTCGCTTTTGGGAGTGCCAGAGGGACGGCCCTTCATCCTGCAGTCCCAGTAGTGCGACACGAATGGCTTGCGCTTGTAGCGCTGGGTGGAGCGGTGGGAGTAGACATTGTCAATGTGAGGGAAGTAGGTCTGGAACTGCTCATCGGTGAGAATGATAAGCTCGTCCACGTTGAAGAGCTTGTCGCGCCAGGTCGCAAGGTCGGGCGGGTCGAAGACGATCTTGGTGCTCAGCTGCCCATGCGCAGCGGTCCCAGGGTCTGCTGACGGACCAGCAATGGCCGACGTGCTGTCCAACGTGGTCGGGATCTCGTTACCAAAGGCATCCTGCGGGACATTGGTGGGCGCAAGAATTCCAAACTGTCCTCCACCGGAGTGTTGCTGCTGTTGCGGCTGCGGTCTAGCCTGCGAGGGGACCCTTGGAAACGGCTGAGGAAGTGGCTGATGCTGGTGTTGATGCTGGTGTTGATGCGCATGAGCGTGTACGTGTGGGTGTGGGTGAGGGTGAGGATGAGAATGGGGATGTTGGTGGTGATGAGGATGGTACCCCGTGGTCATGGCCGGGCTGTACGCGTCCAGCCCAAGATGATCCATGGACATGCGATACGCGCCCGCGCCAGCCAAGTCCGCGCCGCCATGGCCGAAGTCTGGAGCAGCCATTGCCCTCGTCGTCCTCTCCTCACGAAAAGGAGGCTGCAGTGCCGGTGGCGGTGGTGACCTCCGGGGTTCATAAGGTTTGGGGCTCTCGTCGCTGCTTTTGCGGGTCGTCGCGCAAAGTCGTGCTGCTTTTACGGCGCGCGTCGACTGTGAACTGAGATGAGCCGTCCAGAGCAGGAGTTGAGGCGAGTTTGCGGGGGGCCCACTTGCGGCTGAAGCTCAGGGCGGCGACGAATCACACACTAGCGTCTTTGCACTCTGAGCTACCCGGTGTACCTCGAAAGGGGGCTGCTTCTTGTCAACATTGAACCCCTCGGAGGATTGAGTAAGGATGGTATTATGGTATCATACAAGTCATAACGTCCAGAAATTGGATCTTTCCCCCCTGCAGAAACTAAGTGCAACCAAAACGCCCAATTAAACCCAGCCTACGTCTTGAGCCAACCACACCCTATAATCCGCTTTGCATGTCATTGACGCAAGTTTTCGTTGCCCTGGTCCCAGCTCGAAAGATCCATCGCATCCATGGGGCCCATATTCATCAACGCTCGTAACACACCGTCGCCTAGCTGTTGTTGCTGCTGCTGCGGCACCTGGTTTTGTTGAGTGGCCATGTCACCCCAGCCGTTCGGCGCCATGCTGAAAGCATTTTGCTGCTGCTGTTGCTGCTGCTGTGGTTGCCCCGAGAAGTCACCCGGCTCGCTGAAGAAGTTTGCCGTGCTGGTGTTGCCAAGCTCATTCGCGCCCATGAGGTTTTGCTGCGGAGAGATGGGGCTGGCGTTGAAGGAGTTGCGGTCTGAGTTATTTGCCTGCCCGGGGGCTAGATGTTGGTTCCTAGTGTCCGAGCTGGAGTTCGGTGTAGGTCCGCTGGATTGGCCCTCGACTGGTGAGCCATTCGTCCCTTGCTGGTTGCTGCCTGTCCCGCCTTTTTCGAACAGCCCTCCCCCGCCTGAACTTGGCGTTAGGCCGGACATTGACTGCTCAGCAGATAGCCACGACTGCGAGTTAAACCCAGTCGAGTTCGTGGTGTCGAGGCTCGGGCCATTGAGCGCGTTTCCCTCGTCACCTTGAGGACCCGTGTAGTAGCTTTGGTCCCGGTAGGCCATGATGCCCTGAACTCCTTTGGGGTTGCCACATGGCGCTTTCGGGCCGTCGCCTGCCGAGTTCATCGGATTGTTGTCTCCATCACCCATGCGCATGAACTCATTCCGCAACTTCGGGATCCTCAACGACAGAGACTCGAGGTCGACGTCCAGCTGGACGAGGAACGACTCCGTGAGAGGGTTGCGCCTTTTGAGGGCATTCATGGCCGAGAGAAGGAAGCGCAAGGAGTCGGCGGTCTGGCTGTCGTCTGGTCGACTCTTGAGGTACTGTACAAAGACGCGGGCGGACACGTAGAGGCAGAACGAGATAAAGGGGTTCATCTGCAGTCAATCAGTATTGCTCGTCGCCAGCTGACTGCGAGTACTTACCGCTGAGAGGTCCATGTGAGAAATGGTCCTCATCATGCTGGCAATTTCGTTTGCCGCCGTAATGCACCGTACTTTACTCTCCGCCCCAACTGAAGCAGGCAGCTTGTTCTTCTCCGCTTTGAAAATGGCGGCCTGGTGCAGACAGATTGTCGATGTGTGTATGCTCATATTTGTGAACACGACGTTGGGATTGGCTATCCCGGCGGGTAGCTTCAAGTGCTGGGGAAGACAGAGCGATGTGTTCAAGATGATGTTATCCATGGTCCGATGTCGTTTCCAGAAGGGACCGTTTAGGTCGTTATCCTGATCATCGCCATCCGGCCGGTGTAGATGAACGAGGTTGCGTCCGTAAAGGGAAGCCATCAAGACGATGGCGCCGAAGGAGGACAGCTTCGAAGCGCCCGAAGGGCGCGTGGCGTCCTGTAAACTTGGCGTCTGCTCAGGCCGGCTCATATCAAACGCTTCCTCCGACGCCGGGAGATTCGTCATGACGTCCCTCTCATCAACCGTCATGGGCCAGCCAGTGCCTATGCTCGCGTATCGGTCCTCGCAGAAGGCCATCCAGAACGTCCGCCGTCGCTCTTCACGCTCGGTCCAATCCTTTGGCGGTGGAAGACACTGCTTGACGTCCAAGCCCGAGCCGTCGAGGCGGTGCAGACCAATCATCTGTGCCAGTCGAACCGCTGAGCCAGTGTTGATCCATGCTCGAGGGAAGTACATCATCTTCATCTCGTAGCTAGATAGGAGGATGTGCGTCTGACAGTGAGCCACCGAAATCATGTGCTCTCCGTAGCCCTTGATGTAGTCTGCTTCGACATATTTGCGTGCGCGTTGATAGAACAGGTCCTTCATGTCGGTGTACTTGTCCGTGATCGAGCAGGCCATCGTCCACATGGCATACCTCAAGCAGACAGGAGGCCGTTGGCTTGGGGCCAAGTTCATGGCCGCCAAGTAACGATACTTGTGAATCATCGGTATCGAGGGGTGGACCTTCTCAAAGTAAACCTGGTGTAGCTCGTCGATGGTCTCCTGTGGTGGCAGCGGCTCCTCCAGCCCGAGCCCAATCATCTCCCACGTGAAATCCCCTCCGGCATTGTTCATGCCCATGCTCATGCTTGCGTCAAAGTTAAAGTCGTCCATCGGACCAGCTTGATTTGGCGAGTCGTTCCTCGTGTCCATGCCGCCCCAATCGTTGCCGATGCCCAGAGCGGGAGGCAGATTCGCAGCTCCCTGCGCCGAGGTCATCGGCAGGCCGCCTGCACCCTGGTTCGTAGGGCTTGCGTTCGCCGGGCTCTGATCCTGCGTCTTCAACATGGTCTCGACCTGCTTCAACCTCTCCTCCAGCGCCTTGACGTATCCGCGCTTGGGCCCGCTCTTCCTCCTCTGCTCATCGTAAGCGCAGGTATGACCCAGTCTCGAACAGGTACTGCAGCTCGGCCGGACGCCATCGCACTTGAGCTTCCGTTTGCGACATATCATGCAGGCCAGTCGCTTGGGCTTGGGGACGGAGGCATTGTCGGGGACGGGCGGCGGCGCGGAGGCGGATGAAGGTTCGGCGGCGTGATTGGAGTGCGCAGGGCCGGCGTTTGAGCCTTCCGAAGAGCTAGGCATCGTGACGATGGGTCAGGAATTGGAGGCTCGAGACCAGCCTCCGGTGTCGTTCCTTATCTGTAGCGTTGACAGTCTTCCGCCGTTTCGTTGTCGCATGTGACGGCTGCGGGATGGGGGGGGGAGACCCTGGATCCCGAGACGTAATGGCGACTGCCTGATGCCGGCAGTTTACGTCGCAGTACGATGTCGCCTCTGTCCAAAGAATCAGACAATTGAAGGACAGTGACGGAGACGCGACAAATTAAGATGAAGCGTTGATGCGCGTGCACGCTGTGCGTTGAGCTGGACTGCGCCCATTAATAAGCTTTGAACCCCAAGTCATGCTTCTGAGCCATAGGCGGTAGGTACCTACAAAAGGCAGCCTGAGGCGGCCGACTGCCGGCTGATAAGATGCGACTCAGGCTATCAGCCACGTACAGTCAGGTAAGGCTCAAGTAGTTCCAGCCCACGACTGAGGTACACCGAGCTCAGACTAGGCTTCCCCGATGTCCACGTCTTCGTCAGACCGTTGGGACCGTTGGCTTTCATAGATGGATTTTTCTTGGGCTTGCATAACTTAGTCTTGGTCCTGTTCACCGCTTCGCCTAAGCAATGCACAAAGTCAATTCTTCTCCTCTTCTCCAGCCCTCATTTGAACAGAGACCCCAGTTCGCAAGCTCCAACACCCCTAACCGTCTCAATCACAGCCGAGTGCACAGCCTCAATCAGCCCATCTTCGCTCCCACCATGCCGAGTTTGCACTGCATGCGTTGGAAAGCTGTGGGAGTATGTCCGCGTAACTCGTGTGATGGCAACGACCTGCCGTCCATCGGCTTGCGCCTGGTGATGTGCGCTGTCATCATGACTCTTCCCTCGCATTCGGGGGAGCCATCACAGCCATCAACCTCAACGAGAGGTGTACGTCTCCCAAAGCTGCCTTCTTTCCCGTAGTCACGCTTTGCAAACAGTCTGATAGAATTGCACGGCGGCACATATGAGTATTTGTTCGAATTTAATTCTTCGCCGTCGTCATTGCTCTCGCTGCCTAGATCGCTCTGCTCGCATTTCGTAATAATCTAGATGCCTGAATCTGGTCAGGGCTGTCTGTACCTTGCGACCAACCACCATCTTGCATCTCCCTCCACACGGAATCAGCCTTAAATGGGATCGCCAGCCGCCTCACACAACCGTTGTCCGGTCGCACCCAAGACAGACAACGTGCTTGACATCTCGGCGCTGAAGTCGATCCGGTCGCTTGTTGACCCGATCTGACAAGACACCTCTCTGTGACACAGTCGGAGCAACCTTGCCGCGGCGGAGGGTCTATTTTTACCATCATGTTCAGCCTTACATATCGTGACGTCGCTGCCCAGCCATGATGCTTAGCCATAACGCTAGAGAGACAGGTCTACTTCTTGTCTGCGTCAACGCCGATGATCCTCAGCGAACCTGCGTCTGCATACGCAAGCTGATATCTAGTCGGCGCCCACGCCACAATGGGACACGGCCCTGCTGTCTTGAAATTGTAGATCTTGTCCCCCGTCTCCGCGTGCGTCACGTCCAAACCTGTGCCCTCGTCGCTGCCGCCCACAACGTAGCTGCCATCAAAAGTCCAGCCTTGTAGATTGTCAGCTCTAGATCAAGGGAGGAGAGGGGGAAGACATACTGAGACTTCGAACCGGCCCAGTCATGGTGGTGATGGTCCTTTGGCAAAGCCAATCTTGGGTATCCCACAAGGCAATGGTAGAGTCTGAACCGCCGGTAGCCAGATACCTTGCCACGGGCTGCATCTCAACAGATAGACAGCTGGATGTGTGTCCATTGAGCGTAGCCTCCCGGTCCTCATCCCACGGCTTCCGCCAGATGGGCTCGAACTCAGGGTACGACAACACCCTAATCTTTCCATCCCCCGTGGCTACGAAAACCTTCTTCCCGCTCCAGCAGAAGGAAATTTGATTCGTCTGCACGCCCTGCTGATGCTCGCTCAGTGGCGTATCTCTCTCCGGACTTAGGACATAGATACAGTCATCCTTATTCCCTACAATCAACGTCTCCCCATCCGGCGCCCAAGCGAGGGTGAAAGCTTCACCAAGGCCCTTGACCTCGTTGAAGCAACTCTTGTTCCGCACGTCCCAGAACTTGACGACCCCGTCGGAGCTGACACTGCAGAGCTCGGCATCCTTGACGGGGTTGAAAGCCACCTTTTCGATGGACGCGGTGTGACCTTTGAGCTCGGTCGAGAATTTGACCTGAGAACGTTCCGGGTTCCAGACGCGGAGGACTTTGTCGGCTGAGCCGGTGGCGATGAGCGAGCCCAGTGGGTTCCAGGCGATCGTACGAAGGCTGGGCATGCAAGGTTAGAAGACAGGATTTGTTTGGAAGGGGGCATAAGCTCACTTGTTTGTCCCTCCTCGCGCTACATTTGGGTCGTTGTAGAGCTGCGGTTTCCGAATGTCGAAGTACTGTGGAAAGCTTGTCGCGGACAGGCTTGCCCTGGGTCGAAGCACCATCTTGAGCTTCCGCCCACCCGGACTGATTATGCTGCGCGCAGATAGATGGTAGCGCGAGTTGTAAGGAGACCAGGCGCAAGAGGTTCAAGATGAGGCCGCGCCTCTCAGTCAGGTGCTGGCAGCAAGCGCCTGCGTTGTGAATGTGACAAAGACGAGTTTCCGCTCAGTGATACAGTGTTGGAGTCAAGATATGGAGATTCGCGCTGTCCTCGGTGTCAACGAAACGCACGAAGTAATTTCTCACTGTCAAGTTAGAAGAGTTGGTCCTTGTCGCTCGAGGATGAAAGTTGAGGTTGGGAGAGGCGGGAGTTGAGAGTTGAGTAAAGTGAGCTGCAAGGCTACCAACCACGCTCTCAACCAATGAGAGAATGAGCCGTAGGCCCCACACCCCACGGCGCAGGGTCAACGTCAGGCTGCCGGCCACCCACCATTGTTTGTCCGGGCCATTGACGACGCCTTGATAGCTTCACGCGAGAACGGACGTGACAGGCGTAGTCATAATGCAATGCAATTCATCCCTCCTCAAAGTCATATGTACAAAGCTCAATCATGTACAAAGTTTTCCAGACCCAAAGCAGGCGGACAGCAAACAAAAAAGAGCCGGCCTCCGAGCCCCAGTCTCTTCCAACCCTTCTCTCGCGAAGCATCAAGCTAAACAGAACGCCGCTTGCTCAATCCAAATACGCCCAGATCGCCGAAACTCCGTCTCGCCGTTACCAACCAAGTACCAGGAGACACGTCCACGTGCTCATTAAGTTTAGGGATGCAGAATCAGAAATCGTCATCACTCCGGCTTGCGGAAGTCCAAACGCATAGGACTGTGAGTCGCGAGACCGTCACGAGCGGAGCTCATCTCCGCAGTGTCGTCATTAAGATAGTCTTTGGGACACCATGGACCCTGCCGTGCAGCGTTCATGAAGGCGTTCAAGCCTCCTCGTCACCGAGTTGATCGACAGGAATGTCGAGGCCAACCAGGCCTTGCGCCGCAGCCTCCTTCTTAGCCCAAGAACGAGCCAGGATAGACGACTTTAAGAACTTCTTGCTAGCGTACTTCTTGAAGAAAGCCTCGTGGCAGACAGGGCGGGCAAGGTAGTCGATCATCAGAGCAACAACCTCCTCGAGCTCTTCGGCATCATAGCCGGCGTAATAGGCAAGAGTCTCGTCCCATGGGCCGCGATCGAGGATGGCGCGCGACAGGAACATGGCAGCGGCGGCAACACGGCTTGGTGGGTAGCCCAGGAATCGCTGATCCAGAAGGCTGATCTCCATCAAGTACTTGCCGACCGTTCGCGACTGGATGTCATAATTGTCGGCCTTGGAGACGCGGCGAAGGAAGTTCATTGGGTTGGGGTAGCTTAGGTCATAGTCCAATGCGCTCAGAAGACATCTCTCGGCACTGAGGATCTCGGCCTCGCTGAACCCATTGTCCGCGATACGCTTGAAGTTCTCGACGTGAGGCGACAGAACCTCCTCGTACTTGGCGGCGATGAACATGGCAGTGATGCCGACGAGCTGCAACCGGTCGAGCTGGACGACCTTGGCGGACAGGAAGCGATCGATGATGTTAACAGCCAGGAAAAGAGTCTCAGGCAGGAGGTGGAAACGGGTGTGAACTTCGATGAGCCAGTCGACGAGGATGCCGCGCGTCTTCCACTCTAAATCATGCTGGAAGCCCATGTACTCAGGGTTGGGGATAGTGGTCAACTCAAGTTCCCGAAGGTAGTCGAAGATCTCGTTGGCGTAGGAAGCAACCATGAGAGGGTCATCGATGTCCTCAAAGTCGAGGTCCTTAACCGTGTCGGGCACGTATCGCTCCTTAGGAGCGGCGGTAGCAGGAGCCTGAACATCCGCATTCTCCTTCTCGGCGATGGACTCAGACCTCATGCGAGTCTCGGTCTCCAAGGTGTGAGCCTTCTTGCGCACGGGCTCGGCCTCCTCAGCGGTGACCGAGGTCTCCCTGCTGGCGGTGGTGGAAACCTTCCTCTTCTGCACAGCGTTGATTGTGCCGGCACCAGACTTCTTTGTCTGGGTCGTCTTTCCTTCCTTTGTACTGAGAGCGGCCCTGCTGGTGGGACGCGTCGCGTTCTTCTGGACGCCGGTGGGCTGAGCAGCCTTAGACACAAGTCCCTTGCTGGTCGCCTTCTTTCCCTCGGGGAGCTCAGCCTTGCCGACGTTGCTCACATCTCCGAGAGCAGCGCGTTTCCTCTGGCCAATGGCGTTGCTCACGGCTCTCTTGGGTTGCAGGGCGTTCTTTGTGGGCTTCGACAGATCCTCAGAGGTGCCGGCAGCAGTCTTTGCACGCGTCAGACGCGTCGAGGCATTGTTCTCGTCATTCTCGTTTTGCACGACACGTTGACGTGTGGCGGGACGGCCCTATGCTGGTCAGCGACGTCGCGTCATCACGAGTCGACGTGACGCCTGATGGTGACTTACGGGAGCCATCTTGACTGTGAGTGATTGCTTGAAGTACTAGGCTTTAAGCAAATCGAGGCGGCCAATCTGTGCTGGAGAGTCAGCAAAGTGATGCCGGGGCGGTTGGCAGAGGAGAAGGTTGAGTGAGGTTGGAGAAGAGAGACGTGCAGGAGCTATGGGAAAAAGAAAGGACTTGATCGCTGCTGAGACAACGAATCTCGAGAATTTCCAAGAGGAATTCCGCGTACTGACCTTGGCTCAAAAGGTAATGAAGCTCCGACACAGAGCCGCGCGCGTCTTGGAATGCTGGAGCTCTGGTGTCTGAGTCTCGGTCGGGCAACGGCGTGATGATCGTGTCGTGGACGTGAGCTGCTGTGGGGTTGGGTGAAGATGGAATTGAAAGGCTGCTGAAGGCACTCTAATCCAAAGAACAACAAAGTCGATGCAGGCGTTGCAGATGCAGAACGATAGAGAGGAGGGAGACGACACCGAGAAGACGAGGTGTTTTGATGTTGAAGAGGACTGGCAGTGGAGAGGCTGGCCCAGCGTTGGAGGTGTTTTGACCTGGGAGTGGGGCCCGGCGCGGTTCAACTCGTCTGCTAAGAAAAAAGGTACGTACCCTGTCTGGGACGCCTTCCTTTCAGCGCCTACAACTGGCTCAGCCGGCCGTTGCTACGTCAGAAACGCCCTGTCCCACCCAATGACCATCGTGGATTGGACAGCCGCTTTTCTTCCTCAAGGGCCCGCGAATTGATGCTTCAGGTTGGACGTGATCGCGTCTGCCGGGGTGCGCGTCGAGGACGTTTGAGCTGTGAAAGAAGGCGAAACCCATTCTTTCGACTTGATCAAGTTTCTCGTCAAACGCCTAGTTGGGCAATCCCAAAAGAAGTCAAATTTCAAGGCTCAATATCCATGAACAGCTCCCATCTTCAACGCGCCTTCAGTCGAATCCGCTAGGATGACCGGGGTCGGCCCGGGAGGACTCCACCTTAAGCAAATAGTAACCACAGCAACGGAGTCAGCACAGCTGCAATTGGCCAGCACGTCAACGCATGTCAGCCACACCACCGCGCCGCGCGACGCGGTTGTGTCTGTGGCTGAAGCTTCAATTGTCCGGCACCGCCACAAGCCCTCCCCGGAAAATCCATTGGCCATCGCTCCGGGCAAATTTCGAGAACCTCATCCTTAGACGAAGTCGCGTCAGTGACGAGCTTGCATCCGTCGTGGCAGCAAATGCTCTGCTTGTCGAATTGATGTTGCGATAACGCATTTCATTGTATTATCTCGTTTGCGACCCTTTTCGGCCGCAGCGAGATCTGTTGAGCTGCTTGCTCGGCAGACTCCAACATCTCGAACCCTATTCTCGACCGAACGAGCAATCAAACCGCCATACAGCCATTATGCTGCAACCACGGTCGCAGCTCTCTGCCCTGAGCAGGCGCTTGCAGACAGTATCACTCGGCGTGGCGGCATCTCGAACTTACGCCTCGGGACGAGTCACCTTCACGAAGCCGTCTCGACCGGAGGAGGCCGCGAAGGACGGCAAGCCCCAGAGTGTGCAACGGGGAAACGTTCTCCTGCGCACGTACAGGCCTGTCTCTCCCGGTATCCGTCACTTGAAGCGACCAATCAACGATCATCTGTGGAAAGGACGGCCGCACCTCCCACTCACATCTCCCAAGAAGGGACAATCAAAAGGTGGACGCAACAACACGGGAAGAATCACCGTGCGGCATCGTGGCGGCGGCGCGAAGAGAAGGTTAAGAACGGTTGATTTCGAAAGGAAGAGGCCAGGCCCACACATCGTTGAGCGCATTGAGTACGATCCCGGGCGCAGCGCGCACATTGCGCTTCTGACCGAGAAGGCGACGGGATGGAAGTCGTATATCTTGGCATCTGACGGATTGAGAGCCGGAGACATTGTGCACAGCTACCGTGCCGGCATCCCGAAGAACCTTTTGGCGGAGATGGGCGGAATCATTGATCCTGGTATTCTGGCGTCCAAGACTGCCTTCAAGGGCAATTGCTTGCCCTTCCACATGATCCCTGTCGGCACCGAGGTGTTTGCTGTAGGCTCACAGAAGGGGAAGGGCGCAGTATTCTGCCGCAGTGCCGGGACTTCGGCCATCGTGGTGAACAAGAACGAAGAGACCCGAGACGACGGCTCCAAGATCATGACTGGCAAGTACGTGGAGGTGCGCCTGCAGAGTGGTGAGGTCCGCATGGTGTCAAAGGATGCATGCGCCACCATTGGTGTCGCGAGCAACATCCACCACCAGTTCCGCCAGCTGGGTAAGGCTGGACGCAGCCGATGGCTCGGTATTCGGCCCACCGTCCGTGGTGTAGCCATGAACAAGGGTGAGTTTCTCCATGCGCCAGCAACCAATCTACGGTCACTGACAATGTTGTAGTCGATCATCCTCACGGTGGTGGCCGTGGTAAGTCGAAGAGTAGACGTCACCCTGTCACTCCCTGGGGCAAGCCCACCAAGTCCGGCTACAAGACGCGCCCAAAGAACAGGATCAACAAGTTTGTCGTCACTCCCCGCCCGCGTATGCATGGCAAGCGCAAGGCCAAGGCTTGAGGATGAAGCGATCGAGGCTGTTGGGCGTCGCAGGCGTAAAGAGTCCTGCCCTTCAGCAAGGGGTGCCTGTATGCGCCATGGCGGCGAGCTTGTACCATATATAAATGTCACTGTAAATGTATTGCCTTGGAGACTTCGTTCGATGTCAGTCAATACATCTAATCGATTCGTGAATTCTCTTGGACTGCTGGACCATCAGCGGTGTCCAGCGAGTTCCGCTCCTGAACCGTCCCGTAGTGGCACGTGAGGCGCTGTGACTGCGTGCCCCCTTTTCTTGCCACGTGACGCCGTTCAATCGAAGGTAAGATGGCTGGGATCCGGAAGCCGCAGCTCTCGCATATCTCGACTTCTACTAGCAGTGCTTGAGGGTGGTTGCTAATCTGGTGCCCTCCATTGTGCAGACCCGCGTTTGTCTGACCGTTGAGCCGCCAGAAACGCAGTCGTCCTGTGGCAAACAAAGACACGGGCTGTACGGGAGCAGGCGCCATGCTGCGAAATGCCAGCGCCACGGGCAGTGATCTCCCGGCAGTGCAGTGGCACTGAGGTGCGGCCCGGCAATCAGAAGCGCCCGACTTGGCCCCCGTCCCACGGCGCTTCCCGACCTGAAGCGATTCCAAAAGCAAAGGCATACGCATTTAAAACCAGCTCGCTCTACGCACTTCGTACAGAAAGTCGTCGAGACGGTCGTCCAGCCCACGACGGGAGGCAGCTCCTCGAGCGGACTGGCACCCCTTTTGGCGTCGCTGACGTCGGTGGGCGCTACGTGATGCGGCATCATTTCTGTCCAGTCAGACTGGCCGGGTCCCGCGGGCTGCCAGTGGGCTGCAAGGGTACCTGATCCCTGCGTCCGACGAGAATAAGCTCAGCAGAGAACTTGGGCTGTGGGGCCACGCGACTCACTTCCCAATCAGGAGCCAAGCTTTCCAGCAAACCAGGTCAGAGATCGAAGAGGGTGAAACGACCTCCGATCCGAGCCCAGGCCACAGGGAACTTCGACATGACGGCAACGCTTAGACGCGCCTGCAACGAGGCTGTGCAGGAGGCCTGGGAAACCCTAGAGGTAAAGGTGAAGCAAAAGGGGTCTTGCAAACTGCGTCTCATTGCGCGTCCAGCGTCCTCGTCGTCGTCCTCGTCGTCCGGAGTCTTTCTCAAAAACCCGTCCCCGCAGCCCCTTTGCATCTGTCTGTCTGTCTGTCTGTCGTTCGGAGTCCTTCTCGAAACCCTGTCCCCTGGAGCCAAGCCACAGGGAACAGACGACGTCGTCAGCCACTGCACCCTCGTCCCGTCACATCGACTGCATCTGCCATCTGGCTGCGACCGCGACCTCACATTCCCGTCGCCCGCGGACCCCCCCCCTCCCTCCTGCACTCCTGCGCTGATCGCCAGTTAGGCAAGGCTTGTGTGGTATTGGCATGCGACCTTGCGGCGATTGACCCCAACTCTCTCCTCCAGGCTTGCTTCGATTTAGCGCCCCATCCCACCCCCTAAAGTTTCGTCACCGCCAACCATTTCCATCTAGCGGCCGGCATTAGCGACTTTGCCTCCTGTTTCTGCTTGTAGCGAGCAACCGCACTACGACCAACGAGGACATTTGGGAGACACACAGCCATCGGCCCCGTGCTCCCTCCCGAGCGCTCGATATAATATCCTGATCGTCCGCCGCACCTCTCCCTTTGGCAGTCTTGGATTTCTCCATCGTCCGGATGCGCCAACGTTCATATCACAAGATGCCTGGATCTGGAATACGGTCTGACGGAATGGCCCTCGCCCGGTCAAACATGTCCTTCAAGGTCGTCCTCTCGTACGCGCTCGACTGGGTCATCCTCATCGTGCTGGGCATCGTCTCGCTGGTCCTCGGCAAGATCGAGCCCAATAAGCGACCCTTCTCCCTGAACGACCCCAATATCTCGTAAGTCTTGCCTCCTCCCGGATTGCAGCTCGACAGGGACTAACAGCTCACAGATTCCCCCACGCCGAAACAGAAACAGTGCCATTATGGCTCCTCGGTATTCTCTGCGCCGTCGTCCCGATCGCCGTTATCCTCGTCGTCTCCCTCATCTTCGTCCCCGGCGCCACCGTTCCTCCGAACACGCCACAGGTCCTCGTGTGGAAGCGCAAGTTGTGGGAGTTGCACGTCGGCTGGCTAGGCCTGGGACTTGCCCTCGTCTCGGCCACCTTCTTCACCCAAGGCATGAAGAATCTCTTCGGAAAACCCAGGCCGGACCTGCTCTCTCGCTGCCAGCCGGACGTCGACAATGCGCGGGATCATGTTGCTGGAGGATTTTCGGGCGAGAACCCCCTGGGTCTTCTATACTACGCCTCGATCTGCACGCAGAACGACTCCGACCTGCTCGATGACGGGTTCAGGAGCTACCCCAGCGGTCACTCCTCAGGCGCCGCCGCTGGCCTGACATACCTCTCACTCTTCCTTGCCAGCAAGTTCGCCGTCACCATTCCCTTCGTGCTCCGGAATATCGGCTCTACGCCCACTGCCTTCCCCTCACGCATGGAGTCCTCCGCCGCCGATGCTACCTGGGACGATGGTTCTGCGGCCTCCTCACCCCTGAACGCTAAATCCGCCCCGGAGAACGCTCGCCACAACGCCAAGCTCACTTCGATTCGTCGTCAAGCCGCCGCGCCGCCCATTTACCTCCTCGCCATCACCCTGGCGCCCTTCTGCCTCTCCATCTTCATTGCCTCGTCCCGTTGGTACGACTTCAGGCACCACGGCTTCGATATCCTGTTCGGCTTCATCATGGGCTTCATCACTGCCGTGTACAGCTTCCGCTACTATCACCTCCCTATCCAGGAGGGCGCCGGCTGGGCGTGGGGCCCGAGGAGCAGCGATCGCGCTTTCTGGGCCGGCGTTGGCCACCTGGGCTACTCCAGTGAGGTGGACAAGGCCAGCGCCGCTGTCCCTCGCGGGAGGATGGCGCAATCCAACGACGTCGAGGTTCAGCCCGAGGCCCCCAGCCACGGGATGCACCATCGCCCGACCAACGGGTTTGCCCAAGATGACGGATCGTACCCGCAGCAAACAGCGTACGGCGGAAACCTGTACCCTGAGAGGGACTACGACGATGTGGAGATGAATAGGATGGATCGCCACATGAACAACAGGATCTGAGGCATCTAGATAGCACGGCACCTGCCGCTGCGTTTGTAACATTTTGGTAGTACTGCATCATTTTCCCCCCTAATATGTGCTCTGTCTCAGGAGGGAATGGATTTAGAGCGGAAAATTTGGGACAGGTATCAGGAGTACCAGGTTTGGTCAGCTAAGAATGGTTCGGTACGGCGCGGGGAGCGGACATGACTTCTCATCATTTGGTTTTGTTAGCCGTAGACAACATCTATAACACGATTTGGCCACGACTGCGGGAAACAGCTCGTGTGAAGCAAGATATATATCTCTCTTGTCTTGTAAGTGAAAGCCTAGTATCAGCCCATTCCCCAACGCCGGTCCGCAGTACTCTCGGTCAAGTTGTTTTGCATTACCAAACATCTCCTGCCTGCCCTTTCCATCACCGCACACTCGCCCCCTCGGCCACGACCATCCTCCCGGCGCCGTCGACACCCTCAAACTCCACCTCCGCCTCATCGTCCTCCTCCTCGTCGCCGTCCTTGAAGCCCGTGTCGACCTCCAGCCGCCGCAGCCTCCTCCTCATGTCCTCCCGCCTGCCGGCCTGCCACCTGACCAGGCTCGCGGCGGCGTGCACCCTGAACCCGTACACCCTGGGCACGTACCTCTCGACCGACTTGGAGGGGATGAGGGCCGGGTAGACCTGGAAGATGATGTTGTGGAAGGACGTGCCGAAGTAGGCGCCGTCGATGGCGGCGTGCCGCGAAGACTTGGGGTTGTAGATGTCCTCGCACTTTGCGCAGTAGAGCTTGACGGGCTTGACGTTGGGCACGTCTGACAGGCCCATCGGCAGCAGCGGGTGGGAGTGGCAGGCCACGCGGGGGCATTTCCCGAAGTCGGCCTTCTTGTACTTGTCCAGCTGGCTACGCGTTAGCTTTCCTTTCGCTCCCTCTCTGTCTCTCTCCCCCCACGTACGCCGGCGCGGGGCGACGCAGGGTTGGCGGTGATCCGGACGAACGTACCATCTTGCACAGGCCCCTCGTGGTGACAATGTACCGCGCGTGGACGAGGCCGTACAGGTGCCTCGCGCTCTTCTCAATCGTCTCGCGCATGTCATCGTCGCAGTCGAGGTCGAAGACGTCCGTCACCAGGTCGAGCGCGTACTGGTAGTACTGGACCTCGGTGTTGAGGCCCGTGAGGTTGAAGCGGTCGGTGAGGTAGTCCTCGTCGATCTCGCAGAAGTACTCGTTGCCGCGGGAGGAGATGAACTGGGCTGGGTTAGCTGCGGCTCCGACAGTGGTGGTGGTGGTGATGGTGGTGGTGATCATGGGCTGGGTAGCAGTAGGGCGCGGGTGGGGGGTTTCGGCGTACCCAATCTCGCCAATAGCTTGTGTAGTCACTGTCCGACTCGCTCACGTAGTCATCCATCCTGCCGATAGTCTCGCTGTCCTTTCGTCCGTCGCAAGGTAGGGTGTTCGAAGAAAAAGAGCGGCGGGACGGAGAAGTCCCTTTGGGGAAGATGACGCCCCCGGAGCGCACCGTCGACGGTGGGAGGGAGGAGTAGCTTTGACAATGGCGCGTCTGAGTCAATGAAGGATAAGTGATGTTGTGACGGCTCGATGAGGGAACGTTGGGCCTGGTGGGTGGGCTGAGTGGTGGGTGGTGCTGCGGCTTGTACAGTAGAAGTTCGAATAAGGATGGTAGTGGTGGTGGGGGGTTCACCGGTTCCCCTCCATCCCCGTTTTCTCGGCGCGCGCGCCAGCCTGAGATGCGATAACGTGACCGACTCAGCGCGAACGAGCAACAGGTGCTGACAATTGACAATCTACGGCTGGGCGCGTATTGCCCTGACATGAACTGTGTACTCAATTATGTAGTAGGCTCGAATTCGAGATGGTACGGAATTTAAGCGCTGTATTTTCCCCATGTACGGAGTATGCTAGATTGGATACCTGTTCGCCATTGCCATCCGTGACACAGCCAAAACAAACCCATTTCTGAACGCCCTATGGAATCTTCCCGCCTATGTACTGAATATAGCCTTGATATCATCTGCTGCTCATCCCGTCCAGAGGACTTATGGTCGAGCTGATGCTAGCGGCATCGCTTCCAGAACCCCTGCCTGATTCTGTTCCGTCGTCACTCCCTGCCCGACTCGACCCGTTCGTGTATTTCATCGCAGGGATGGCTAGCCGGTTGACTACGTTGTCGTGCTCGGGCTGTCCCTTGATGGATGCATTGACTAGCCGCATAACCTCCTGAAGTACTTCTCCCGAATCGTCCATTGCGGCCAGGAACCTCGCCAGCTCCTTGCAGAGATCCCAATCAGCTTCCTTCATGGCCCGTGTCAGCAGACGCACAGACTGCTCAGTCGCCGATTGCAGCTCTTCTAGCGTATGCAGAACGATGAGATAGCCTCCTGCTGTCTTCAGGGACCCCCTTTGCAAGGATTCCTCGAACAGCTCCTGAGGTGGGGGTAGGTAGGCGAACAAGGTCTTCCACTGCCGCACCTCGGTCTTCCTGGTACATTGTAGAACGACGTCTAGATACTCCTTGAATGACGACAGCAGAGACAAGACTCGAGGAAGGACAGCCTTGTCCGGTGAGGGTGACGTGTCGACCTCCTCGTCGAGGACTCTGTGCAGAAGCATCTCTAGGCCATGCGCGAAATACTCCAAGTCCTGGTACTGCGTTGCAAGGGCCGCGGCTTCGGCACCGCGGTCCTCCCGTAGGTAGAATCTTAGTACATCAGGGAGCACCAGATGCGTCCTAATGGCGAAGTGGAAGAAGGAAAAAGTGACATCTCTCCGCTGTACCAAGTCGGATTCCACACCCAGAACGATGCCCTTTTCTAGCAGGATCGAGAGCGGGTAGAAGTCGACTGGAACTGACACGGACGGCGGCAGCTCTCTCTCTGCATCTCCGGCCGCATCTAGGACCTCGTTGAATTGCGTCCACCCCTTGAGCTCGATACCATCGAATACCCAGAGCGACTCCTTCAGCGCAGAAGGTGTCCCTCGAGAGTTGCCTTCTCCGCCTTTGGAGTTTGCATTCAGCAACGGCTGATCCCTCATGCTGGCGTAGTACTCGACGTTTTGTGCAATCACACGCATGTCGTACTTGAGCTGCCCTTCGTCGTTCAACGAGGGCCGCAATAGCACGAGCTTGCCGTCAACGAGGAATATGACGGAAGCCACAGCAACGTCCTGTGATGGGTCGCCGTCCACCAGCTGACTCTCGGGCAGAACCCAGCTCAACGCTCTCACTCGAGCAGGCGAGCGCACGATGCCGTGGAAGGCAATCTGCCCGACTTGCACCAGGCGGACCGAGCCTTGATACGGGGTGAAGATGAAGTGGTATAGCAGGTTCTCGTAGGTATAGACCAAAAGCGAGTCCTCGCCTGACGTTGTGATCAGTACCACCGGAGCTTGGATGGGTTCGCTATGAAGGATCTGGGATGAATCCAAGTTGGTCTCGCGCGAGTAAAGCCGAACCTCGTACGAGCGGTTGCTCTCTACTGCCGCCACCAGGATGTGTTGATACCAGCACATCCCTCCCCTGACCTGAAAGTCGCCTTCCATAGCTTCGTTCGCGAAAGTCTTCCAGCGCCCGCTATTGACGCTGTAGTGCGCGAGACCTCTGCGGCCTGCCACGGCGACGTACCGCCCGTCAGGCGAAATGACTGTTTGCCGTATCGGCCATTGTCTGACGAGATATGTGGCCGGGACTCTGGCTGTGTGCCACAGGAAAGGCTCGGCTGAGATGCTTGTGAGATCCGGAAGGTCGTATCCTCGGTACACCATGACACCAGTCGGCGTCTGGAGAACGGTTCGGAATACATTAGCTTCGTTGTAACACCCAGTGACGGCGTTTTTCGCCATCTCAAGGGACCATATAGCCTCGTGTTGCCGACCTATCATCAAGATTTCGGAGCCACCTCCGACCCACGACGCTCCTTTCAGGCCTTGCAGCCATTCCTCGCCATTACTTTCGGAGACTGACTCTTCGGCGCCAAAGCTAGCGGTGCCGAGCTTGCCAAACATCGACCAGGTCGACCACCCCTTTTCGAAGCCTGCAAAGAGGCTGTAGCCGTCTGGCGAATAGCTTAGGGATGTGAAACTTCCAGACGCAGCAGCTGAGACAGGGATGCGATGCGTGTGAGAATGAGGCACGTTCCCCTCGTAGTCTCTGACAGAGTAGACTTGGACACTCCCATCACGACAACCCACGGCGATCAAGGAAAACCGAGCATTGATGACGGCCTGAACCGCTTGCAGGGGCTCGTCCTTCGGCGTGTGGAAGCAGTGGCCCCTGAACAGGCGCTTAGCGTCAGCGTCGTCAGGTTCAGCCCCCTTGCGCGCGCGATATCGCTGAACTGCGTATGCCTTTCCATCGCTAGTGATCCAGGTGTAGAGATTCATTGGGCGGTCATGGGTCATCTCGATGATTGCCGTCTTCTTCTCGATCCACCCCATCCGGCTGATAAGCTCCGTCCGGGTCTGGTTGCCAGTACTATCGGGGCTCCAACGGATGCATTGCACGGCGGCAGGCTTAGTAGTCGCCACCACCAGCTCGTCGTCCAAAGCCAGCGCACTCTCAATGCCCGCATCAACCTTAATGACCATGCGAAAGCGTACGCTGATGTCGCGTATGCCTGAGCCCTCTCCTGGTCCCCATAAGAAGTCATCCGGTGCGAGACCTTGTTGTCCAGTAGCCAGGCTCTGCCGCCGCTTTTGGACATTGCGGTGATTTGTGAAATGTGGCCTATATACCCGGGACTCGCCGTCGGTCGCCATCGAGTACGTGATGAGATAGCCATTCTCGGTACGCACAACGAGAATCGCGGAGTCTGGTCGGAGGAAGAGGTCAACGTTCTCGCCGTAGAGGTGGAGGGACGACTCGGAGCGAACGACGACGGCTAGAACAACGGTTGGCTTGGTATGTTAGCTATGGCACACAGCCTCAATTCCAGGCGGACACACCTTGGTCTGCCAAATCGTAATCGATGTCTTGGTGATGACGGCGAACATGTGACCGGTTCGGGAGACGCGCAGCGCAAGCACCGGATCCTGAACAGGGACCTTGTCTACGTCCAAAGACGCAGACTTTCCGATGTACCCGTCCTCATCTTCCTTGGACTCGTCGCTTTCGTGTTCGACAGATTGCACAGCAGGCGTCAGGGGCGTCACAGGTGTAGGCGGAGGTTGGGCGTCTTGGTCGTGGTCGCCGGTGGTAGCAGCGGTTCGCGGATGGAGGCCCGTCTCAGAGGTGGGATTCTGATCGTGCTCCGCAGGGCTTTGCAGGCCGTCGTTGGACTCCACGAGCTTGATGGCTGGGTGCCGACTGCTGCTGGTTGCAAAGATGCGCGGTGTCCCTATCGGCCAGTACATGGCGAATGCGACTGCGAGGCGTCCCAGCTGTCGAGGGGAGCGCAGCGGGTCGATTCGGGGAGGGACTGGATAGGCGACGGTTCGATCATTCTCATGTGCAGCCCACAGATGATGAGAGAAGTGACGCCATGGGGAGGATACCACCTGAATTCGTTCACCTGAGCAATGGGATGCTCAAATGCACGACGGGACATCATCATGTCGGCTCAGGAGCTCCGCGGTCCACGGGTGGTCCCTCGAATGCTTGGCGGATTACATAAGGAAAGCCATTCGAGCTGACGCCCGCAATGGTGGCAGTGCCAAGACCGCTGTACGGAGTGCTGCAGTGGCAGCGGCAGTGGCAGTGGCAGCGCCCGACTTACACGCGGGTCCGAGTGCGCGGCGCGGCTGTCCGGCTCACGGCTCAGCATCTGCACCAGCTGGAGTTTAGTCTCATCCACGGCATCCCATCACCCACCAGTCAGCCTTCTGTCCTGCGTCATGTCAGATCTCTATAAAGAGCTTGTGCGCCGCCAGAACCCCCCTTGAGGAGCCATCCAACAACCCCTCCCTCACTCAACCCCAGTTGCAGCTCATCATGGCCTCAGAAAAAGACGCCCACCCTGAGAAGTCGTCCGCGTACATGTCTAAGGCGGAGGAAGCAGCAGCATACGCCCAAGCGGCTGACGCTGATCATGCCGGACCATCAACAGCTCGTGCCAACGAAGCCCCGCCGCCTGCCTATGAGCCTCCGGCTTACGGGTCGACCACGTCGCCAATATCGCCCTCAGCTACCTCTCCAATAGGTGTGCCCGCTGTTCCAACCGTATCAGAGCCCTTCAACTTCCCACCCGAACAGGGCTTACCTTCCTATGACTCTCTGGCCGCGGACCTCAAGAACCAGAAGCCCATCGCCATTCCTCAACTTCAAGCCGTACCCACTGCGGGCTTCGTCCCCGTCTACGCCCCATCACTGCTCACGCATGGCATCACCAAAGACACCTGGTCGTCCTTCCTCAACACCGTGTCTGCCTTCTTGACAGCCAAAGTCTCGGATCGCGCAGTCAGTCATGCTGGCGACATGGCCAAAGACGTCATCAAGACTCCCAAGAGCATCGGCCAGGGGATCTACTCTCACTCGAAAGATGTCGGCAAAGATATCGCAAGACATGCGAAGAAGGGCAACATCTTCGGCGCTGCGTTTGGGGCTATCGGCGGCGCCGTCAGCATCCCCATATTCACCGCAATGGGCATTGTCGGGGCCGCCACTAGTCTTCCCGGCGTGGCAATTGGCGCGGTTGTGAAGAAACCACAAACACCAGGCCAGAGGGCGGCTGCGTACGCTGCGGTTGCCAACAAGAAGTGGCTGCACGCTCGCGGGCTACATGCTCAGATGCTGGACTCGAATGAGCTCGCTCAACTCCTACAAATACCCGTGCTTGACTTCCTAAGGCTGGCTCAGCAAACCAAAGATTCCAGTGCTGACGGTCAGCTTCGAACTCTGGAAGGGTACATCGCACCCCTGGATGTACAGCAAGGGGGCCTCACTCTGGAGCTGGACACCAACACCATTTGGCTGGTGCTGGTGCCAGGTGTGCCGGATGAGACAGCCGTGGTTCGTGATGATTCAGACTCAGATACCGACTCTTCCTCTTCCTCGTCCTCGTCCAACGAGGAGGGGTCTCGCAAACACCAGAAACGACAGCAAAAGCGTGAGAGGAAGGAGTCTCGCAGACAACGCAAACGGGAACGGCGTGAAGACAAACGGGACAGGCGGGCAAGGCGAGGGAAGAAAGCTGTTTCTGAAGCTTGAGAGAAGTTTTATTGTGCCTGTCTATTATATCCTCTGGAGGAGTTATCTATGCGGAACGTTTCTGTGCGCCGCTGGTCGCTGCAAATAATTCAACAAGCCTGTTCATATGCTCTTCGCCGTGGCCTTGGCAAGGAAAGTCGCGTCCTCCTACCAATCCTTGCGACATCTAGTGGTCGGCAGCCCTCAGGTACGAAGTCCACAGCCAATGTCCAGGCCTTTTACATGCGTGTGAGAGTTAAGTAAAGCGATAGTCCGAAGTGTCCAAAGTGCCCGAGTCAGATGAGAACAATGCCAATATTGATGAGTGGCCAAGGAAAGGTGTGCACGCCGGCCAAAAGGCTCGGGAGCAGCTGCGACGACCCACGAGAAGTCGAAGCCGGATAAGTGAAAATCGTTTTGGGGGATACATTAAGAAATAGAGGATGAGAAGAAAATGGTGAAACTCCGTCCATGGATCCTTGGCTGATCTACTCCTGGCGCGAGTCATCCGAGTCCTGGGATGTGTCCGGATCAATCCCACGCGCGTTTCCAAAAACACGCCCGGCAAAATTGATCATATAGTGAATCCTGGCAGTACGCTTGGGGTCAGGGCACGGAGAGTCGGACGAGAGGGAGAGGCTTGAAACAGAGTCGGCCGACCAGTTCGAGATGTGAGAAGCTGGCCCGGCAATCTGTGCGAGGTAGAACGATCTCGTGGAGGACAGCTTATCCAGCCGATCATGATGGCCGTTCAGTTCCCCCCTTACGACGTAGCCCCAGAGACTTGGCCCTCTGTAGGATCCGTTCTCAGCAACCGAGGACCTGTCTGGCTCGATGAGCATCCCGGGGGAACGGATGTGCATCAACACCAAACCCATTGCGATGATCCACAGCGTAGTGCAGTAGGCTTCGAGAAAAGCCACCAGTCTGCTGCGAAGAGAGGTGCTCGAAGAGGGAAGCAAGAGTTCCCGGATTGCGCAAGCGGGCGCGACGATCAGAGCGAAGAGACCAAAGTTGAACCTGCGAAGATGGACTCAGCGAATATTCAACCGAGCGTGACGGTTTTCCCGCACCTCTCAAACACTGGCCTGTATCTGATTACCATAATGCCAGTCGATACAAAGAGTGCGAGGAGATACCTGAGCACTGTTAGCTTGGAGAGAACATCAGAAGAACTCGGCGGTCATACGCGGCCAGCACTACGCCGCCACTCGCGAGGGAGCGGCCAACGCCGATGCCGAATGTCCAGAAGCTGGCGGCTGGTGCTATAGCAGCTAGGTGACGGATTGCACACCACACGGATTGAGCAATTGCGTCAATCCTTTGGGAGTCCAGCATGATGTGTGTTCAGAGAAAGATGGAAGTGGGTAGAAGGGATGAAGTGGCTCGACTCGTAAGCTGGCTCCACGTATGTCATTTTCCTCAAGATGAAACGAGGAAGGAGGGAATGAAGGTCTTATGGATTCTTATAAGCGACCGCAATGACTGCTCACTTGGCGGGCAGGGTGGACTAGCCAACCCCAGGCCTGACACCAGACTGAGTACTTGATGAAGGCCGTTGTAGACTTATCAAAACCCTTCCCGTCCCCGCAACATGGTTTTCGAGACTCTGCCCGCATTTCAACCTGATAGCCCGATATGCGGGTGATCTGAGCCGTGTTGCCTCACTTCAGTGGTAGGGTGGCAGACACGCACGCGACTATTTGAGCTCCTGAGTCCGCCTCACCGAAACTTGGGCAGCAACGCAGTTCCGCCCAGCCAGCCGTAGCTACCCATTCCAATACCAACTACGGATTACTCGAAAGAGACTCGGTCAACTCATGAATGTATCCAACACGTCACTCGACGACAATGTTACGACGCAGTCGTCTTCGGTCAAGCGCGCTACCACGGGTGTCGCCCGATTCGTTCGCAACAAGGCGGTCGAGTCATACCACCCTTGTTACTTGAGTGATTCCTATCTTCTCTATGTTACCTGAACCATTAGAAGGATAAGCATCGTCATGTAGCGCCTCGTCTTATTTAGGTGCGGGAGCTGCCGCGCTCTTCCTGCAAATGATAGCCGTCTACGCACGAGTGCCCCTGCGCAGCCTAGATCAGACGTCTGCCCTCTCCTCCGGTACGATCCAGCCAGAAGAAATGTCCCACAAGAGCCGTGATCACTATTCTAGACTTCGCGACGGCGTCTTGGACTGGGTAGAACTGGTGCCCGCGGTCTTTGCTACAGGCCACCTCACGCGTCAATACTCGCAGCCAAACTCTGGTCCTCCCTATGTGGTACAATGAGTGTTCCCCCAAGCCCGGTGCTCGCGCTCATGACTGACCTTTTCTTTTTCTGGTTCTCCAGTTCGACCCATCGACATCTTGGGCGGGGCATGCTTCCCACGCGGTTCTCAGTTTCTCGGCCGTGTCCTTTCTCTACAGGAGAGGCCACCACGACAAATATCAGAACGGGGTTCTCGTCATCTGTGCCTGCTGCGGGCTCATTCTTGGAATGTGTCAAGGGGCAACATTTGACAGGATAGTGGCCGTGCACTTGTCTTGGGCAGTGTGCGCCACAATGGTCATCAGTGTAATGAACCAGCTCTGGCGAGCACAACGAAAGTCTAAATTGGTTGCTATGGGGTAAATCGGGACCGTGGAACCAGTATCCAAAGGTCTGGAGAGACCCTGTGGCCATCAAGAAGACTGCCCTTTGGCTTCCACGGGACGTCGCCTCATCCAACTATGGTATGGGGAGGCCTGTCTGGAGAGGAACATGTGTCAGCAAAGTACAGGCCAGACAACGTGCCTCATGGTTTTAAGGGTTGACAGGTCCCTCCTCGGGGTACAAGGCAGATAAATTGCACTTCTGCAGGTCAAGGGTTTGTGTCTGTTGGTTTCCCAGGTGGCGTAGACCTGCACTTCATTCGAAGCTGGCGATCCCACTTACAACATACCGTGTTGACCGGGACGTGGTGAGATCGCAACTATGGCGGCTTCGCAGGTCCGCATCTTGCTCAGTGCCATCTCTTTCCCCAACTTAGTCTTCCATACGGTCTCAGCAAAATTGAATATAACGTAATTACCTTCCTTGTCCTGTCCAAAGCGCCCTAGGCGTGACCACGACCCCGCCAACTGGACGCCTCGAACTGTGGGTACCTGCGGCTAGGCGCGGCCGGATGACGTCCGGTAACGGGGGCCTCAGCTCTCGGTGCATCTGAATACAGCACTTCACTATCAGCTGCTCCGCTGATACTCACCCATGGCTGATAGCTGCAGGTCCGGTCGAACTGTTCCCGTCACTCGCCTAAGCTTCTTTCCACAACAACCCGTCGAACTGATCTTAGGTAAATCTTACACGAGAACTCACCGACAGGCGTCACGGGAACGCTGAGAGGTCCAGAAGCTTGGACGTATAAGTGCATACCTCACTAACCTGACACCTAACGCCGGACGGCGTTGAGCTACGCTGCCATGCTTTCTATCTCGAAAACTCGGGCGGCTCGCTCTGTGTTTCTCAGAAAGCTCGGCAGAACGGATTCGAGATCAATACATGCGACCATGTCGAATATGACCAATACTGAGGCGGCTCCCGCTGCCAAGCAAGCTCACTTTGAGGGCGCGGATAACAGCACGCCGGGAATCAGTGAGATTGTAGCACGGAGGGCCAAGGCTGGGAAACTAGTTGCTGGAATAGCTGCTGCCTCGGACAGCGACATGTTCAAGGGTTCTGTGAGTCTATTTGAGCCAAGGCCACCAATGCAGAGTTAACAGAAGACTAGACTGAGGGCATGCCACCGGCAAAGCGATGGGACGGTAAGGACTCCCCGTTGATCAATGCCAACTGTCACTCACAATTCCAGCGCACTTGAGCAAAGAATCCCTGGACCGCAAGCCGTGCACCCTGAAACAGGCGGCCAAGCACCTCAAGAAGCCCGGTCTCATCTCTTTAGGAGGCGGTCTTCCGTCATCCTCTGTCTTCCCCATGTCATCTCTTTCTATGCACATTCCCACGGTTCCAAATTTCGGGGAGGAGGAGACTCTGCAGACGGGCCAGACGGTCTCGATTGGGAAGTATGACGTTCGCGACAAGGACGGAACCTACGATCTGTCCATCGGCCTCAACTACGGCCAGTCTACAGGATCAGCTCAGATGATGCGTTTCCTCACAGAGCACACTGAGCTTGTCTGCAGACCTCCCTACAAGGACTGGAGGATATGTCAAACGATCGGCAGCACGGGTGCTCTGGAACAGGCGCTGCGGATGTTCTGCGATAAAGACAGGGGCGACTCCATCCTCACGGAGGAATTCAGCTTCTCAACAGCCCTCGAGACCATCGCGCCGCTGGGCATCAAGATGTTTGGGGCCAAGATCGACGACGAGGGTCTCATCCCCTCCGCTATGGACGATCTGCTCACCAACTGGGACGCCCACAGCCGCGGCGCGAAGAAACCACACGTCCTCTACACGGTACCCTCTGGCCAGAACCCCACCGGGGCGACGCAGTCGACGCAAAGGAGGAAAGATCTATACGCCGTGTGTCAAAAGCACGACCTCTACATTCTGGAGGACGAGCCGTACTACTTCCTCCAGATGCCCCCATACACCGGCCCTTCGTCCCCTCCGCTCACACCACCTTCCAGCATTAACGATTTCCTAACGAACCTTATCCCCTCCTGGGTCTCTCTTGACGTCGACGGTCGGGTGATGCGCATGGACTCCCTTTCAAAGGTTCTTTTCCCAGGCTCTCGACTTGGGTGGATCACTGCTTCGGAGCAGGTCGTCGAACGGTACCAACGACATGCCGAAGTAGCGAGCCAAGGGCCTAGTGGATTCAGTCAGGTCATTTTGTGGAAGTTGTTAGATGATACGTGGGGCCATGAAGGGTATCTGAAGTGGTTGATGAATCTGAGGGGCGAATATACGGGGAAGAGAGACAAGTTGCTGAAAGCCTGTGAGGAGCATCTGCCAAAGGACTTGGTCAGTTGGGTACCACCTAGAGCGGGCATGTTTGTGAGTACCCCCTCCCAGCTTGAAGGCCCCCTACGGAGACGCTAACGGCGGGCATAGATGTGGCTGAAGGTCGACCACACGCAACACCCTGACGCTGGCAAGCGCACGCTACATGAGATCGAAGAGGAGATATTCAACTCGTGCATCGAGAATGGGGTTCTCGTGGCGAGGGGCTCGTGGTTCCAAACCGAGAAGGAGAAGTCCCTGTCAGGGTTGTTTTTCCGCACTACGTTTGCTGCTGCGAGCGCCGAGGGGATGGATCAAGCTATCAGCAGATTTGGTCAGGCTGTGAAAAGCAGCTTCAAGCGATGAGTGGCGGCGTATTTGGATAGAAGGTAATACTAGTATTCATAAGCTGCTATAGACACCATATTCAAAATCGTAATAAGCCCATAAGTCATAAAGAGTCGGTGGCCGGCCCAGTTTCAAGTCTTCACTGATCCTTAGCATCGAAGAACGCGACCTTGACACCCTGACCCGGCGAAAGCACAATATCGGCCTTCAACATCGGGCTGCCGCCATCAATCTCATGCATGTGGCTCTCCACCCGGTCGAACCTCTGGAACAGTCGACAGAGCACATAACTCATCTCGGTCAGGGCGAACTGCTGCCCAATGCAGATCCTAGGCCCAGCGTTGAAGGGGATGTACTCGTGCGGCTTGGGGTGCCAGACGTTCCACCGCTCGGGTGAAAAGACCTCGGGATGCGCAAAGGTGTCAGACGGAGGAGGATACAGGTCGGCACGGCGCTGCATGACGAGGGTGGAGTAGCCGATTGGCGTGTGCTTGAGGACGGGGAGAGGCTCTGTGCCGTCCGGGCCGCCGCCGCGGGGGAGCGTCGTGTCCTTGAGGGCCAGGCGGACGTTGAAGGGGACGGACGGGTAGAGACGGAGCGTCTCGTTGAGGATGGCCTTGAGGTAGGGCATGTTCTTCATGTGCTCGTACGAGGGCATCTGGTTGCGGCCAATGGTCTGGAGAATCTCCTCGCGGAGCTTCTTGACACACTCAGGATGGCGGCTGAGCTCGTAGATGACCCACGAAAGCGTCGAGGCGGTGGTGTCGCGACCGGCGAGGAGGACGGCCACCATCTGATCGCGGAGGACCTTGGGGTCGCGGGTGAAGGCGGCGAGGGCGTGGAGGAAGGTGTAGCCCTTCTCACCCTTGGTCTTCTCCTCGAGCTCCTCGTTGCTGAGTCGGAGGGTGCGCTGAATGTAGAAGTTGACGAAGCGGTCCATCAGGTTGAGGCCCTTCCAGTAGCCCGCCTTGGGGATGAGCTTGCGGATCTTGGAGGCGCGGGCGATGATGTTCTGGACGCGCTGGACCTCGTTGAAGGCGTCTGCGAAGTCATTCTGGGGGGAGCTGCGAGGGTGGTCAACCTTGCGCTGCGAGATTTGAAAGGAAGTGGGGAGAACCTACGAGAGAGACTTTGTGTCCTTTCCGAGAAGGAAATCCGTCGTCACGTCGAGCGTGTAGCGGAAGAAGAGCTCGCTGATGTCGAGGACCTGGCCGCTACCAGCGCCCTCGGTGACCTGCTGGAGCTCTCCCTGAAGAGGACCGCCGTTGTCGATGGCTCGAAAAAGGGTCTTCATGTGAGACTCGAAGCAGTGCAGATCGCTGACGCGGTCCTTGGTGAACTGGGGGCGGATGAGCTGACGACTGGCGTGCCACTGGGGGCCGTCGGTGGTGAAGATGCTGTCGCCCAGGAAGTCACTCCACTCCTCGTGGAAGGGCTCTCCCTTGCCGAAGTCGCCGAACTGGGTGGCAAGGACGGCCTTCATGTTCTCAGGGTCCGCCGTGAAGACAATGCGCTGGTTGAGAATGCGGGCCTCCCCCGTCCAGCTGTTGGAGTTGACAAAGTACACATCGCGCCAGTGCTCGAGGTTCTTCTGCTTCTTAGTGACCTTGATGGCAGCCCAGACCACATCAAGACCTAGGCTCGCGGTCAGAAGAGTGCGCCAGCGCGCTCGGCCAGGGGGGAGTCCTCACCAAAGGGGGCATATGACCTCAGTTGGCGTCCATAGTTGCCCAAGCGTCTGATCTTGACGTGCTCGACGATGCGGCTGACAAAGTAGTTGAGGACGACAGCGCCCACGACAATGAGAGCGACTCTCTTGACCGTGAGGTTCTCGGCTGCCAGCTCGACCAAACCCATGATGTCGTCGTGGCCGGCACTCCGGTGAGCCTACGAGCAGCTGAAGTAAGCCCTTAGGGTGGTGGGAAGTGCGAGGTGCGTGTATCGTGTAACACTATTCGCCCAGACGATGCATGCGAAGCCCGGTCACTCGGTTGGTCGGGTCAGTGTCGACGTCAGGCAAAAGATGGGCAAAACAGAAACGAGGAAATGGTTGAAACGGAGAGTTGAAGCGCATGTGCTTCAATATTTGTATGTCAGATCGGGATGCGAGGATACCGCGGGTGGGCACCCATTCGAATCTGTTGCGCTCGTGGGCCCCGTATCGTCATGGGGGGGTTGCCGGGGGGTGCGGTGGTCAGGGTGACCGTCGGGCCAATTCTGATGGAGGAAAATCACATTCTTGGGTGCGTGGACCGAGGCCGCACCAGGTCAAAGCTGCCAGAAAGGTTGTGGGGTACGAGGGTCAATTCGGTGGACGACCAATCGAGGCGCCGCTATTGTCCCAGCTGGCCCAAGAAAGGGCTGTCTTGGTCATGACCACGATCTGCGGTGCTGGGCTGCGGCTCGCGAGGGGCCACCGGCGGGGTATCATGGCTTGTTTTGCAGCTTCGCAAACCTGCTTTACCTGATTTGGCCCTATGTCGCCGGTGTGCAAGCGGCGGCCACTTTGGAAGCGAGCGAGCAGGGCCCAGGGGGGGGGGGGGGGGGGGAGGGTCGTCGTCGCAGTCCCATTGTATGCCATCCTATGTAAGCTGTGCCTCGCGGAGAGGGAGTATGAGTGCCAGAAACACATCCCATTCGATTCATGGCCCTGCTCAACTGCCGAGCTCAGCCTCAGCGTGCGCAGAGACGTCGCGCCGCCGAATTGAGTTGGTCGGCGAATCTCGACTCATGTGTGCTTAACGAAAAGGATGCCTGTTCTAGGCATGGTGGGAACATGGGAACATGGCCCGTCTCCGCACTCCCGGCCTAATGCAGCGCCAGATGTCGCTTGTGGCTTCGCTGACAGCTGCCGGTGACGAGTCTAACACCGCGAAGAGTATGGCATTCGCGGGGCACATGTCATCGTCCTGCGCTTCTCCAGATGTTACTCCAGCATTCTAATCTAATCTGGCTTCTCCCCCAGAGTACAAGAGTCGATTCGATGTCGGGGTCCGGAGGTCACGGCGACTAAATGCCAAAATCGGCGCCGCCGGAGTGCGGGGTTCAGGGGGGCCGCCCCGGATTGTCGGTTCAACCTTGTCCTCCGCTGCCATCGTAGCTCCTCCAGGCTGCGGTGGTATTACATACGTCAGACGACACTGTCAACAGCACAATTACCAAAAGATGCACCGCAGTTCTAATCGCCAAGTGACTCGTCATCCGTCGCTGGCATCAACTGTCAAGACCCGTCTCCTCGTCCCGGGTTGTGTGCACACGGCCGAGTCCTGCAGGCCCTTGCGAGGTTGCTCTCTGTGTCTTACGTGTCATCATTCTCTTCACGGTGTTCTCGCAGAAGACTATGCTGAAGCCCATGACTGTCGTCTATGATCCTCCAACAAGGCTTGCCGGTGAAAGGTAAACTGGACGAAACCACACGTGGCGGCGGATTGACACGTGCGTGAGGCGTGACACGACGCATTGGATCAGAATTGCTAGAGCGTTTGACCCGTCTACCAATGAAACCCGCGCTCGCTTGCAGGATGACTCTTTCCAGGTTGCGACCGCACAGCAGCTATTACTTGAGGTCGCCACGATGGACAAGCTGTCTGAGAACAGAGTTGAGTATGAAATGCGCTGACTAATGGGAAGCTGGTATTCGCCACATCCCCCGTGCAGCTGGGCACGTGACATTGACGGCCTTCCAGGTTCCCCGAGGGACAAAGATGAGTCTCCAAGCTTCCATGCGAGGAGGCGTTCGTTTCTATTATAAATTGGGGTCAATGGCCATTCGAGCAACGATGGAAGTCATGCTGGCAAATTATGGCGCAGCATTGCTGCGAGAAACCGCGACAGAACCGCGGACCGCTCAGGAACAGAGTCACGTGATCACATTGGCCGAACCTTCGCCAGCCTCTCGCGATTGCTTAGTCGAGGCAAAGCTTTCTGAACCCTGTAGATAATCCATCCAAACACCTTCTCTTGCTTTCTGGACTCTCAACCTACAAAACCCATCGAGACGCACGATCAGGGTCACTCAATACGTGCAATCAATTAAATCGACATTCGCGGTTGATTTGATCCCTTGACAAAACCCGCGACCGCATCCCCTATCTTATCGGACGCGCCTCCCACCAGCTCCCGGGCGACGACCTCGCGCTCCTCGATTCCACCCACAGCTCTTCGGCATTACCATCGCCATCATGGCCGTCGAAGTCGCTCTCGAGACACCGCTCGCCAACGCGCTCACCGCCGCCGTCCAGCCTAAACTGGTCGAGGTGGGGTGGGCTAGCGAGGAGGATGGCAACGCCTTGGCTGAATACATTATCCTCATGCTGGTCAACGGCAAGACACAGGAACAGATCGCGGCTGAGCTGTCGAACGAGCTTTTGAGTCTACCACCCGACGACCCTTCATCACACAACTTCGCGGCGTGGCTCTTCGAGCAGATCGAGACTCTGAACGCGCAGATCAACGGCCAGGCCGCCGCGCCTGCGCCTCAACCAGACGCTGCTGGCGGTGAGATGGATACAGATATGGGCGCTGGCGATGCGACCGACGTCAACATGTAAGTCCACTTCATAATAACCCGTAGGTGCTGCCGCTAACCCTGACCAGACCCACTGGACCCAAGTCGATGCGAAATGGCAACCCCCGTGGCGGGCGCGAGAAGCGGATGATGGGCCAAATGTCGAGAGCTATGGACCGATCCGGCGACTCGCTGCATAGGGTACAGGGTCAGAATGGGCGCATCAACACCCACAGTCGCGCACCGCCGAGCGGCCCAAGGGGAGCAGGCATGCGCGGCGGCCGCGGCAACGGCCGCATGGCGAACAACATACAGCATGGCCTTGCTTCCGGCATGGGCAACGGACAGAACATGATGATGGGAGGACAACCCGGAAACATGGACGTCTTCGCGATGTTGGAGCAGCAGAATCAGATGATGATGCAGATGCAACAACAGTTGATGAACGGCGGCGTTGGCCGTGGGAACCACAGAGGTGGACGAGGCGGAAAGTTTGAGAGAGGAAATCGCGGCCGAGGCGGCCACTACCAGGCAAACAGGGGCACCAGCGGCGAAAATGGCGCTGAGGGAGGCGACGACACAGAGATGTCGGGCGAGCCCCGCGAGCCCCCGAACCCCGATGACACGGTCTGCAAGTACAACCTCAAGTGCACAAACCCAGATTGCAAGTTCGCCCACCAATCGCCAGCGGCACGACCCGGTGCCAACGTCGACACCAGCGACGTCTGCAGCTTCGGCGCAGCCTGCAAGAACCACAAGTGCGTCGGCCGTCATCCGTCGCCAGCTACTAAGCTCGCCCACCAAGGCGAGCAGGACTGCAAGTTCTTCCCCAACTGCCAGAACCCTCGGTGCCCCTTCCGACACCCCAACATGCCGCCATGCCGCAACGGCGCCGAGTGCACGACTGCCGGTTGCAAGTTCACCCACGTCAAGACCAAGTGCAAGTTCAACCCGTGCTTGAACCCCAAGTGCGTCTACCAGCACGACGAGGGCCAGCAGGGTGGCTTCAAGGACAAGGTTTGGACACCCGGCTCTGGCGAACATGTTAGCGACAGGAAGTTCGTGGAGGGTGGCGACAACGAGGAGACTGTCCAGCCCGAGGGCGAGCAGATGGCTCAAGACCCGGTCACGCAAGATGCCGAGGTCATTGGTTAGGAATCAGAGGCACATGTTTGGCACTTTGGGAGCAGCGGCGAGGAGGATGAGATATTTTGATGTACCAGTATGATATCAACAGGGGAGAGACATGTGCTGTGATGCCGCGATGGCAGGGCACGTGGCGTTTTAGGGGGTTTTATTTTGGGAATTGCATTTATAGACTGGCAATTCGTTGCTGCAGCGGAGAATATACCACACTCTTCCGTTGCCTCTTACACAAGCCTCACCTCGCTTTCGCCTTAATGCTGTGCGATGTGGATCCTGATCGACGACGCTGCCGTCACAGCACCAACTGATCACAGCGCAGCTTGACTTGAAGTGCAGTTATTGATCTTGTCGAGTTTGTATCCACGACGCGACTTTTCCATTCCTTAGCTTTGTATTTCCCAAAGACACTCAGAGCTGATCTGAGTGGCCAGTGCAGAGCCATGGGTAGTAGTAATTCAGTGCAGTGGCGGCGGGGGTGGGTCTGGTCCGGTCCCTGAACCCCACAGCATGAATCTTGAACTTGCACTCCCGCTCTTCGCCACCACAAATTTCACTTCCTACCACAACAGCGCTCCTGCACGATAGGCACAATGTCCAAATCAAAAGCTCAGAAACGCAAGCGTGCGGCCGCCGCGCAAAGCGACCCTTCTCGAAAGCAAGCTAAGACCGCCGCCCCTCCAAGCCCTCCCGACTCCGACACGCCCCTCGAAGCCAAGTCGCTCGCCACAGTAACGTCGGAGGAGGAGCTGTCCATCACGATTGAAACCCTCGCAGAGCTCGCGCGGCACCCGGGCCTCATCAAGACGAAGCAGTGCAAGGACCTCCGCACGGCCGTCTACGACTTCCGCCAGGCCTGCACCACCGGCGCCAACGCCTCCGACACTCCCGGCACCAACCTGACGGGGAGGATCACGGGCGCCTTGGCGGACGGCAGGTTCACCGAGGCGAGGATCCTGCTCGCTGAGATGAAGATCCGGAGGCAGGAGCCCAAGCTGGGGGCGCTGTGTCGGTGGGTTCGGGACTTGGACTTTGTGAGCGGCCTGAGCACGCAGGTCAAGGCTGCGAGGGACGCGGAGCTGATCGACGTGCTGGATGCGGTGCTGAGGGTCAGCTGTCCGATTGATGACAATGCGCAGGCTGCTGTGAACAAGGAAAGCCCAATCGCTATGCAGCAGGTTTGGGACCTTCATCCACAAGGAGCAGAGCGACTGGAGGTCTACGCTTCGGTCCTGGACGAGACGATCTTCGACTCCGCGCCCAAGGACTTACGATCTTCATTGCGAGTCATCGAGACAACCAAAGGCGCCGACCGGAAACCGCCCAATCACTACGACGCAATCCTTTACACATCACAACCGAACTCGGTGCCTCTTGACGAGGCGAACCCGTCGATCACATACACAAAGCACCCCCACGTGCCCGGGCTGGGGCTAGCATCCAACGTCCTCTCCCCAAGCGAATGCAGAGCCATTATCGCCGCGGGAGAGAGCGTCAACTTCCTGCCAGACTCGCCGCTCCGACAAGACGGCGAACTCAGCGTACTGGCGCACAACTTCTACTGGATTGTGGACCAGGCCTTCCACGACCGACTCTGGGCTCGCATGTCGCCCTTCGTGCCCAAGGCCGTGGAGGGCCGTCTGGCGAGAGGCTTGAACCGCCGCTTCAGAGTCTACCGCTACGTGCCCGGCGCCGAGTACAGGTGCCACATCGACGGCGCGTGGCCGCCGTCGGGCATCAAGGCGGACGACAGCTACGTGTACGACGACTCGCCGCCGGAGAAGAAGCAGAGCTCCCTGTTCACGTTCCTCATGTACCTCAACGACGAGTTCGAGGGCGGCGAGACGACCTTCTTCCTGCCGGCGCAGCGGGAGGGCACGCTCAACGCATACCCCGTGCGGCCGGTGATGGGCGGCGTGGCCATGTTCCCGCACGGCGACGCCCGGGGCGCGCTGCTGCACGAGGGGACGGGGGTGAGGAAGGGGGCCAAGTATGTGATTCGCACGGATGTCGAGTACGATATTGAGCCGACGGAGGGGGCCTGATGGAGAAGTCGGGATGATGAGCTGATGACATGCGAGCGACTGACCTTGCAAGGTGTAGAGGAGTACTGGGCTGGGGGGGGTGATTTAACCATTTACAAGCAAGGATATAGTGAATTTTACAAAAGGGGCACACATGCCCGACGGATTTTCCAATCCAGACTCGCGATAGGAAGACGGAATCGGCCGGTCCTGCGGCATCCTGACTCCGACCAGCACGTGCATAATCCGAACCTCCAGCGACCGCGACCAAGTTTTGAAGAAGTACGGAACTCCCTTCACCGCCCACACATACACGGGGAGAGATAGAGAGGTAGCGAGGGAGGCAACCGGCCAAGCAGCCCCATCCCGCCGCCATTGCTTGTTCAAAACCCCGTCGAGGAAAAAACCGAAAGCGAAAGGGGCCACGAGCGCGACGGACGTCCCATCGCCAATCATGCCCGGCTCGTGGTATCATCTGGCAGTCGAGGACCCCTTCTGCCGGCCAAGAGGGGGGGGCAGCCAAGACACCGCCAAGCACCGTCCCAGTACAATGTCCCGCATGAGATCTAGAGGGGGAGGGGGTTGTTTCCGTTATAGGAAACCCACCAGGGACGCCGTTCGATCTGCAGCCCGACTTTCGAGGGCGAGGTGACTGCATAGGGAGAAATCGACGACTGTCCTGATCTTGTGCGCATAGGCGTTGGTCGTTCACCAGGCGCTGATCCGGCTCGAGCCCTCTGTCCCGCCGGCCCGGATCGTCTCTGGGGGGGCCATCGCGTCCCCGGCAGTCAGTGTAAGGTAGTCGGTGCAGCGCCCCTACTGTACTCCACCGCATCGGCGCCCACTAACTTCTAGCGCCAGCGCCCTGCAGCTTGGGAGGTGAGCACCTTCCCGAATCTCCACGACTAGGTCGAACCTCCTTCCCCCCGCGTGTCACAGCCTCCGCGCCCGGAGATACACTGCGGGCTCCCTTAGTACAGTATAGTAGGACCTAAGATAGAAGGGGTGCACCGCACATGGCCCTTGATAAGACGTCGTGGGTGGCTGGACGGTGGTTACTGGCTCTCTTCGGAGTGCGCCGCCTGTGCGCTCTGTGAAGCAGCGTCTATAAGAGGGCGAGGCACCGACCATCGTAGTCTGTGAGTCGTGTCTGGTTGTATCAGAGTGCTACACGCTGCGAAGTGTCTAAGTCAGGCAGATAGCAGATCCCCCGTTCGTCCAGCTACACCTCGTCCCACCCCCCTAGTCGCCCACGATGCACTTCTCTCTCAGCGCCCTCCTCTTCGCCCTCACGGCCGTCAGCGCCGCTCCCACTGCTTCCACCCTCGAGGCCCGCGCCCCGGCCACCTGCGGCAGCCAGTACTACTCGTCCGCCCAGGTCAACGCCGCCTCCGTCGCCGCCTGCAACTACTTCCGCAGCGGCTCCACGGCCGGCAGCTCGAGCTACCCGCACAGGTGAGTTGAGCAACAGCAAACCCCCCCTAATCCGCTCCCTCCCAGGAAGGGGCAGAGAGGCAAAGGGCAGGTATCTGACCAGGAAATTCCAGGTACAACAACTACGAGGGCTTCGACTTCAACGGCTACAGCGGGCCCTTCCAGGAGTTCCCCATCCTCCCCGGCGGCGTCTACACGGGCGGCTCGCCCGGCCCGGACCGCGTGGTCATCACCGAGGACAGCTGCCGCCAGGCCGGCACCATCACCCACACGGGCGCCAGCGGGAACGCCTTTGTTGCCTGTGACGGCACCTCCAGGTAGAAAGGGGGCCTGGTTGTTGGTGAGGGGAAGTAGCACTTCTGATACCGAGGTGGCTGGCTGGCTGGCTGGCTAACCCTTACGCTGATGATATTTGTGATTTCTGCTGTTCACGTCACGATGTTCATAGATGCATAGCCAATGAAGCTCCAATTACATATGCTGATCCGACCGGATTACAGTGCGCGTATACCTTTCCTCTCTGTGCATGCTTACCTGTTCGAGAACATCACGCACTTCCCATTCTGCTCTGTCAGTACCACGTAAAGCAGGATCTGGCGTAACGTACTCACGCCAGAAGCAGGGGGGAAGCAAAGCAGAGCCTGGCAGTCGAGCAAATGAGGCAGTATAAGATTCGCAAACAGGGAGAGGCTGGTGAGCGAAGCGTAAATGGTAGAGACAGTGTAGCATTAACCCGCGGCGTAGCCCGGCGAAAGCAGTTAACTCGCATAAAATGATACCAGCCGACATACGCCGACAGTCTTCCAAGGTGGCCATGTCCAAGGCCGCATCCGAACGCCATCGCTATGCTCCCAAAGCCTTCAGTAAAGATAACTCAACCCCTGTCCTGTCTTGGGGTGGCGTTCGACTCGCTCTCCTCGAAATCACCCATCATCGCGTCCGTTTCGCCCTCTTCCTGCGCATCGGAGTCGTCCGGCGAGTTGTTGAACTCCATCTTCGCCGCCAGCCTCTCGCCCTCGCGCTTGCCACGTTCCACGTTGATGAAGTAGATCAGCGGCGCCGGGAGACCGATCAGCGCCGCTAGAAACCAGAAAGCTGGTCGGATGCTGCCCGTCTTGTCGATGATGGCCCCGACAATCGTGGGTCCGAAGACGCTGGACCCCTTGTCCGTGATGGCGTAGAGGGCGTAGAAGGCTGCTTCGGACCCTGGCGGGATGAGTTCGCCATAGAGGGAGCGGCAGTAAGCGCCCAGACCACCGAGGACCAAGCCGTAAATGCCGGCCAAGGGGTACATCTCCCACGGCTGCTGCAGACCAAAAACGCCCCATTCTTGGACGAAGGGGAGGTAGCCTATGAGGCCATAGATAGGGATCAGCTCGAACAGGGCGATGCAGACAAGGATCGTCTGATGTGCTTGGAGGTTCAACAGGCGCGAGACCCAGGACCATCCCAGGGCACCCACGATGCCGCACATGGTGGTAATGACGTTGATCATGCCCAGCGCCCACGGCTTCATGTGTAGCGTTGTCTTTGCAAATAGGATCGCGGTCGATGACGTCGTCGCGATGGCATCCGACAGCAGAAACCAGCCAGCTAGGAACAGCATGATGTCCATGAGATGCCGAGCCAGCATCGCCGTTCGAAACAGTGACTTCCACGCATACACCAGGTAAGCTATTCCTGAGAGCTGCCCCTTCTTCCCATCAGTCAGCGGGGGTCCAGGTCGAGGACGCAACCACATGGCAGCCGGGATCGTGAAGATAGCCCACCATGCTCCGACCAGAAAGAGCACAACGCGTTGCGACCATGTCGTGTTCTGCATAACCACCAGAATGGCGATGGAGATGCATTGTAGGAAAAGTGCCGCGCTGTAACCGATACCAATGCCCCTGGCGGACATACCAGTCGAGAGCTCGAGCTCCTTGGACGTGATCTCCTTATGCGTCGCCTTCCCGCTCAAACGCGACTGCGAAGGGCGAAGAGCCTCGTCAGAAAGTAAAGGAGAAGACGAATCTATCCTGTTCGCCTCCAAGCTCTCCGTCGACTCCTCCAGGGGCCGTGATTCCATGTCTGATCCTCCAAGGTCCGGCGTCATAGGCCGCTGAGCCTCAATGACATCTGGATGATTCCTAACCAAAAGCGGCAGGAACGAATTCAGCAGCACGAAGCTGGCTCCGAAGCTCGTGTTCGAGATGATGGTCAGGATCGCGCCGAGGATGTACGTCTCCTTGCTGATGAAGATGTAGGCCATGACACATGCGCTTCCCAGCCATGCGAAACTCAGCAAAAGCTTCTTTCTATAGTTTCCATGGTCGGCCGCGCAGCTGATTGACACGACCAGCAAGGCCTGTACTAGCACGCTGACGGAGAAGGTGTACATGGCAAAGCTGGCCGTATTGATGGGTATGCCGAGGACGAAGACTACGCACTGCCCGTCGTCCTTGTTCTTGCTGTCGCTGGAGCCGCAAGCCGTGTCCGGGTCGGAGAGAAGGACGCCATTCTCGCGGGCCAAGGACTCTAACAAAATGGGGATAAATGAACCTGTCGCGCAGCATTAGCACCGCCGCGCTATCGAGTACTCGACAATGCCTTACCAATTCCACAGATGACATAGGTCTCTGCAGCAAACGCGTACATGTACCATCCGGTCAGCTCCTTTTTGCTCGTCGGTCTCCCATCATAGCCTGCATATGTGGCCGCAGCCGCCCTTCTCCTGCGGTCACTATCCCCGTCACCATCGCTGCTCTGTGAGGACATGTCGTCCCCGTCGCTGTCGGACCTCTCGTCGTCAGCCTCGAAATTCGACGTGGCAAAGGAATGAATGGATCGTTTCGAGAGGATGGAAAGCCCGGACCAGTGCCTCTGTCCGCTGAGCGCTGGCCGAGGTGGTTGTAGGTTCATGGCGGACGGCGCGCGCGGTCAGCCGCGGTGGCTTTAACCCCGGACGCGGCTGGTGACCTCACACTGGGGCGTGGCGGGTGTGGCGTCGTGATTGGCCGGCGGCAAGGTAGATGACCTGCTCCACGGGGTGTCGAACTGAATGCGCCGCCAAACCTTGGAAGGGAACCTGTATCTCGTGGATGTTCGACAGGAAGTCGACAAGCATCGGGAGGTGCAGAGTTCAGCAGACCAAATGTGCACGTGGCCCCGTTGCGTCTGAGGACTCCGAGCAGTTCGTATGCGACGCAAGTCGCCTGCTAGCGCATTCCCAACGGCGACGATCAACGACAATCGTCCTTCTTGTGGGAGCACACGGGTGGGAGCGGGGGAAGAGCAGAGAGATTCGAGAGCAACTGTGAGGGACATTGGCGAGTGCGAGATGGTGCGATGTCTGCCCATGGTAAAGAAAATCTGAGGCTGCCTCGAAACGGTTCTTCCCGGCTCTTTCAACCAGCCGTCTGTCACATTCGTTGACCTGCAGCTCTTGGGACCTGGGCGAGAGGCCGCACACGAGAAAGGTGCCTTAGCCTCCTAGCCCCCCCCAGGAGTACGACCTGTCCGTGCTCACGAGGCATCTCTCGAACGCCCATTCGCCAAACGTCGGCATTGTACCTTCGCCCAAGGGTCGCGTCGGCTGCAAAGCTGGAGAGGTTGCCTTGGGAGTGGATTCATCTCAAACCAGAAGTCTCGAGCGGACATGCCTCCGAAGCTAGCTTTCTTCACGACGTTTCGCAGAACTCGAAGATGCCCATTTCGAGTCTTACACTGCCAGCGTCACTCTGACCACACAAAATCAGATACAAAGGCGCGCCTCCAGCATCAAGTGGCAAGTCCTGCCGGATCTTGTGCAGTCCCCAAGCCCATCACTACCTACCTGGGGGATTCAGACATGGCATGTGGATGAGTGGGGTTGGGACGGATGATGAGGGGTCAACTCCTGTGATACTACTACGAAGTAGTCGCGGTGCGGCATTCAGTTTGAAAAAGGCTGTCATTGAGCGTCTCTGTATCTGATCATTGGAGGGCAAAGATCTGGACATGCCCCCCAGGCGACTCCTCTTCGGCGCGCCCGCACGCACGTTTGGTCCCTGGCATGCGGTCCGCGTTGGCCATTCTTAGGACACCACCCGACAGGCGCCATTCGCGGCAGCCGCAAAGATCTCCTCCATGCAGCTAATCCTTGTTGAGAACATTGTTAGGTGACGAACAGTCTGATGAATTTTTTTTATGTCTGATTAAAAACAAGCACGGGGATATCATTGGTATCAAGAACGAAACGTAAAGCCCTATGGCTCCCTGGTACACCTCCCAACTCAGCCGCCTTCACCTCAGATGTGACGCAACCCCCGGCGCCCTCCTACTTCTTTCCGAACAGCTTGTTCTTGAGCTTGTCGGCGAGACCAACGGGCGACACGGACTTGTGCTCGTTCACGTGGTTGCTCCTCTCCTCGTTGCCGGCGCCGCCACGTCCGGTGTGGTGGTCGTGTGCCTCCTCGGAGCGCTTGGCGACGTCTGGGATCATGTCCGAGTCGGAGCGCACGGCGCCCTTTACACCAGCGTCGCCAATGTTGCCGGCGCCTACACAGGTCAGCTTTGGTCTACATGAACTAATGAAGGCGTTTCTGGCAAGCAGGAAAGGCGCGCGCCCCTAGGTTCTCTGTGCGATGCCATGGGTCGCCGCATCAGCCCACCACGGACGCGACCGATTGATAAGGAATGGGTGATCAACCGCCCCCGGCGCATACCAGCTGCCATCGACTACGGAATCGCAACTCACCTCCTCGACCAGCGCTGTAAGCGCCGTCGCCGTGGCTGCCCTCAGGACCTGCGCGGACGATCGATCCATCGACGTATTGCGTGTCGTCGGGGTTGATGTTGCCAGCGCCGCCGCGCCCGTGAGAAACCTCGGCCGACATGATGACTTCAATGGACAGTTGCTCTCGAAGCGGAATCGGATCAGAGATGTATGTAAGGACAGGCAAAGATATTTGCACAATCCACCCCAGGCGCGACGGCGACGCCTTCAGCCTCTTATAGCTTTTCCCACACCGTACCCGTCATCCAACTTTCCTTCTGCATCACTCACTATCAAAACCGCCCAGGCCATCGATAAGAGAAATGAGCCACTGCCCGTCACCGATTGCGCTGGAGGCTGGCCGGCTGGCTGGCTGGGCAGCCACTGCAGCCCAGGCGATGAATGACACACCCCCCGCTGCTTATCTTAGCGGGGACACTCTGCGTGGGAGCCACGCCCATGATGCGCGCCCGACCACTCAGATTGCCGCGAGTTTACGTAGCTGTATTTGCTGAGAGCACCAGCGGCTGGGAGCTTGTGGGGAGATCAGCCTGCTGCGGAGAGCTTATCGCGACGACGTCGGACGGGGAACGGCTATCCTCCTCGATCTCTGTGCTAGGCCTGCTAGGGCCTGATTGCTGCGTGTTAGCTGGTGACGGCGCCTGGGCGTTGACGTGATGGGGCTCGACGTGGGCGATAAGGGATCGCAATAAGGTTTGGAGCGTCGCATGCGGCTGAGATGGCACGTTGACAGCAGAACCTTGTTCAATGGCCAGGCCATTTGCGCTTGACTTCCCAACGACGATCATGTAATAGCTTTCACATTTTGTGTCCTCTCTTAGAAACGAGCCTATCAGAACGATCATATACGAAGCCTTATACTAAAGCAGAACCACCTCCCGCCCTTGTACTGGTCTACCGTCCATTATGCCACAGATCTAACCACCAAACACCGTTCCCAATGCCTTCCCTCATCAGTCATTTCTCGTCGTCGCCGTCATCTATCAAGCACTTCCTGCCTTTCCAATCTGCAGAATCTCGCCCGTTGTAGGCTCATCGCTCCTCAACACCGGCCAGCTCGCCCCATCCGCCTTGACGAGTTTTAGCTCCAGCTTGCTCCCCAGAACCTTGTAGGTGGACTCCTGGGTGTCGATCTTTCCGTACAGTGGGAACTCGGCCGTGTAGCGTTTCGGCGGGGTGTCAGCGGTCTTGAGGTCCATATCTATCGAATTGCTCTTGAACTCGACCTTTGCAGAGTCCTTGACAATCTTCTTCAAGAAGATGTCCGCGACGACCATCTTGGGTGTTTGATAGTAGTTCGATCTGTCCCATTAGCATAGAACTTCCACAGCAGTGGCTTGGAAACCTCAACATACCGCACATCCGTAAGGACCTCCTCCCCACCCTCAGCAACCTTGTCCTTCTTTCCACTTCCGACGAACATGTGCCTGTCCTTAGTCTTGCACCCCTCAATCATCAAAAACTGATCAAACTCCAAAACCCGTCTCTTGCAGCAGCTGTACCCTTTGCTCCCCTCGTGGAAGATAGGCACCCCCGGGTGGAAGACGCACTTCTCCTCTTCGCGGTTCTGTCCCTTCTTGTACTTGGCATCACACTTCTTCCTACGACACTCCGCACCGTCGGGGATCTCGAGGCTGGGGTCGTCATCTTCGGACTCTGGCGGTGGCGCGGGCGCGGGCGCGGGCGGAGTTGCTGGTGTGGTCACGGGTGCGCGGCCGGGGTTGTTGTCTTTGGCGGACGCGTTGAGAGAAGCTATCTTGGCGTTGAGCGTTTCGTCAGAGATAGCGAGTTTCTTCTCCTCAAGGGTGGGAGGCTTGTCGGTTGTCGAGTGGACGCCCGTCGTGCATGGGGTAATCTCCATAAACTCGTCAAAGGTGAGGACGCGGGGGTTGCAGCACTTCCATCCTAAGCTATCATTAGCATCCTGATGGTGCACAGAATCATTGAGGGCAAAGTGAAGACGAACCTTTTTGCCCCTCGTGGAATACTGGTGGTCCAGGGTGGTAGTGGCACTTCTCCTCGGGATCCGTGAAGAGCTTCCCGCAGCCCTGATGGACGCACTTCTGCGGTTCCGCCATTGGGTCGAGTTTGTTTTCTTATATTTTGTAACACAAGATTACGAGAGACTAAAGGAAGGAAATCGGAATGGAGAAAGTGAGGAAGAAGAGATGTCGGGCAGTAGAAGCTTCGAAATGCGTCGGCGGTGTCTGTGGTGGGGTGGGATGTTCTAGAAAACTGCCCACCCGCGAAATGACGTTGCGCTCCGACTCGCCGACGGGTGGGCTCACCGCTTGCCGGTTTTGCTGTGGGGAGGGTTCGGGGACGTGTCATGTCGCGTCAACTTTTGGGCTTCACGAGTGCCGGCATTCTCCAATTGCCATCACCAGAGCTCACTCAAAAACCAAGAGCTGACAAGATGTTCGCAACTCGACGGCTCCTGCATGACTTTGCGTGCAGGATCACGCTCTTTACCAGACCGGGCTGCGGACTCTGTGAGCAAGGGAAGCAGTCTCTTTCTCAGGTCTGGGATAAAAGGCCGTTTGCTTATGAGGAGCACAACGTCGACGGTCCGGGATCGAAGTGGAGGGAATTGTACGACTTTGATGTCCCTGTGGTATGAAATCTAGCGACTCCGTGCTAGAGACATGCACTGAGAGGTGAACAGATTCACATCGCCAAGGCCACTTCTCCTCAGGAAGATGTTTCAACGGCCAGCAAAGCCATCAAGCTCATGCACCGCTTCACCCCCGACCAGGTCGAATCAAAGATGGACGTCGCCGAAAGTAAATGATGTCCTCTCATTTGAGTCTCGCCTGTCGCCTCCCGAAATACTACGAATCAGCCTAGTATGACTTGCCCGCCTCGGGTTTCACATTCCCCTTCGCAGTGGCCATCTGCTCCTGCAGCGTGAATGCCAACGCCGTGTAATCGGTCGCCACAGAAATAAGATCAAAGCCCTGCTCTGCGAATTGCTTCGCCTGGGCGCCGCCAACGGAGAAGATACCGCACTTCTTACCAGCCTTGCGACAGGCGCCTAAGACCTTGGCTATGGCGGCTTTCAGTTCGGGAGCTACCTGCCCATCGATGATGGGGTGGCCGATATTGTTGCCTTCGCCCTCAGTACGCTGTGTGGGGGACCGGGAAAGGGGTGGCGAACATACCGAGATCGAATGGTCCAATAAAGAGGACGTCAACGCCGTCTACAGAAGCAATCTCATCAACAACTTCAAGCGCCTCCTTTGTCTCAATCTGAACCATGGTGACAAGAGTGTCGTTCGCTTGTTGAAGATACTCGGTAAAGCTAGGGTTAGGGTTGAAGCGCTCCATCGCTATAGGTGAGCCGAAGCCCCGGACTCCCTTAGGTGGGAATTTGGTAGACTGGACGAGCTGCCTTGCTTCTTCTACTGTTCGCAGTAGGGGAACGACAATCTGGAATGTCAGCACAGTAGGACGATGCGCGCCGGAGACTTACACCATGAGCTCCGCAGTCCAATGCGCCTGGTACGCGTTAGACCTGGGACCATTTTGAAGGGGTGGTAAAGCTTACGCTTGACCATCCAGCCCTGCATATCCGGGATTCTCACAATGGGCGAGACTCCCAGCGCAGCAATGGCAGGAACAGCATCGTGCATAGCTCCATCTAGACCAGCCATTAGCCTTCGTCAATGGGATGTTTTGTACGTAAGCCGCAATACCATCAATATTCCCGTGTTCGCAGTCAACACAGACCCAGTCAGCCCCTGTCCTAGCCAACAGACGTGAGACGTTGGCCCCAGGAATCATCTGCCACATCCCCATGGCCTGACGGCCCTCCTTGAGAGCGGTACGAATGGGCGACTGCATGGCTGTAGAATACTGTCGAAGACTCAGCCGGGATTGCGAGGATACGGAGCAAGATGTCGGAGCTGCAGAAAGTAAAGAACGTCCAAGACGTGTGTTGAAGTATCTCATCGCGGGCGGGGATGATTATGACTGGGAGCCTCCGATTCTGGAGATGTGATGTGGTTGGAGTCAGTCTGCGGGGGATTCGAGATGGCGGGTCAAGTCAGTCTCGGGGCGACGGGGAGAGAACCTCGATTGAGACAAGTGCTGATTTGAAAACCATTCAGGTCTCTTTGAAGACGTCCGTCGAGGACCGTCACGGACCGGCTTTCAAGATGGTGGGGAATCCTGCGATGTGGGGGCTTGGGGGCTACGCGCCGAGTCGGCAGATCGGATCTCCAACCTCACCGTGGTCTGCCCTTAGATAGGAGATGTCGACCTGAGAAGCTACGGGTATCCAGATGTGTATTGCTCAAACCTGCGAGTCGCAGTCTAGTTGGTCTAGTGACAGGGCCTTGATCCCTTATCCATTTCATCGCATGGGGTCGAGCAGGGTTCGTACAGAAACAGCAGAACAAGGTTGAAGACCGCAGCTGTTCCGTCCCTGAGCTCTCGCACCCTCCTTTAGTTTTCACACCGTAGATGCCTTGCTGGCAGCCACACGGAACAGGGCTCCTTGTGCCTATCGAGCGCGGGAGTGGGCGGCTCACGGCACATCGTCCTGATGCATGCTCGAGGCGTTCCCAACAATCACTGCAAGCAACTGGAGCTGTTGTCAATATGAAGCGTTCCACAGACATGAGCTGCACATACCCTAGGTAGTCCTCCTTGATGCTGCCGATGGCCCACATCTCGCCGACCTCGCTTCTCGTACCGAGGATCTTGACGCGGACGTGCGTGCCCTTCTCAATCACCGTATCCTCGTTGTTAGTATACTGGGGCGGCGAAGCGTTGGGGTCCCATTGGATGTCGCTGGGTATCAGCTGGGATGGCAGGTCAGTAAAGCAGCCTACGGGTCTCGACCAGCAGCATCTAAACGTACGTGGGCCGACACAAAGAGCTTCAGCGGTCCAACTTGGCAGAAGAAACCCTGAGGGTTGATGGACGTGACAACACCGTCAACCTGGCAGCCTGTCAGAGATCTTGGCCTCTGCAAGAAGCACATCACCGCCGCTTACCGTCTCGCCCTTGAACGGCCGCCACACGACAGCTCGATATCCGACCGTGAACTCCGCCAACCCCGTACTAGGAAGAATGCGACCTTCTGAGATATCGAATGTGTCCATGATGGAAATAATGTAGTAGTTTCCCGAACATGTCCCCTCCACGTCCTTGAGCAACTTGCTCGTCACCAAGTCGTGCATGTTGCGCCCGAAGTAGGAAGGGTGCAGGGTGACCCTGCGCTCCATGTTGTAGAGGAAGAACATGGCTGCGACCGCTGATGTCGTCTGTCCGCTCACGAAATTCTAAGCTTCGATCGTGATCGCGATTCGGGGCGTCGCAAGCGATTGAGCCGACGGAGCAGGTGGCATCAATGAAGTTGGGGTCGAAATCGGGCGCGACACCGCGACGACGACGAGCGACCGCGACCGCGCCTACGTTTCTCGCTCGCTGCGGTCTTCCAACCAAGGAATCGCCGGTGCGTCGACAGGGAGGATAGCGATGTGCGGGAGGGGAGACCGAAGACAGAGGCGGGGAGGCGGAGGGTGAGTTGGCCGGCCTGAGATGGGAAGTATTCGAGTTGCGCTGGACGCAGAAATCGGTCGTTGACAATGGGGTGCCTGCCAGGTGGCCCGTGCACTCCGATGGAGGTACGTACCTGACATAGGTTCAGGCGGGCCGGCCGCTGTGCTGCCATCGGATCTGAGCTAAGGGACTGTAGTACTGTAAAAGCATCTTCCGTCCATAATTCAAGTCCTTCTTGACAGTGGAGATTTGTTCCCTTCTAAGAAATCCTCCAACCTCCAGGCTTCATACAGCCCAGAGTACCAAGTTTGGTGGTACTTCAAGCCAAACGGTCTCCTCGTGGCCAGCGGGCCCGGGTCGCGTGCGGGACCACTGGCAGCTCGGAAGGACATCGAAGAGGCGAGAACAAAGAGGATGAACAGTTCAGCCAATGGAGGCAGCTCTGACTATACAAAGACGTGATGCGATGGGGCAATCGATCAATACCAGCGAGTCGGCTTTCAAGACACTCGGCACCCGGCTGATGGGTGTAAGTGAGACGTCAAAGTCGACAGCAGTGCCCGAGAGGCGCCAGTGCTGCCAGTGCTGCTGCCAGTGCTGCCCCACGCCTCTCTTGAGGTGGCCCGGCCGTGCACATGCAAAAAAGGACCCCCAATTGGCCAGCACAGCGTGGCATCACCAAGTCTTAACCTCACTCACTCTCCCACCCAAATCCATCCTCACCTTCACCCCTTCTCTCCACTTCGATCCCCTCTAGTTCGCGCGCCTGTCGTCTGTCTGACTGCTCAACCAGTCCCGTCGCTATCGCTCATGCCTCGTTGATCACCTCAAGTATCGCACGCAGACCGTCGGCTCACCCCTGTTACACATTTTTCGACGCCATTCTGCCTGCCTGCACCCGACCTGCATCTGCACTTGGCGGACAGCCTCGGATCTACGACGCCCGAACCGTCTCTTGGAGTAGCAGCAGCAGCATTCAACATATACTTGTCCCAAAATGTCGCTTGACCTCGAGTCACATCTGGTCTTCGTAAGCCACCCCCACGGTCTGCCGTGTGTCCCGAAATGGCCAGAACTAACTCCGCGTGACGATAGTACGGCTCATACCACCACAACAAGGTCAATGTTGCCATCCATATAATTTGCGTTCCTCTGATACTTTTCTCGGCATTCAGCATAGTCAGTCTTTGCTCAAGTCTGCGTCGGTATGCGACACTGACTCTTTCTAGGGAACCTTCACCGGCACTCTTATCAAGACGCCGGCATGGATGACCGTACCATATCTTGAGCTCAACGCCGGCACAATAGGGGCCACGCTCTACTCGGCCTTGTATCTCTTGCTGGAGCCTGTCGCGGGCTTCGTTCTTGCGGCCATGTGCATCGGTGCCGCTGCGGCTTCAAACTATCTCAAGGAGATCGATCCCGACACGACGCTCAAGGGTGCCATTGCCGTCCACGTTATCTGCTGGATCTTGCAGTTCGTCGGCCATGGTGCCTTTGAGAAGCGCGCTCCTGCCCTGCTAGACAATCTGGTGCAGGCATTGTTCCTCGCGCCTATGTTTGTCTGGCTCGAGATTCTGTTCTTCCTCGGCTACCGACCTGAGCTCCAAGCTCGCGTCGAGAAGAAGGTTCAGGCTGAGATTGCCAAGTTCAAGGAACAGTCCAAGAACGGAAAGGCCAGTTAAACACCGATGCGAGGCACCGCGCACGGAATAAGCACGTGAACAATACCGCGGAGTCCTGCTCAACGAGATTGGACATACGTGGGCTCGCCTACGCGGACTTAGCCAGTTTTGAAGCTTTTGGAGGCGTACTGAACAAATTTAATGAGCCCATGGCTCGGGAACGTTGTGCAAATCGAGGATGGCTGTAGAAAATTTGCACGAGAGGTCGAAAGGTTCTGGTTCACGTTGTGATATTAATTATACTGCGAGCGAGCGCTTGAAGACAAAGGAAATTTATTATCTGTCTGTAAGGCATGCACGTCCTTCGATCACTGACGCAGTGTCAGTTCTCAGCCTAAAGTCCTATTATCCAAAAACCGGGTCAGAATCATCGCCGTCTGCTCTCGAAGACCATGAAGACCTACCTACCTCTTCTTGCTCTTCGAGTCGCCCGATTTGTGCTTAGATCGCTTAGAATCGGATTGCTTCGAATCCGGCCTCTTCTGGCTGTTCAACGAATCGTGCTTGGCCGCGTCAACGCAGCCAAATGAAACCTCGGAATCCTGAGGCCTGAATCTCGAGAGCGAGAACCACAGTCTAGAGTTCGAGCTCAGCTTTTTGTCTTGGCTGTTAGCTGATGCACGCTGAGAGACCTTACCAGCACTAGGACCTTTGGCATCGCCCCACGAATTCTTTACGATCCTGGGGTTGACCACGCGAACAGGCTTACCGTTGTGTACGGCCGTGATGTCTTTCTTCGACGGGCCTCGGATGTTAGTGTTGACGTTCTGAGGACACAATTCGGACCAGCGGGTAACGTGAGAGAGGTTATCCACGCTGTCCCGTGCGAGACGGTGGGCGTTGAAGCCAGCACTGGGGATGGGCAGGTGACCACGCGGGTCTGGGGGAGCAGGGGCCGCGCGCGGGTTCATGTAGACCTGGCTGCCTGCTGCTGAAGCGGTTGGCGCAGGCGGCGGCTTAGGGTTGTTGGGGTCTCGGTAGCATGTGAAATGCATCATCTGTGGCTTGGACCCCTCGATTCGAGGGTTTCCGGCGTACGGCGGGCCCTTTGGCAGGTTAGTTTGGGGAATTTGGGCAGCTCGGGAGGACCCGCCTTCGTCGAGGCCAAAGCCAGGACGAGGAGGCGTCCGAGTAAGGGGTAGCTCACTCCGAAGATGGTTCCTAGGGAGGCGCCGGGCCTTCCCTGCAATCTCTCGCGTCTCATAGGAGGATAGTCTACCATCAGACTGATTACCAGGCTGGCTCTCATCTCCAGCCAGTTGCACCCTCGCTTGCCTACTAATCTGCTTGCAAAGCCGATCGTAAGGGTCAGCGGTCCAAGCATCAACCACTCTGGGAGGGCTTTCGTAAAAGTCCCGGTACGAAGCCGGCTCGAACGTCTGGGTGGGAGCCGTGCCGGCCTTGTCGATGTGAACAGTCTTCTTGTCATCTTTCTCAATCGAGGTGTTATTGCTGCTCAGCGCGAAGACATGGCTCGAAGCTGTCCCAGCCTCGCTGCTGACATAGTCTGTGTACCAGGAGACGTCAGAATCTGCGAAGTTAGCAGAAGGTTGGGGAATCGAGTTTTGAGAAACCAGGGGAGCGTTGTACGAAGGTCGAGAGTAGACAGAGCTGGGGGGACGCCAGCTGTGGTTGTTGCTTTGCTGGGCAGACTTAGGTCGGGGCTCCCAGTTGGCTCGAGCGGGTTGGTACACTGAGCTGGGTGGGCGAACGGGATCTTGGGGTACAAGAGGGCTAACGGGCTGATGATCTGGAATGACACCCCTTGCCCGGTTCTGCTCCTCTTCAGCCAGCTCAGCAGCCCGGACGAACTCTCGGAAGTCGTTGATAGACGAGCCATTCTCATGGACCATAGGTCCATGGTCTTTGACAGGAGAAGCATCGCCCATGCCACCGGCGAGATAATCATCAGCCGCAAGGGGTGAGACAGGCTGAGGGGGAAGAGGGGCGGACTCATCGATGGTTGCCATCATGGGCGAACGAGCGCGTGTAGGACGGCCGCGCCTCCCTTCTCGAGAAGACTTGTGACGATGAGAAGAGGATCTAGAGGAATGAGATTCCCGAGGATCGCTTCTAGAAGAAGAAGACTTTTCAGAGCTGCGTTTTTCCCGGTGTTCACGGTCGTCTCGGTGACGGCGTTCACGATGACTGTGGGAAGGATCACTCGTCCTCTCTCGATCACTGACGCTTCGGTCACTATGAGGACTCTTGTTCCTGTTAGCGCCTGTGCGTTTACCGCCGTTCAACTTGTACGCCTTTATCTCTTCGTAATGAGACTCACAACCCCGGCACATCCTGTGACGGCGCTTGGGGATGTCGGACTGGCAGGGCGGCTCGAAAGCCGCATATTTGAGGAAGTTTTTCAATCCCGGCTTGTTGCGAGACCTGTCGCAATGAATCTTTTCGCGGGTGGAATGTCCACAGTCGTAGCGGACAAATGCCTGACACATTTTGATGGTCGTTGAGTGAGGTCCTTAGGAAAAGGGGTAAGTGTGGAAGGAAAGCTAGGCAATTTGGTTTCCAGCTCAAGCTAGCAAAACTCATAGAGTGTCGCTTATTTTTGATACTGGAAAATTTCGCTAAGTAATTATATTGATAGTTGCAATGTTTCAGAGTTGAGTTGTTGGTTTTGCTTGTCGACGGAAGAAATGGAACAGAAGTTTAGGGTAGGCTGCCGGGAATATATGCTGTAACCTGATCATAGCTGGAGACTTAATTGAAAGTGCTTGCTGAACATAGTCTACTGAACATTGCAAAGTTCAGTGAACGAGGGTAGAAGGTTTGTATTATTCTTCGAACGTGCCTCGTTGTCGCATGGAGCATTTCCTTTGTCCCTCAAGTACACCTCACGAACGGGAGTGAATCCTGGTCTCGTTCTCAGCTTGTGCCCCAAATCATCACTCAGGACCGAGAAACAGCCAAAGGACAAGTATTCACCTTTCTAAAGTTCTGCATAACCAAGTCTATAAGAACATGGTGTTTGTCGTGTCTCTGTAAAAGTTCACAGCAACTCCCCACGACGCCGCTTCTATCTTGGGGTCCTGACAATCCGGTGAGCTTGGGAAAATTCAATCGTCCCAACTCGCCCAACTCTGAGAAACCATCAAGCTGTATAAAAAGCCGCCGCTACCATGTTCTGCAAGCTTTTCCGCATTGCTAAGGCAAACAAGGCCTGGCCGCGCAAAACAGTCGAATCAAAGCCCCACGCCATGCAAGCTACTCTCAGCTGGAGCGCGGCCGACAGCTCAGAAATTCGGTCATTCGCGGAGGTCGCTCTTAAGGGTGAAATCCTGCTTGCTGAGCAAGAGCAGAAAATCCTGAAGCTGCAGGGTGATGTTGCCCAAGTCATCCGCCGCAAGCAAGGCCGCTACTTTGACGACGAGAAGACTTTAGTCAACGATAATCGTTCTAGCTCTAGCTCTTCCGATTCCATGATCGACGACAAGGGCGAGGACTGGAGCAGTGCTCTTGTTTGGGCCGATGGACTCCTGTCTAGCCCTCTAGAGTTAGATGATGATGAGAGAGAAAGATTG